>CP137686.1:5323936-5726094 GCA_037976565.1 Mesocentrotus franciscanus | reverse complement strand
CTTATGACGGTTTCGAGAAATTCCCGCTGATTTGATGAGATCTATGTAGACACCAACATAATCTGTTACTTATAGTTCATTGGTTCGAAACTATAATTTCTATCAGACTTTCCTGTTCTCATCCCATTGTATTTGTATGGCAACTGGAAGCGTTTTCCAAATATACTCATGACCGGTGCTGCTATCTATGGCCAAATACCATAGTTGTAGCGAGAATAGTCAAATGTGAATATGTGTATACACACATTAAATAGAACCATTGGACATATACATAATGCCCATTTAACTCTCAGCAAATGAAATCTTTATCTCATTCGTAATTTGTGATCTTTCTTCTCTTTAATTGTAGAGAGTATTTTCAGTTAACTATCATTTTTATGCAGAAGGTGACTAGCAGTGTTCAAAAATCAAATTTGACCTGGGGGGCATTTCATCAACATTTGTCCACCGACAACTGTCGGCGCCGACTAAATTTGACCAATCAGAGGCCTGGAAAATAGTCGGTGACAACAAAATTGTCGGTGAAAATGATATTAATCGGTGGAAACCACCGACTAATTGTTTAATTGTTTCATGAAACGCCCCCCTGGTGTACGATACAAGATGTTTAAAGACATACAATTTTGGATCCTCGTGGGAAATTTGATGGTATACCCATTAACGGATTTTATCAGTCGTCGATAGTGGACTGTACTTTCTTGGACAACAGGTCTTACGTAATATACACACACTGAACTATAGGTGAAAGCTCTGCGATTTCACATCAATTTTAAGTAATTCCAAAACGGGCTTCAAGTTTTGTTCCATGTGAGATTTGTACGCACATTAGTTGGTAACTCCACCATGTCAAGTGCAAGCGATCTGATGCATTCAGCATTATACATGGAAATCTTTGAGAGTGTATCTTTAAAGTGTTGATATTCAATGTGATTTGATTGACAGATGGTAATGAGAAGACAGATGAAGAAAAGCTCAGTTGGTAGCAATCTTGGTATCATTCCTCAGTCAAGGAGCTGATGAGGTAATACTTATTTACGGAACAAAGCAGGCAATCAGAACTATTACTTTTTTGTCGTATAGAATATAATTTAAAGATAGAATCTGATGTATGGGGTGTTTCAAAAAGATTCAACAATATTTTATCGGACAATATCTTAAAAAGTACTTAAGCATTCTGAATAACATTTCGTATGCAATTTGTCAGTAGTATTCCCTAAACTCTAAGTGAATTTCACAAGGACATAATCTAAAACTACAAAGTTATGGTCATTTTTTGTAAAACATACCATTTTTTTCATCAATGCACAATAAGCGTAAACCATTCGCTTCTGCATTTCACAAAAGTTTTCCATTGAAGTCATTGTAACTCATGAGTTCTTGGTAAATTCACCAGTGATATATTTTAGATTGATAAATCTTTCGTAAAATATCATGAATATGTATTCAAAATATCTTATAAGTATATGAAGCAAAATAAATTATTCTCAGAAGTTTATTTAAGTAAATGATGATTTAATTACTTCTTCAACTCATTTATAATCATTACGATATGAGCATCTTTTAAGCTAAAAAAAGTACTTGGATTGAATAATTTGTTTTATTCTGTAGGAATGCTGTATCTGCCTAAATTCTGTACAAGATCCTGTAGTCACAAGATGTGCCCATGTCTTCTGTCAGAGATGTATTGGAGAGGTCATTATGACAGAGAAGGTATTTTCAGAAAATATTACTTATCATTTGTTTATTCTATTCTCCTTTTCAGAGGGGTATTAGACATGAGGCTGTCAGACTTAGCGTGTCACTATGAAGTAATATTCTTGACCTGGCCCCATCTTATAAACAATCTTGATTTAATTGCCACTCTCAACCCAAGTGATGTAAATGGGTACCTGGTTGGACAAAAAATCCTTGAATGCCAGGGCACCTTATCAGGGCTGCTCGGCTAATGTTGGGGTAATAATAGTACAGCGCTTAGATTCATGAGTATAAATCACTATATAAATGTTACCTTTAGTAAAAGTAGTATTATTATTTATTCAAATGCATCGCATCTTGAAATTATTCTCAACTGTTTACGAAAGAGATGGGAGTTTACAAGTTTGTGGTTGATTGGAGGATTTGTGGTCAAACCAGATCAATCACAAAAATTACTCTTTATAAGATTGGGGCTCTAGTGTTCTAAGGGATGCAATCTGTTATAAATTGCATGGGAATGACAGATTTTTTTAATATTTCTATACAACGCAAACATTAGTAGGAACATGTAGGCTAACTACATGTTCCTCCCAAATGGTTTTACAAACCTTTGTCTGCATCTTTGGCAAATAAGTTCCATCTCATCATAATATTACTTTCTTACTTTTGATGTCCTGTTTTCCAATTATAGAATTTGTCAATTTGTGGGGTGAATTAAAAAAAACATAGTGACATTATGACTGAATAATTTTGAATGTTATGTTCAATCATTTCACAATCTTTGATAGCGCTCAAAACTTTCTTGTTAGTTCCAGATTAATATTGAGGTTTGCGACCTATTACCTCGTTGCAATTAATTTCTAATACAGGAACGTGCTCGCTGCCCTCTGTGCCGGCAAGCAGTAAGCAGAGAATCACTGGTATACGTTCCGAAGGATAGATTAGATACTGAGAATGGAAACACAGGAAGAGAGTGGCATTCTAGTGCTAAGGTAAGTTACACTACATCAGGTACTCCTGAAGAGTATTCAGAACAGGCTTAGGAGAAGCATTCCAATGAAATTGAAAATAGATCAGACACTGGAAGTTTAACCCATTGGTTCCACCATGGATTAAACTAGAGGTGTTGTAGTCTAGTGGATAAGTCACCGGATGTAGATCGCAAGGTACAGGGTTTAAAATCCAGCACTAACGTCCCTTGGCAAGACCTTCAACTGCATTTGCCACTCTGTACCCAAGTTTTAAATAGGTACCCAGTAGGATGCGAGCATCAATGTAGTTAGCTCAGCATTGTGACTGTCTGTTAAATGGCGCCTGGCTGGAATGCTCCCCAGGGAGTGTAAAATGTGCATACATTGTGTGCAGGCAAGCCTGAATTCAATGATGGGTAATAGTAGTGTATTTATTTCCACATTTGCATTCAAAATACAGAAACACAGTGATATATTAAAGTAAAAGTATAAAAAGTAAACAAACATCAAATATATGCAAATTAAGAAGATAAAAGGACAAATTTACACGACTGAAAAGATACAATGTAAATGTGGCGGGATAAAAAAAAGTTTGTTTGATCCCGTACTGTTTAGAAGCATTTATACATGTCTAAAGACAACATAAAACATGCCAAGCAATAACACAATATATCAATATTTGAAAAAGGCAAGAATGTTAATTGCATTCACTATCTATTAAAATAATTACTTATTACATACTCTTATAGTCTTCTTATGTGCATGTAAAAATTAGAATCTTTAATAAATGTTGGTAATTCATTCCATAATATGGGACATCTACACCGAATAATACTACGAGAAGGAAGTGTTACCATAAGTAACACGGTAATCAAATTGAATATGAGTGTTATAATTATGTACGGCAAGATTAAGTTGAACTAAAAAATCGAATAATTTTGGTAATAATTTCTCATGAAATAAAACATGAATATTCCTACATTATAAAAATACAATTCATGAATTGGTAAGACTTTTAAACTTTTAAAAATAGGCATACTATGAGTGTGAATTAGAATGTGATATTACTCTGACGACTCTTTTGGTAGTTTTAATAATCTATCCTGAAGATATTTATTGCACGATCCCCATATAATGTTACCATAATTCAAATGAGGTAAAATCATTGTATTGTACAACATCAATAAAACATATTAAGGTACAATATCACTCAATCTGTTTATAGCTCCGATACTTCTGGATATTACATTAGATATCTTGTTAACATGAGATTTCCGTTTTATATCTTAATCAATGAAAATTCCCAAATTTTAACAGTTTTGACTTGTTGAATCGGTGCATTGTGCATGTATATATGTATATATGATTATCATCAAGATTTTTATTTCCAAATACCATAAAATGAGTTGTTGAACATTTAGTTCTAATTTATTGGCTAAAAACCATTCATTTACTTTATCTAATTATGAGTTCATAGCCTGTTCCAAATAATTTAGAATGTTGTGTTTCAAGAATATATTTGTATCGTCTGCAAATCATTTATATAGAGTAGAAAATGAAGGGGCCTAATATTGAACCTTGTGGTACACCACATTTTAAAAGTTTCATTTCAGATTAACAAGAATTAAATACTGTATACCGTTTACATTTTAAATAACTGGGCAATAGTTTAAGCGATATAATTTTGTAACAATATATCATGATCAATACAATCAAAAGCTTTTTAAGATCTAAAAACACTTGCAAGTACCGTCTCCTTATTTTCTAAAGATTCATTTATATTAAGAAGAAAATCAGTTAGTGCTAACGTAGTCGAGTGCTTTTGTCTAAATCCAAGTTGCTTTTCATGTAAATTTTTTTTCTTCTTCTAGAAAACACACAAGCCTATCATTTAAACATTTTAAAAATGTCTTTGCAAAACATGGCAGTAAAGATATTGGCCTATAATTGGAAAATATAATTTTTGGTCCGTTTTTGTGAATTGGAACAACTTTCGAGATCTTGCAACTTTTTGGAACTATGCCCTTTTGAAGAAAAAAATTAAATATATAACACAATGACTTTCACAATATATGAATAACCTTCTTCACAACCTTATTGGTCATAAGATCATATCCTGGTGATTTATTATTATCTAATAGGGAGACGATATCAATGATTTCTTTTTCAGTTATTAGTTTAAAAAACAATGAGTGTGGATACGACCCTTTCATATATATGTTTTATAAGGTATATTACGAGATACATTATTGTTTAAAGTTGCAAGATTTTGACCCACAGTTACAAAACAATCATTAAAAGCATTTACTACATTGTTTCCGTCAGTCACCAACTCATTACCTACTTTAAAATCTATATTCTTATTTATTTTCAGATTACTTTTCCTATTCAAAAGATTATTTATCAGTTTCCATGTTTGATTCATAGTTCCTTTCACGTTATAAAATTTATTTGAGTGGTATTTCTTTTCGCTGACTTCATTAACTGCATTATACTGCATATTCATTTTTAGCATGTTTATAAGCAGGTTTTCTGTAATCCGTAGGATGTTTAACAAATTTAATATACATGTATTATCTATTTTTTTCCTATACAGTTTTTTCAGCTCCTTTGTATACCAAGGATTATTACTGTTTTTCACTTTTATTTGTTTTCATTGGAAAACAATCTTCATACATTTCAGTGAGAGACCCCATAAATTGATCATAAAGTCTGGATCTTGTCCTGAATCAACACCACTTTGGAAATGAAAATCTGTATTTGATACTCTCAATAAAAATTATTCAGATTTGTTTCATTAAATCGCCGCTGATGTAAATAAACAGGACATTTTTCTAAAGGAAAAGAATAATATCACAGAGAGTAAATACAGGAAAATTATCAGATACATCAGCAATTATTGAACTAGAGAGTAGTTCACAGTTCGTGTTGGTGAATTTATCAGTTGGTGAAAAGAAAAGGATTGAAATATTTATAAAAATTCATTTACATATGTACACGAGTCAATCTTCTTGAAATCAATGTTGAAGTCTCCCAAAAATGTGCATTCTTTCTTTTCATCATTTACCAATTCTAAAATATTTTTTAACACAACATTAAAATCATCAGTTCTTTAACTAGGTGGCATATAAAACACACCAATAATCAAATTCTTTTTACTTTGAGGTATCTCAATAAAATGACTTTTGCAAGTTTCATTAAATACATTAAAATCTTGCCTTACTTTAAATTCTAATTGATTGTGTATACAAATACCAACTCCTCCACCTTTCCTATCATTTCGTTCTGATCCTGTAAATTGGTAATCATTAAAAAATAACATCAGGAGTATTTTCTTTATCTAACCAAGTTTCAGAAAAAGCTAATATTTTAAACTCATGATTTAACATTTCTAATAATTTACCTATTTCATCACCATTTTTGTTGAAAATTCTGCAGTTTACATGCAGTACAGATAATAAGTCTTGTGAATATGTTTTTAAGGTTCCACTAAGTTCACCTAAGGAAAACTGGTTTAGATTACTATTCATTATAATGTGAGTACTTTAAATAGAATATGAAGAGTATACATGTGATTTATGAGGACATCTTGAGCACAAAAATGATTATAAAAAACATTGTTTGGTCAAAGTGAAGAATTGTTTGGTCAAAGTGAAGATAGGTACAGAAAACCAAAACATATAGAGCATTAATCACATACACCATAAGTACAAAATAAACAGAAAACATGTAAAATCAAGAAACAAAAATTCTAAAAAATCTACATGGAACAATCCTAGTTGCATAACAAATTCTATTGGAGAGCAGGCTAAATTTTCTGGTTGTAACTGCCCTGATAATAGAATAAATTACAGTAACATATATGATTTCAGGACAATTTGCTCATTTATTTTGTTGTGGTTTTAGTCTGTAGAACAGGGTTTTGGTTTCGCAATGTTCAGGAGGTCTCGTTCGCAGGAGATGAGTTTCGTGGTATGTTTCCTGTCTGTTGCTCTTAGCAAGGCGATAACTCTTCCATCACTTGTCCAGGATTGGTCTACAGATGGCATTTTGAAAGTTTTTCTGAGAAGATCAAGTTTTTTCTTTGTCAGGTCTTCTGTGATGATGATGCCAGCCTGGCATGGTCTGTAGCTCGTGAACTTGACCAGTATTGGGCGCGATCGTATCATAGACCTTTGAGCCCCTTTCCTCTCTCTTCCTGTGACTGCTTTGCTCTTCTTTCAGCTGTTATAGTTGTTCCTCGGTGAGAGGTTTCCCTGTCCAGTGAGATCTAGCAATATCGGCCAAAGATAGTTGGACGCCCAACTTCTTTGCAAGGCCAAGGACCAGCTCAATGTTCTCTACTTTCTCTTCAGTCATTCCGAAGATCCATAGGTTGTTCCTTCGGCCATATTGTTCAAGGTTGTCATCTTTTATATCTTGCATGGCCACATTGTCTTGAGGTTGTTCCTTCGGCCATATTGTTCAAGGTTGTCATCTTTTATATCTTGGATGGCCACCTTGTCTTGAGCTTTTTCGAGATCTTTCCTGAGTTTTACGATCTCTCTGTAAAGTGCTTAGAGACATTGTCAATGTATTAAGCGTAGTATAAAAGCGGAATACTATTATTATGATACTAAGAATGGAGACACAGAACCCATCGAATACACCATAGGTTAATTTAAACATCCTTTGTGAGTTTTGGTCAAACAGTACAACTACAGAAGGAGAGGGGCATTCTAGTGTTAAGGTAAGCTAGGTATCAGATACTGATAACAAAGATACAGGAGGGGGGGTGGTGGTCTGCCATTTTTATGCCTCCGCTACAAAGTAGCCGGAGGCATTTAATGTTTTCTGGTTGTCCGTCCGTACGTACATACGTACGTACGTACGTACGTCCCGTTCTCATGATCGCGTTATCTCAAGAACCGGTTGATGGATTACCGCCAAACTTGGGTCATGTATGTATCTTGCAGAGCTAATGAACTGATTAGATTTTGGGGTCACGAGTTCAAAGGTCAAAGGTCACATGGCTCATTATGTATGCAAAAATAGCTTGTGATCGCGTTATCTCAAGAACCGATTGATGGATTACCGCCAAACTTGGGTCATGTATGTATCTTGCAGAGCCAATGAACTGATTAGATTTTGGGGTCACGAGGTCAAAGGTCACAGGGCTCATTATGTATGCAAAAATAGCTCGTGATCGCATTATCTCAAGAACCGATTGATGGATTACCGCCAAACTTGGGGCATGTATGTATCTTGCAAAGCCAATGAACTGATTAGATTTTGGGGTCACGAGGTTAAAGGTCAAAGGTCACAGGGCTCATGTATGCAAAAACAGCTTGTGATCACACTATCATTAGAACCAGTGGACGGATTACCATCAAACTCAAAACATGTATGTATCTTGCAGAGCAAATGAACTGATTAAATTTTAGGGTCATGGGGTCAAAGGTCAAAAGTCGTGGGGCTTTTTTATGTATTAAAAATAGCTTGTGATCGCATTATCTTAACCGATAGACAGATTACCATCAAACTCAAGACATGTTTATGTATCTTTCAGAGCCAATGAACTGATTAGATTTTAGGGTCATGAGATCAAAGGTCAAAGGTCATGGGGCTCATTATGTATGCATATAAATAACTTGGGAATTCATTATAATTAGAACCGACAGATGGATTACTATCAAACTCAGGACAGGAATTTATCTTGCAGAGCCATGTAGGCCCTATATGAAAAATAGCTTGTAATCACAATATTCTGAGAACCCGTTAATGGATTACTATCAAACTTGAATATTAAAAACCGCTTCCGTTTTGGTTTGTAAAATCGCTCTATGGCGGAGGCATCATTTTTGACTGCGCGCAGTTGAAGTTCCATCTAGTTTGTTCTTTTTCTGCTGGATAATAGGTGCTGCTATTTATTCAACAATACATGATTTATCAAAAAGATCCCTCACATATGACCCATCATACCCATGTTAAGAATAAAAACTTGTTCACATACAAAGAAAGCAAACATTAAATCTTTGTTTGCTTTTTCAAGATTTTCTTCGGGTGGGAAAATGTTGTTGTTTTAAGATAACTGGTCAAGAGCAACATTTAGCTTGCTTTAATAAAGACTCCATATTACAGATTTAACAGGAACAAATGTGTAGGGTTAATGAGGAGAAAATGTATAGAAAAAATATGCTATGAAACTTTTTTTAAATCCTGATGGGTCCGTTTTCTCCCTACAGTAGATCTTGGCTGTCTCTAACATTTTTCTCCTGTTTTGCTGCAAACTAAACTTCTTTGATGATGATGATCCACAGCACTTGTATGGCACCATTTATCTGTTTCAAACATTCAAAGGCGCCCGCTCCTCCAATATTCATGGACTACACATTTGCTTGAAAAAAAAGGGTTTTGAGGCCTGCCTTCAAAGCTTTCTAGCTTGTCGGTGACGCAAAGAATAGGAGGGAGGGAGTTCCAGAGGCGTGGAGCAACTGAAGAGAAGGCACAATCACTTTACATTGGAGAAGAGGTAGTCCTAATGAGCATAAACCCGGACGAGAATGATGTTCATCTACCAGGGAAGCCACATATCCCGGGGCCTGATCATCGACAGCCTTGAATGTCAACAGTAAGACCTTAAACTTTATCCTGTACTCAACCGGCAGCCAGTGTAATTCTTCCAAGATTGGTGTGATATGGTCGTACTTCTTCCTTCCCATGAGTAAGCGCACAGATGCGTTCTGTACAGCTTGAAGTCTACTTATTGATGAAGCTGGAAGGCCAGCAAGCAGGCTGTTGCAGAAGTCCAATCTCAATGTTATAAGCCAATGGCTCTCTGCTGCAGCATGGGCAAGGAGTGGTCTTATTGCAGCAATCCTACAAAGTTGGAAGTAGGTGGTTTGACAGACATGAGAGATATGTCTATCCATGTTCAAATGCTGGTCAAAGTAGACACCAAGATTGCGTGCATTTTTACTAGGGGGGACAGAAACTTGACTGACTGACACATCCATAGAATATATCTTCTCATTTGAGAAGAGCATAAGATTAGATATTCTGTCTTATCGCTATACAACTTCATGAAATTTCTCACCATCTACCGTCTAATTTCTATGATAGCAGCATTCATGACCATTGCAGCATTCTGTTCACCATCTCTGCTCCTTGGATCAAAGCTCAGATACAGTTGTATATTGTCAGCATAGAAGTGCGCTCCGACCTATGACGACGGGCAATGGCACTGAGAGGGGCAGTGTATAGCGTGAAAAGTAGTGGTCCGTGGACGGATCCCTGCAGAACACCATATTGTAGAGAGGCTTCTTTGAGATAGGAGCGAAACCACTGCAGAGCTGATATCTTTAGAAGAGCTGTCTCAATACTATGATGTCTCTTATATGCTGACTGCAAGAATATCTGAGATAATCTTGAAATTGTGAATTAAAAATGTCTAGATTACCAAGCCAGGGATACTACAACCTCAAAATTGAGCACTTAGAATTTGTGTCAAATCACAAATCTACTTTTGTCCATATGCTAACCAAGGTACATTAAAGTAATTGTTGTTATTCCACTGGTGTCCATCTGAAATAGGTTGATGCTCTTATGGAGTGCTTGCTGACTGAGAGGGCAGCAGACAAGACGACCAAGAGTATTGTTGTTTCTCAGTTCACCTCATTTCTTGACTTGCTGGAGAAACCTCTCACGTAAGTTTACTTTTGAAAACATTTACACTTTAACAATTTCTCATGTAAGTTTCTTTGGCAAGACATTAATCTATATTTGCCACACTTGACCTAGGTGTAGTAAGTGGGTTCCTGGAGGATGTATTTACTATGGACATATTTATCATGATCTCTTTTCCTGCTTCTGTTGGTACCATATTTACGCAATGATATTTCATGGTTGGCTGCACAGAAGTCAATTTAGCCAACCTAAATACTATCCTGTATAGACTGTAAGAAATTAACTTTCCTATTATACACATGACACTTGAAACAATGCATTAAATGTTAGTGAGTTACTATTGACATTGAAAAGTTTGTCGAACAATAACTCACACAAGATATTTCTACAGTGCTAAGGTCATAAAAAATTCTGTAATATGCTGTTCTTGTACAGCGCATATCACATTAAAAGTTAATTTGTTACGGTCTATACAGGATAGTATTCAGGTTAACTAAATTGACTTCTGTGCAGCCAACCATGAAATATCATCACTTAAATATGGTACCCAAAGAAGCAGGAAGAGAGATCACGTTAAATATGTCCATATTTACATTTCACTAAGTTAGAAATTATAGGAAATTTCAAGAGTGAATTATTTTTCTGACTTGCACTTTACCTCCTCTCATTCGAAAGACTTCAAATAATACCTGCCTATATTTCATGTCTGTTCTTGAACTACTTTCAGTATCTTCCTTTTATTAATCTTGACAGTGAGAAAGGTTTCAAGTTCAGTCGTCTTGACGGTTCAATGTCAAGGAATGCCCGTACAGCATCAATCAGCGAGTTCAGCAGCAATGATCCAGATTCCCCTCAAGTCTTCTTGCTATCTCTCAAGGCTGGAGGAGTGGGACTGAACCTGACTGCAGCGTCCAGACTCTATCTACTAGACCCTGTAAGTATACTTACTATCTTTGAAGGTTGACGAAGGTCATAACTTTAGCTTGCTGTTAGGCTTGATCCGGTATCTTTCCAATTAGTTTAATTACATAGCTGCTGTTTTACTTCCAATTAAATTTTTCTAAATCACTGTATTTCTATATACTCTTAGAAAAAGCCGACTTGCTTTTCCCAGTCCAAGTATGTACTTCAATGTGATCATTTTTCGGTGTATTCCTCTGGACACAACAGAACAGGGGAGAGGGGAGGGGGGATAAGCCACCCTGAATTTTAGAGAGTATTAACCTGACTGTCTTGAATATTAATAAAACATCTTTCTCTGTGTATTTTATTAAGGCTTGGAACCCTGCATGTGAAGAGCAGAGCTTTGACCGATGTCATCGTCTAGGACAGACCAAAGATGTCACCATTACAAAGGTAAGTTTTCTCAGAATCTTTAGCGTGATTAAAACATTCACAAATTTCGCGGGTAGTTCAGATTTACAAAAGTTCCCTGAATTAATTGAATCTTACTAGACTCATCCATTAAATATTCCTTCGCCATTTGATTTAATATGGCGGGAGGGGGGCATGCCTCCCTATCTATGCCACTGATAGGAACAATATAAACATTTGATTGCAAATGCAGGATGACATTTGCAACATGTACGCATATTTTTGTTAATATCGATAGTAAGATGATGGGAATGAATTTTTGTTTGTCCATGTCCCAGTTCTTGGTGCGTGACAGCATAGAGGAAGCCATGCTGAAACTCCAGGAATTCAAGAGACAGCTGATGAAGAAAGTGTTCGATGGCAAGAACCAAACACCGGAAGAAAGGAGAATGAACATAATCAGAGACATCAAGTTACTCATGGGAATGGACAAGACCAACAATAGGTTGCAAGAGAAGAGAAGAAAGAGAGGAATTGTGCCGGCAGTGTGAGAAAACAGTAGGATGTATTAGAAGGGATGAGAGAGAAATTATGATGGGGGGAAGGACACAACATTTGGTTCTAAGAAAATGGATGAAAGACGGGAACTTTGACAGCAATAGGGAGAATACAACAGTATATTGCAAGAGCAGATATGAATGAAGGGAGAATGGGTGAATACAAATCATTCTTAGTTAAGGAGTGAAAGAGAGGAGCAATGATCGAAATGGGAGATACAACTAGGGGAGAAGGGACGAGACAGGGGAGAGAGAGAGACGGGAAGAGACAGTGAGAGACAGAGAGAGAACTAGGGGGGGGGGGGGCAATGAAAGTTACAACCATTAGCATATTCATACGATAAGAGTAAGGTTAGGAATAGATAGAGCCTTATTCAGATAGGAATTCAGTTGTAACCAATATGATAAAGACTAGAAAGGGTGAAAGAGTTTGGGACTGTATTATGAAAACGTTGTTATTTTAAATGTTAGGGAAAGTGATGTTAATTGTCATAACAAACTGACATTGCAGGGAACTAACACTTACCATTGGTGCTTGTGCAGATATCTCTTTTAACTTTGCGCGAAATGTAGCTGGCTTTGCACTGACATTAACCAATGACTTGTCCAAATTTTGATTTATTATGACAAATAACCATCGTTTTCATAATACAATCCCAGGTCACTTAACTCCTTCAATGCTGTGGCCGGCAAATCTTGCCGAAATGCAGTGTTGATCAATGTTTATGGACTAAAATGGCTTCATTTTCTATCTGCAAAAAAACTGGAGCAGGTACCACCATTGTGAAATTTATTCCCATTGAATAAATTAGTGCCTTTGAAAACAGTGAAAAAACTATTTCAAGTCCAAATTTGACTCTGGAAAGTCCATTTGAGCTAAGACTTGTTGGCACCATAGGGGAACTCCCGGACATCATTTAAGAGCTGTAGAGGTGATACCCGCAATGAACTTTAAAGGGATAGTTGAGTTTTGTTGCAGAGGGCGCTACACAAAATAAATTTTTTGTCAGATAATGAAAAACTGAGTGTCAAATTTGAAAGAATATACAATTTAAATGACAAAATCATCTTTGTTTGATCAAAATCGGTTCAGAGACGGCTGAAATATCCACAAATATATGTGGTGATACCAAATATTCGGTAATTTTGAACCAGCCGTTGAAAAATGAGATGGCGCCTTATACGTTTTATTCCAGCCAATGCCAATATTGGCTTTTTGTTGGCTTTTTCGTGTTGCTTATAATACGCACAACCAGCCGGCTCGTGTATTGTTATTATCTAATTAATTAATTAACGATCTCCGTATTTTTTTAAAAGTGGAGCTGAATTGGTATGATCGTATTCAATCTAAATTCACACATTTTGGGGTCTAACATTACCTTCATAGCAATTCTGGGTTCTAAAAGGGCATTAGAAATGTCATAAATAAGAATAAGAGCAATAACCATGCACTTTGAAGGCATTTGCGGTCATAAACAAGAACTCAACTATCCCAAAAGATAAGCTCATCAACTGATTCCTGATTAAATATGTATAAAAACAGTGTCTCATCTACACAATCCTTCCATTCAGGGTTTTATGGCAGCTGATTTTCTGTACCTGAAATGTTTTTTGTTTGTTTTTGTTGACGACTTGGTTTGTACCTGATTCAAACGGTTGCCTTGTTGTCATATTATGTAATACTGTGTGTGACAGATGTATGTATCGGTTGAAGATAAATTTAACTGCCATGTCTAAAGCTGTAGTGCCATTCAGGACTTAATTTGAGAAGGCAAAAACCTTGACAGTCATAGCTACCTGAGAGAGAAAGTTACGTCACCGGAAATTGCTTCTGATTGGTTAGGCATTTCATGAAGCTCCAGAATAGTTCCTTCTCATAGAGATTTTACATGGGAGTGAACTATTTGGAGCTCCCTGGTTTAACCTATGACCCATCTTGCATGTGCGTAGCTGCTCGTGTTACAACTATCTCTCTCAATATGCCTTGTCTGCAGTGAGTGCAACTGATTGCATTTAACTTGTGCTACCAAAGATTTTCTTAAATGTTGTGAGTCTTTCATCACTTCTGATTCAATGTTATATTCCTTGTTTTGATCTAAGTATTCTATATGGACTTGTATTCTCTTTGTACATACGTTAACATGTAGCATAGGAGAGATCTACATGTATGGCTGTGCCAAAGTAGATAGATATATGTAGGTATTTTTTCTAAGGATGTAGTTTTCTAAGGACGTATTTATCAAGAAACAGTTTCAGTACTTCTCTTGTTTGCATCTATACACAGTGCAAAGTAATTGCTATTCCGTATAATATATGTGTACAGATGAAACATCTCTATAGTTGTAGGAGCTGGTAAGAAGTTGTTGCATTCATGCTGATGCAATAACTGTGTAGGTTCGAAATTTCATATACAAGTAGTTTTCTGGCTGTTTATGCAACGAATATGCATCAATATCAATCCCTACTTTGACCAGTGGTCAATATGTATACGAGATGAATATCTTGCTTATGAGATGGAGGAACTCAAGAATAAGCCAGTTCAGAGATTCAAGTACCCCTGGTAGTATCTGCTCACGGGCAGGGGCATCTGTATAAAACTGTCAAACTCATCGAGACAAAAGGCATGTAATTATTCTTTTACGCACTGACAGTACATTCTATGATACACAGATGAAAAGTATTCTTTTCAAGAGGGCAAACGAAAGGTATTCATGAAGCACCCCCATTACTTTTGGCAATGATAATTCTATAATGTACCGAGTGGAACGTATCCAGGTTTAAAAGATCTGTGGATATTGAGGGGCCATTTGTACATGTGTTATCTCTGAACTGGTCTATTTAACCAGTGGTTATGCATGTAGTGCATACAGTCTCTGTTGTACAAAATAAATATCAACACAATATCAACACAACATTATGAACTTTCATTTTGACTTAACACGAGAGTAAAATATTGATTAGATGTATACGGGTTTTATTGATGCAGTACTAAACTCCTTGTTGTATGGGATCTTATGTTATCCTGAGCAGCCAATATGTTGAACCGTAACCATTGTATTGTAACTATATGTTGTGCTGCTCTATACAGTAAGGTGTTTATTTTTAACTAAACAGCGTAGCTTGCTGACTTTGTTTTTATATGCGATATCTGATATTTTATTTCTTGCCATTCCATTGTTTTACAGTGACTAAGTATCGTATTGTAAAGGTCAAATTTTTAACCATGTATTTGGATACTTGTTGTTGCTTGTATACCAGTTATATTGTAGAAGGTTTTATTGATGAAATATTAAAACCCCATACCAAATGTCAATTTGCATGTATGGGATCCTACCCAAAGCACCAGATAATATTTTGAACCATCGCCTGGTATTGTTTGTAGCTACATGTTTTGGTTCAATATACAGAACATCTTTTATTGAACAGTCCACTGCGATGTGCTCACATTTGTTTTTATATTTGATGAAGACATCAACTCTTTTTTTTATAAATGCTTATTTCTTGCTTTTCAGTTATTTTACAATGATTATCCATTGTATTGTACAATTGTTTACAACAATCTGAACATTTGTTGTTGCTTTTTGGAAATATTGGATTACAAACATCCACATAATTTTTTGTATTTTTTACAAAAAATAGATGCAATGCAATCATAGATTCTTCCACAATAAGATTGAGTTTCATAGTGAACTTTTGAAAACTGTCTGTATCCTGATTCCAAATTTTTAGTTATATTATAAGCTCATCATTTGCAGATCATCCAGAAAACGCAATATTTTCTTGTCTTGCATTTCTAGATGTTTCAATCAGATGAAAATAGAATGTATTGTAAGTATGATACTTGTTCTTCTGCCTTATTACATGTATTTCGTAGTATTTGTAGTTGAAAGCAATTGTTTTCAAGTGTAAGGTATTAAATTGATACAAACAAAATAGTACCATCTTCTTGCTGTAATTTGTTCTAGTCTCATCCTTTCTATGCTGCAAGCACTAGTTCACTTAAAATTTTGTCTTTGCAATTAATACATAAGATTTTCTATGTTGAAAAAATAATGAGTACATTCAGAATTGTTTTTACACCTCAAAGTGCGGTTTCACTGCAATAGTTTGAGATTAATTCTGATTGTACAACTCAATGATCCATCACAATTCAACCATGCCTCATATTATGGTGAAAAAAGTAGCAAAAAATAACTAAACAAAAACATTGTTATTTTGATTTGGCAAGGTGATTTATTTTCAAATAAATACAAATACATGAATACAAAAATACACACAACTGCAAATCACATTGAAAAAACAACTTCACCACAGTCACATATGTACATTCAAATTAAAACAAAATGTATGTGTATTAGAATATCAAATATACATTTATGAGGTAATGATATTCATAATTTATATTCCCATTCGTTTGAATTACATGTAGATACAAAAACTGATTTGTAGCCATTTTCAAAAGCAGCTGATATTTTCTTTTAATTTTAAAGTTTGATATTCTCATGAAAGTAAATGGTACTCTGATAGAGTATGGAATGATATACACCGTATGGCCTACACTGTTATCTCATACACAAACAAGTGTTACTATGTCATTGTCAATGCAATTTCTTTTTTTAAATGATGTACTTGTTTAATGTACACTATAGTACTAAAACATGGAATGATTTACATGGCTGACAAAAAAATCTTATTTACACACACACACACACACACACACGCACACACAAGACAAACATAGGTTTGATTATACATTATGTGATTGTCAAATGTTTAAAACATGTAATGTACAGATCTATACATGTATTAACTATATATCCGCTAGCACATTGAAGACAGAGATGCTAGTAGTGCTCTGAGGAATGTTAATGAAAATGAAACATCTAATGGGAGAACAAAAGTGTCATATTGAATATAATAATTAAATAAAATTTAATGAAATTATGCTTTGGTTAAGATATGTATATCTACATGTACATCACCAGTTAATTTGAAGATATGAATAAATCCTGATTTTTTTTGAAATATTCAAATAAGAATGAGTTATACAAACACTTATCCATGCCCATGCAAGGATATAGATTGGCAATTAAGGTGGTACTTTATAGCAACAATTAAAATACATTGAATTTACGTATAAATAACCTGTGGACTTCTGAATTTTCTAATTCCCAAAGACTTAACACAGGGACCCCCCGGTTCCCATAGACAATGGGTTCAAAAGTACTGAACGACTGTCTTCACACATAAGACTCGTACTTTCCAGATACCATGAGAACGGAATTTAATTCTGATAATCAACTATAAAATGACAAGCTGCAAATGTAAAGAGTTGATACCTCAGTCAAACGAGACCAACACCAGGGGAGTGTTTCACAAAGACGTAGATCGACTTAAGTTGGACTTGAACTATGGCAGGCCGTTCATGCCACTAGTTCCTCTAACCATTCCTGGCATCGGTTTCTCAAGGGACGTACAAATCGTGGTCACAAATCTACAGAATTTACATTTTTGATAATTCATTATTGAAGGACAAAATATTATCTAAAGATCATAATTTCTTAGGTTTTTTCCCTCTAATTTTTACATCTGGTTAAAAACCTTTTAAGGGCATAAATCGCATACCGTAGCATAAGTCCAAGTTTTAAATATAACTTAAGTTTACAATGTAAGTAACTTCTTTTCTTCTGTAGATTTGTGACGTCCCTTGAGAGACAAATGGTGAGAGCAACCAGTGGCATGAATGGCCTGCCATAGTTCAAGTCCAACTTAAGTTGATCTTAGTCTTTGTGAAACACTCCCCAGGCCAACTACAGACTCAATAAATACATGTACAGTGAAACCTGTATATAAAGACTGCTCAAGGGAAACATGAAAAGTGGGCTTTATAGGCAGGTGGGCTTTATGTACAGGTGCCTTTAGTACATGTACCAATGAGAAACCATGTAGAAGGGAAACAAAAAATGTTGTCTTTGTAGACAGGTGGTCTTTCTATACAGGTGGTCACTAAAGCAGGTTTGACTGTATTTACATTATAATAAGTATTTCTACTGTGCTCTTTCTGATATACATGTAATACCACTCAAGGTGCTACAATGTAATATAATGATAAGACTCGATTGTTATCTTAACAAGAAAAAAATAAACAAAACAATATCAGACATGTAACATTAAGTTTCAAAGTAGCTCTGGGTAAAAAGGAGCTGCTTGATTATCATTTGAAAATATCCCAAGACAATGGCTAAAATGGTTAAAATGAAGCTGTTTGGAGTCAGTTTGGCAGTGTGATTGAGGTATCAAGGAGGTACTGAGTTATTTAGGATGAATGATTTGTGCTCTTCAATAGTTATGCACCGAGTTACTGTGTATTCTAAGATCATTACTCCATAATCCTTAATTAAACTCGGTGGACTTTGCCATTCAGGTATGATGCAGTAAATCCCCTGAAAATGCTGCAGTAATAAAACAAATATTGACTGCTTTGAGAGGCACGGGTCAAACATTTGCCCACGGTGATCTTGAATCTGTACTGTGACCCAAGACAAAGTTGAGGGGCATAATGCAGTCTCGAGATCACAGAAGGAGCTATAGTTTTCAACATGACCCGAAAAATGAGCAGTCAATATTTATTTTATATACTGCATCCCTCATGTCAATCTCAAATATAGAAATTCTAACAAAATATGCCTGTTAAAAGTGTATCTATTATAGAGTCTAGGAAGATTAACCTGTCTAAGAGCATAGCACTTGTCTCACTGAGCGTTGTGTCCTTGTGTCCTTGCAGTGTAAATGCAACTATGACCGATCAATATTTTTCGCTTTACTGCCCAGCAGTCAGTAGTGAATTTCATGCCTGGAATTTGACCAATCAGAAGCCTAGAATCTTCATATTCGGTACATAGAATAAAATTACATAAGCTTAGTGCATGAAACAAATCTGTACACTGTAAAACCAGATCTGTTACACGCATCAAGTGTTTTGCAAATGTTGCAGATGGTTCTGGGCCGTTTCATAAAACTTTTCAATAACAAGTTACGATAGTTGTTATAAGCTACTGAAATCTTGGCATTTGATTGGCTGAGAGCAAATTTGTCATAGAAATTTAGCTATTGTTATTGATAACAAGTTTTATGAAACAGGGCCCAGATTTGCGGAAGTTTCATGCCACAAAATAACTGAAACACAGTAGACACAAGACTAAATTTCTAAGATTCACAATGGTTTCTTCATGTAAAAATAGCCACTGGTGAGAGTTTCTGGTTTTTCAGTATCAAATCACAGTGATCATAAAGTATGCATACATGATGGTAACTATTGTTGAATACAGCCTCTTAGTTTTTTCCAGTTTGCTCCATCTTGCCTTTCATGTACACACAACTGTTTCTAATTTACCTTGCAGATTGTTAAATTAGGTAGGTTAACAGTGTCATGGGTAAACAGGGCTTCACAGTTGACACGTCTCCATGCTATGTAGACCTGTATTGATCTTGGCCTGTTGATGGCGCTGTGCATCCACCTCAGCACCACACTTTTGATTTCTAAGATGATTTATTTGGGTTTCCTGATGTCTCCACGTTTCAGACGTCTTCACACTGTGTAGACCTGTACTAATCTTGGCCTCTTGATGGCGCTGTGCATCCACCTCAGCGCCACACTTTTGTTTTCTGAGATGATTTATTTGGGTTTCCTGATGTCTCCACGTTTCAGACGTCTTCACACTGTGTAGACCTGTACTAATCTTGGCCTCTTGATGGCGCTGTGCATCCACCTCAGCACCACACTTTTGATTTCTAAGATGATTTATTTGGGTTTCCTGATGTCTCCACGTTTCAGACGTCTTCACACTGTGTAGACCTGTACTAATCTTGGCCTGTTGATGGCGCTGTGCATCTACCTTAGCGCCACAGTTTTGTTTTCTGAAATGAATTATTTGGGTCTCCTGTATTGTCTCGACCTCCATACATGGCTAGTCTTTGCCTGTTGGTGGCAGTCTTTGGTCCAGCATCCACCTCAGCGCCACACTTTTGTTTTCTGAAAGGATTTATTTGGGTTTCCTGTATTGTTTAGACCTCTATTCATGGCTGGTCTTTGCCTGTTGGTGGCAGTCTTCGGTCCAGCATCCACCTCAGCGCCACACATTTGTTTTCTGAGATGATTTATTTGGGTTTCCCATATTGTCTCGACCTCCATCAATGACCGGCTTTTGCCTGTTGGTGGCAGCCTTCAATCCAGCCTTGAGAGGACCAGTCTGTTTCTGTGAATCGATACAAACCAATAATGTTGAGACTGCAATAGGCCAATTTGATTTAAGGCTATCATGAATAAATATACAGTCAAACCTATCTATAAAGGCCACTCAAGGGAAACAGAAAAAGTTGACCCTGTAGACAGGTGGCCTTTCTAGACAGGTTCTACAACACACATTTCTTTCTTGAGGGAGACAACATACATGTCCACTATAGACAGTGGCCTTTATAGAGAGGTGGCTACTAAGACAGGTTTGACTGTACAAATATTGCAGTTTACCTGGTGAAAGTATAAAGTTGATAGCCTGATCTAACAAAATATTATGTGAAGTGAAACGTTTGATGACAAATTATGTTAAATATTCAATTATAAATATTCTGAACATAAAGGGCGCAAAGGTCCCTTATCTTGGACCATGGACTTGCCCTATAAGTTACCTTCTTTTTTCTCATGTGGTAGACATCATTTCCAGATGGTTTTTCACTTTTACTTAGGCTTTTCTTTTAAATTTAACATATCCAAACATTACCATATGCTTTAATATAAATGTGATTCACATGCATTATATATACCACTTAATATGACAGTGTACATATAGGTAATACAAGTAATTTCATAGCCAAAATTGGCATATAGTTCATTTTTCGTTTGTTTTTCGGTTTATATGTTTAGATTTTACCACTAACTTTCCCTTTCGAGATTTGGATACTCTAAGCAGAGGCAAATATATTCTTGAATATCTTAAGGAGCAAGGAAATAGGTCCTTATAGGAGAATAACTACTATTTAAGATGAATAGTTGATGGTAACAGGAGTTACTACCTTAATCTTGTCTTTGTTAACAAGGCCTTTGCTTGTTGCAGACACCTGTCTACTGGTATTCATTGTAGCAGCTCTACCATCATCCAGTCTCCCAGGCTGAGGATGCTCCATTGTAACATAGGATATTCCAGTGTGTAGCCTCTCTTTCTCAACCACTGTCTTACCTGCAGAGTGATAGCACAATCATAAATTTAATTTAATTATGACAAAACTATACTGGAAATTAAAATACAGTGAAATACTACTGTGTAAATTCTCTTTCTCAATCACTGTCTTACCTGCAGAGTGACAACACAATCATAAATGAAATTCAATTTTTGACAAAAGTAAACTGGGAATTAAAGACACATAGAAGTGGGCTCTCATGGGGAACTTGACACCATTCAGGTGTTTTCCCAATACAGGTGTTGATCAATCACCAGGATTAGCCGTTTCCACCCATTCCCCCATATGATAAAGTTATTATCTGACATTTCCATCACCCGAAGACTCTCCAAGAGACTACGTGGTATTTCTTGATTGGACTACGGTTTTGCTGTATGCAGACTTGTACACCCATTAATGGTATTTCCACCAAGTCTGGTATCAGCGAATTATGACCTTCAGCACATGGAAACTGACGATCCACTGGCTTTAAAGTCTTGAAAGTGACACAGCCTGCATGAAATACTTTGTGAATACCTCAAAATGTGTAGGTGTAACATTGAGCTGTGGTTTTCTTATACTCTTTCATAAAGAGTGCAATGAGTTTGAAGATACTTCGACTAAATTCAGTTTGGAGCATTTCCCCACTCATTTACATGAAATTTAAAGGAAGGAGCAATCGGAGTATAACATGGAATAAACATAAAATATAAATATAAATGAAATAAATGAAAGTTGATGAAAACAGAATATGAATGTTGACAACAGCTTTTATAAACTGTATAAAAATAAATTGTATTTATGATTCTCCAAGATATAAATATATCTTTTTTTTTGGGGGGGGGGAGAATTTGGATCATTTGGCCTGTCAAACTGCTTTGCTTTCAGCATTACTCATTTTGGGCTTGCAAAGTGGGCAAATGAACATATATTTAAATTGTTTTAAAATATCACTAAACAGTACTCTGTACAAAGTCACACCAAGAGAGATCATATTCAATACAAACATCAAAATTAATAGAAAGATTATGTTAATTACCTGTCAGTGATGTGAAGTTAGCTTGAGAAGGATTACTTTGTTGAGCTGATCCTCGGGATTGTTCTAATAGCTGTCAAGGAAAGAACATGTCAATAAAATCAGAGGCATTAAAAGTTAGATCACAGATCTACAAACAACTTGATCAAAATGAGTCACTTCAAAGGTGCTCTGTAATATGGTGTTACAAACATCACGTAAAGTCCAAAATACCACTGACTAACACAAACTTTTGTCTTGGCTGTTTCTGAAAACAATGCCCTTGGGAAAGTCCAGGATAAATATATATTATGTATCTTACATAACAGAGTATCATTAATATAAAACATATTTGTTTAAATGGCAGTGAAAGAAACTAATTACATGATATTTATAAGCATATCGGCAGAGACATATGGCAGCTACCAGTATCAGGTAAACCATATTTTTCATTAATACATATGGTTTATAAGCTTAGACTTTCTCCTTCTTACCCCCATCCATCTCATTTAATACAGAGCTTGTTTGTGTTAAAGGGAAAGCGAACTGGCTCTCGTGTATATGATTTCAAAATAGCTTCATCTCAGTCCTGAACTTTACAGTCATAGGAAGTGGCATGTTATAACAGCTGTCATGCAAACCTTGCTATCATGTGTTGCCACATGAATGTCATTGGGACAGAGAGAGATGAATTGTAGTGATTGAGCTTATTGCTCTTGGAGAAGCCTGTACTATCATATTAACTGACCTTGGCAATGTATTTTTGTAGAGCGATCTCTCTCCAATCTCCTTGTGTTGACGAGACAGGGCTAACAAAGGAAAAATAGAATAAAAGAAACATAAAATCATGAGTGTTAAAAATAATCAAAAGAGGAATTTAGAATCCATAAATAAAATATTTCCTCTGTTTAAAAAAAAATGGAAAAAATGTTGCTTTAAATACTGCAAGTGCAAAGACTTTAGGTAGGCTCATACAATTTGATACCGAACAAGGTTTTATTTCATCTTTATAATATAAAATTCCCAAGCAAAACTTAAATATCTGGAAAAAACAATGCAGGACTCCAAACTTGCCCCTGCTACTCCAGTATGGTCTAAGTGATACAAGACGCAAGGAACAGGGAAAAGGGGGTTGCAAACTTCAAACACACAGTCATTATCATGCAGTGTAACCTTGTTTGATTGGTTTGTTTTACTGACTGCTTAAAGAAAGCATGTGTATGCCTGTATGTAAGCAGCCAGGGGACCGACGGCTTTAAGTCCTCTCCGAGGGACTTAGTAATGAGGAGTAATACCTTTCCAATTGGCACTAGCGTATATCAAATTGGTTTTGAACTGGGGACCTCCCGCTTACGCAACCACTGCTCTACCAATAAGCCATCGCACATCACTCTATAAAAAAAACCATGGAATAATATGAAAAACCGACATTTCCTGCATGTTAGATATCTAGTCTTACCTATCCAGCATATCTAGGGGTCCAGTGGAGAGATCACTCAGGTTATGACCTTTGACCCGAGTGTTGCTAGGGGTTGCTGCGGATCCTGGTATCTGAAGGAGTAAGCCTTGACCCGGATGGATGTTGATATCGGGTGAAGCACTCTCTTTGGTTGGAGATGATGTGAGTGTAGAGTTATGTTGACTCATCCATCCTACTATTAAAAACAAACAATAAAAGCAAGATTCAACCAGTCTACCGTAAGGTAAAATATGCAAAATGAATATAAATACAAAAATTGGTTTTGCAGAAACACAGAATTACCAATACATCCACATCCTTTAAAGAAATCTTTGATACAAATAATATATTATACAGCCAAGATTTCCTAACATAATAAATTGTTTACAAATCTGTCCAGTTTAAAGAATTTCATCAACAAAGCGTTGATAGCACAAAACTCTATGAAACGAGATTTCCATGTCTTTACACCACATGAATATCTGTTACCCTGCTTGGTTCTAAAAATTGTTCAACATGTGATTATCCAATATTTAACAATTTTGATATCGATGAGGCTAATCTTGGTAAACAATGTAATCAAGACACACTGTCATTATCATCATCCACTCACCAATATCTTGTTCTATCTTTGTATCTTGATGGTCATCAGTCATCATCTCTAGGAACAGACCGGCATCTGACTGGTCTACTCCCATCCATCCTGATTCCATCTCACCTCCTCCAAATCCATTGATTCTCTCATGGTTTATACTCAACCGCGGAGGTGTAGCAGTCGACTTTCCTTGCGACATCCCACCTCCATCGGCGACTCTTGTATGGGGTGTTGCATGGAGTCTCTGGTCTAAGCCATTGCTATGACTGGTACGATGTACCTGTGTGCTTGGTAGGTTGCCTGCATGGTGAGCTGTGCGGAGATTCGACGTATAGATATCCTGGTAGACAGTACTCTGTGACATCTCACTGCTGGTAGGGGTAGACGGAGCAGCGTCTAGAGGGTAGAAGGATGCTTCATGCGGAGCCTCTTCTTCTTCTGATTCTCCTTGCTTGTAAAGATACAGACGTTGGATGGCCTGTCGAGCCTCCTCCTGGGCACGTTTTAATAGCTCTGAATGCTGACCTAACAAAGTCACAAAGCATATGTGTATATTTATTCTAGATAATGAAGGTCATATGCCATCAAATATAAGTTGTATTCTTACAGTAAACCTCACCCCCAGAAATAACTTAAGTTATTCTGAGAGATTTATTGTTTTAGTACCCATTAATCTACAAGATTCCGCACCAAAGTGTATAAGAGAGGTATAAAACAAGATATGCTTAGCAAAATACAGTTTCTCAGCATGACATTGGCATCGCCATTTTCTTGATAACGTGACATGCTATGCGAAGTCGTTTATCAAGTATTAAATGCATTCTCATCTAAGATTTTCCACCATTGAAAAAAAAATTGTATATTAAAAATAAAAAATTAAAAAGTAAAAACTATTACTTCTCATAATCACTACTCTCATCATCATTATCCACATGTACATGTAACTAACCAAAAATTATCTTTTTTGTTGTTGTTGCATCTGTATTTTTGTTTTAATTATGTTTCAGTCTTTATTCATTCTTTAGTTTAATTTCATACTTTGTCCAGTAAAATTTATGTTTTAGCCTTGCCTCCGATACATAGAAAATCAATGTTATCATACCTTCCATACTTGAGTAAGGACCATTTGCACTTGTGACCTTTGGCCCTTGATTGTCATGACCTCTGACCCCTTCTCTAGCGTAGACTCTTTCACCAGTCACTTGTCCATTCATATTGATAGGAGTTTTAGGAGAGGCTTCTAGTGTGCTGACCATCATCACTGCCTCGTTGCATTGAGATTGAAGAAAATGCTGCAGCTTACTAACAATACCAAACCTGGAAGGAAATACATATCTTGAATTAGCAGGTTACTTACAACACCCACCCTATTAACATAGGAAATACAGCAGATTAATCAACAATGAATTGACCCTACCGCAAATACGATGTTCGACAGTAGATGGCGACCTTCCTCCCACACTTCGCAAGTCAGCACATGCGTAAATACGATACTGGGGAAAAGGATAAGACAAGGTTTCTCCCAGCTTCCATAGAGAATGTACAGCACTAATTCCTAATTTTACTAAACTATTGTTCAGGTTTCATGAACTCTTCTGATGATTTGATGAGATCTATCTATGTAGGCATCATCATAATCTGTTGCTTATAGTTTATTGGTTCCAAAACAATAATTTCTATCAGACTTTCCAGTTCTTGACCTATTGTATTTGTATGGGAACCGGAAGTGCCTTTGCCAAATATACCCATGACTGGTGCTGCCCTCTATGGCCAAATACTGTAGTTGCGGTAGCACAAATTCATTCATAAAGCAAAATAATTTCTTAATTTAATATGACCGGACTGTATGGAATAAGGCCATCAGGTGACTTGACATCCAACTATGAAGGGTGATAAACTGAAGTGGTGATGATGATCTTAGAATCACATTTTAACATGCATAAAGGAAATGGAAAATTTAGAGAATCATAAGTGGGATTTTTATTATGTGATGACACCTATCCAATCTATAACCAGTAATATCACATACAGACATCCACATCCATCAACTAACATTACCCCTTGTAATGCAAAAAGGCCTATCCCTAGTTGCTGAAATTGCTATATTCAGATTTTCTTCTACATTAGCCCTTTACAAACATTACCATACTTCTCCTCATGACAACAATGGAAGATGTTTCTTGTTTTACCTCTTTTCTATCACTAAACCATATTTAATTGTTCCTCAAGAAGTGAAGTGTGAAGGACTGTAATAAAACTAGTCCTGCTCTTGAAAACTTAAGGCACACTTTCAATCAGAAACCGAAATGATAATGATGTCTCCAGTACTCACCTTTGCTGCTGCAGTTTCTCAATCTTTGTGGTTAGTTTAAGAATCTCTTGCTGACACTCCGCCAACCTAGAATAGAATGAGAACATCATAAATCAAGTTTATCACCGTCCATCGTATTTTAAGTGAAAGATGAAATAAAAGTTATAATAGGGTAGGGGCTATTTTATCTCTCGGACACACATTAAGTGTGAAATTAATTTTAAAGTTTGCCGCTAGTTGTGTGGTCAAAATAAACAACAAATGCTGAGTACAGACTACATTTCTCAAGCAACATACTCGTAGGATTATCAATTTTTTTGTCTTTCAAGATTTTTGCCAACTAATATCATACTTGGAACGATGCTTGTAATGGTGTTCAAAAGCTTTTGAACTACATTAGTCATTTTTCAAGGAAATCCTAGCAAAAGCGCATTTGCGTTTTGATGCAAGTGTAGTGAAAATTGTAAAAAATTACGCATTCACGCTCTCTTGTCCAAGACAAGAACGTGATTCTATTGGCTAAACATGAAGAGAGTGAAATCTAACAACATTTCTTATTGGTTATTGCATCACAGATGGGCATGTCTTAGTGAGATAAAATCTCACGTGACATGAAAGCTAACATGATTCTTATAATACCAATTTAAAAAGATTTGAAGGGTAGTTCATCTCATTGAGATAAAATTTCAGATTTTATCCGAGATGAAATGAATCTCAGAATAGCGGCCCAGGTAATCTTCATCCATTAAAATCTACACATAATGTGAGGCAATGGCATTTAATGTGATCACATGAGATGTACTATGAATTCTAACCTGGTTTGATATTGTTGTTGTTTATCAGCCCATCTTTGTTCTCTCTGCATCATCTCTCTCTGATGAACATCTTTCTGTACTCGGAGCTCCTCCATGTGTCTTTCGCTCATCTTTGAGATCTGTTTCCTCTGACCGTCTCGAAGCATCTCCTCCATCTCATCCGCTTCTCTCTTTATCTTCTCCACCTTCTCACTCGTCTTTGTTCCTTCTCTGTCCTGTATCTCAGCCTCTTGTTTCTGTAGCTTGGCTTCCCATCGAGCCTTCTCCACACTCAACTCAAGACTCATCTTCTCCTTCATATGGAATGCAAATAATTGGACTCTGATAAACATTTTACTCTACACAGTATTGTACTGTCATGTGCATTAAAGGGAGATAGTAGTCAGTTTCCATGTGCAGTAGTTCATAATTCTCTGACACCAGACTTGGTGGAAATACAATAATGGGTGTACAAGTCTCACACACACCAAACCCATGGACCCATCAAGAAATACACCCTAGTCTCTCAGAGAGTCTTCAAGTGAGGGAAATGTAAGATAATAACTTTACCATATGGGATGATTGGTGGAAAATGCAGAGCATTACGTAAGGCCTGTTGGTCATAAAACTGAAGGCTAATCCTGGTGATTGACAAAACCTGTTATTTGTTAAACACCCAAATGGTGTCAAATTCCCCATGAGAGCCCATTAATATGCATCTTTCAAAATATATCAATATATACATGTATTCTGAAAGCATCTTTTAATATGCAAAGTGAATAAGCAATGTCTACTTTAGGGTCCTCTGGAAATGTACATGTGCACAATAAAAGTATTGTTTTACTTATACATTTTCCTGTGATTATATGGATCATTCTACTCTTCAAAAGTAAGAGAATACTGAAAGTAGAAATGATTATTATTCCATGTGATTAATAAATGTGCCCTTTCTTCTTCAATATTTGGGAGAACACACCTAGAAACAAGGTTTAAGTTGTTCTATCTTTATCAAACTATCAATACTACTCAATAACCAGTGCCTTTTTCCTTCTAGACTCACCTTCACCCTGAGAGTATTTTCTTTGTCCTTCCTACTTTCATCAGCTTCTCTTTTTATTTTGATGAGATCTTTGTTGAGTTCATCTGCTGTCCTCTTCTCCTCCTGGAGCAATCTCTGCATCTCATCAAAGGATGCGGCCCGCTCCATCTCTAAAGAGGATACCTTCTGCTCTATTTCAACCTCCTTCTGCTTCCATTCTTCTCTTTCCTATCAAATCAATTCACCAAATTCATCTTGACAAACATTTAAATAGTAAAGTTAAAATCTTAAAAAGTTGCCAATCAGTAATTAAATACATGCTAGGCATGTCATAGACAAGTTAAGAGCCACAGATTTTTTTTCAAAACCCATTTTTGAAATATTATAGTTCTCTTTTATCTCACTGCCTTAAAATAAAAGATATACCGGTAGACCAAAGATGAAATGATTCATAAAATGCTATCCCTGAATATCAAGTCAGATTAATCTCTAACAATTCACAATTCTACTTAACATCACTATTCAAGTAGAGCTCTATAGATGTATGAAATAGGTCAAGTTATATGCATAATCATTAATTAAAAAGCTGAGTGAATTTAATCAATCAAAAGATTTGCTTAATACCCCAGTGACAAGATGCACGGCAAGACAGATGAGGCTATATCATAAATACAAGATGAATGCTGCTGCTACTTATATTTCATTCATCTGTTACAAGTAAATGTATCTCAATAGTCAGAATTCAAATTGCATACAACACGTAATATATGCAATATGGATTCTGACTAATGAGATACGATTATTCGTGACAGGTGAATGAAATAATTTGTATAGAGGCAGTTAAGAATAAAATTAGTTTAACATTGAACCATGAATCACACTCACTGATGCTAGAGTGGCTTGAACTTGTTTAAGCTGCCGTTCTGCCTTCAGACAATCCTCCCCCATAGATTCCATCTGTTTATTGGTAAGCTGTGCCATCCTTTGAGCATCCTCCCATCTCTTCGCATTTTCTGATTGGTGTTGTTTTAACTGATTTTGTGCAAAAGAAGAATAAAGAAAGGGCAAAATATAAGAATCAGGGCATTCATATATTTTGAACTAAATTTGCATCCTTTGGAGAAAAAAATGAGGAGCATGTCCCAGAGCAGCCATGAAGAGTATATCTTATTGTTTTCACTGAATTGTAAGATTTGTTCTTAGACAAGTACGTTTTTCAAATATTATTCTTATAGCCCCCTTTAAAACTTAGACTACATGCATACGGTTTATTATATTTTTAATATATGATATTTTATCTACCATATATCCTGCAAAGCGCATTTAAAATGTGATATTCTTCTGAATCAATCACTCGTCGCATAAAGGAGCAATTTTTGGTCAAGGTACGTGCATTTTAACTGTGATTTTTATACTCTGAAATTTTATCATCATCGTTACCAATACTCTGTTCTTTTACATTGACCCACGTACTCCCGTTTGTGTGGTGTTTTCGTCTCGTACGCACTGGAGTGTAGTGATTTTCGTCTCGCCCCTTTTCTTGCCTCAACGCTATAAAGTTCATTTGTATCTTGCTATCCTGCTTTCTTCAATGTCAACGACGAGGTCTAAATCTATGCCTTCTATGGCTATCATAATAAAAGAAATATTGGATAGCTCGGATTTTATAAATGCCATTGCGGAGGCAGTTGAAAGGAAACTGGAAGATATCATGAGCGAGTTGAATGGGCAAATAATTCATGAACGTCTGTACAGTTATCTAGTTAAAAATGAATTATTAATCCCAGAACAATTTGGTTTTAGGAAGAACTGTTCTACTGACATGAGTGTTCTCTATTTAAGTAATAAGATATCACAGGCCAGTGATAGAAGTGAGTTTTGTCTTGGTATATTTATGGACTTATCAAAGGCATTCGACACCATTGACCACCATATACTGCTGAATAAACTTAGTTATTATGGGGTAAGGGGTCTTGCTCTTGACTGGTTTAGGAATTACTTATATGATAGGAAACAGTATGTGGTGGTTAATGGTGTCAGATCTCAGTCTTGCTCAATATTTTACGGAATTCCTCAAGGGAGTATATTAGGGCCCCTCATTTTTCTTATCTATATAAATGATATTGTTCATTCTACCACACTATGCGATTATTCCTTGTTTGCTGACGACACTAGTGTCGTTATGTCACATAGCAACATACATGAATTAATGTCGTCAGCAAACAAGGAAATTGAGAAACTGTATTCATGGTTTTGCAGTAACAAATTATCTTTAAATCTTGACAAAACTAATTATATCATTTTTAGATCAAGGAACAGGAGGGTTCCCTACAACATAAACCCATTAATTATTGGTGGAAGCACTATTAAACAAGTTGAAAATGTTAAATTTCTTGGAGTAATTTTGAATGAGTTTTTATCCTGGAAACCTCATATTGATAATGTTTGTTCAAAGATATCTAGAGGTAGTGGTGTGTTATCTAGATTAAGACATGTTTTACCACAGAATATTCTCATTACTATATATAACATTATAATATTGCCTCACCTAATTTATTGTAATACTACATGGGGTCATACATTTCCAAGTCATCTTAACAAATTAGAAATTCTTCAAAAACGGGCAATCAGATTGATAGCTTGGTCAATAGGCTATGTACACAGTAGCCCACTATTTTATAAACTTAGGACCTTACCTTTGAAACTGCTTGTATCATTTGGTACTCTAATTTTCATGTTTAAATATAACTCTGGCCTGTTGCCACAAATATTTAATGATATGTTCACTTTAAATTCCAATGTTCATTCCTATAATACTCGTCAGAGTCGCCAATTTCACAAACCCAAGGTGCGTACTACCACTGCACAACATTCATTTCACTTTAATGCCATCCAACAATGGAATGCTCTTGATAAGAGCACTAAAAGTAGTACCACCCTTTCCCGTTTTAAAACGCTTTGTCGTAATACTTTTCTGCTCTCACTTAAATAATTTGTATAACAATTTGTGCAATATTTCTCTACAATTCTTCATCTCTCCTTATTCCTTTCCTACTGTCCTGTCCCCTTCTTCCCTTCTCTCTCCCTCTATCTCCCTCTCGCGGGTGTGTGTGTGTGTGTGTATATGCTTGTTTTTTTTTTCACATGATTTTGTACTACATGGAACCGGTCAGTGTTCATCGGCCGCACTGAGGCGCTGCCTCGGCCAGAACAAGTGGGCTTACGTCTGCTGAGCCCATTGTTCTGCTTGTGCGTAATGTAATAGCCGGTGAATGCTGACGGGTGCCATGGTTTAGTTTGTCTTAGCCTATTATCTAGTTTTTGTTATACAATTTTACTCGTTTATTGTACAGGGAACCCCACTTACAAGCTTAAGCTTCTCTTGGGTTCCCTAACCATTTTTTTACTCTGTATGTCCATCATGTTTTGTATAATTATGTCCTTCGAATATTGTTTGTATTTTCTGAATGTTGTTTTAAAAAAATATGGTTGAACCAATTCCTTTTGGTCAAAACATATTCAACCTTCTAATTTTTTTTTTTAATTATCTGATGTAAATGCTCACTTATTTGCAATATTCATTGTAGAGCTTTTATGTTGTAAATGTACATGTACTTGGAGTAGTAAGTGCGGGGCACATGCCTCCGAACAAAAGTGTTGCATTTCACTTTCGTGCACCCTGACTCACTTGCTGCTCCCACTCCTTTTATTCTTTCATATTTAATTATTCTTATTATGTATTTGTCTCTCGCCATTGTTTTGTTTCTGTGCATTTTATAATTGGTCAAATAAATAGTAATAATAATAATTATGCATTTCATAATAAATCTGAATAAGGCAAGTCCTCAATCCTTTCTATGCATTCCAGTCTACAAACAAGTAGCATTAATCAGTTTTCAGCTGACAAATCTCAAGAGTTATCAATTTCCTTTTTAAAGAGGACAAATCGCCCAAGAAGGAAAGTAAACTCTCTTACCTGATCTCTAAAAGCTCTCTCCGACTGCTTGAAGTCTTCACAGTTCTGCCTACTGTCAACCAATTCTTTGTTTTGTTCCCTAATGATCTAGTCATGACCAAACAAAGAATATATCAGTTCAGTTGTATATTTTGGGGGGTGATATTCTCAATAGAGAAGTTAACATTAGAAATTTATTTAATACCATGGATATGAAATAATATGAACGGTTTTTGTGGAAAGTGAATTGGCATGGGCATAGCTAGCTGAGAGAGACAGTTAAGTCACCAGAAGGTTTTCCTGATTGGTCAGGAATTCCATGGAGCTCCAAAAAGTTAAAACCCATGAGGATTGTATGTGGAAGGGAACTATTCAGAGTTCCATAATTTGACCATGACCACTCTCTCTCTCTCTCTCTCTCTCGCTCACTATTCTTACTACCTCTCTCAATGTGCTCAATCCTCTCAATTTGAGATTAACATACAGAAAACCAAGTCAATGCATTAGAAAATCCTACTATAAAATTCATTAAAACTTATCAAATGTAAGTATACTCACAATCTTCTGTTTCTCAATCTCTTGTAATAATGCGTCATTAGTTGCCTTCAGCTTATCAACCAATGTGACCTTCTCTTGTTCTCTCTGCTTCAAACTAGCAGAAACTTTGGCCATAGTCTGTAAAAAAAAAAAAAAAAAGGAAAAGAAAGTTAATTAAGTACTACAATCCTCCTCTTTAACATAACAAAGACAACATAAAGACTTAAGCAAAGGTCTACAACATAAACACCTTCCCAAAGGTCTACAACATAAACACTTTAGCAAAGGTCTACAACATAAACACTTTAGCAAAGGTCTACAACATAAACACTTTAGCAAAGGTCTACAACATAAACACCTTCCCAAAGGTCTACAACATAAACACTTTAGCAAAGGTCTACAACATAAACACCTTCCCAAAGGTCTACAACATAAACACTTTAGCAAAGGTCTACAACATAAACACCTTCCCAAAGGTCTACAACATAAACACTTTAGCAAAGGTCTACAACATAAACACCTTCCCAAAGGTCTACAACATAAACACCTTCCCAAAGGTCTACAACATAAACACCTTTCCAAAGGTCTACAACATAATAAGAGTAAACATATTATCTCTGATTCAATCATAGACTTTAGCCATTGTCTGTTTGAAGAAAAAAAAAATACAAATGTGTAGTTCATTAAGTAATTCAAACATCTCTTGTTCTCTCTGCTTAGACTCAAAACTTTGGCAATAAAACAAATTTAAAGATGACATACGTGGAAGATGTAGTATATCATCAAGTAAAAGCAATATGTTGCTACACTACCGCTCAAAGGTTTTGGCATCGGTTTCGTCTCGTGCACCGCACCGAACTGTAAACGGTGAACGGAGAACGGTGCCTCGCTGCTCACCGCTCTTCAGTGCCGCGCCGTTAGCTAACCGTTCGCTCACCGTTTGCTCACCGTATGCTCACCGTTTGCTAACCGAAGTATTACGGTTAATAACAGAAAGATATGTGTGCGCTGAGTCTGCGAGCGCGTATCTGTAGAAATCTCAAAAGTCGCACACGCGGAGATCGGAGTACTAGTTCATTGCATTCACAATCATACCGATGCGCGCTTGCCACTGACGTCACAATCACTTGATTATTTCATCACAATAGCGTGAGAGAATGTTCATAGACGGTTGTTCCGCTGAGATTACATCTTGCTCCTGTGACCGCAATTATACATGGACTGAATTCAGTGAGTACGTCGTATGGGGTAGTGTGTGGAAGGAATGGTTCGGTTCGGCCGCACCGAGATGAATGAGATATGCAACAAGTTTTTTTCACTCTTTACGTCTTCATATATCCGCTTTGGCTGCAGTATTACATTCCATCTTAATATATAAAATAATTGAAACGGAAATATGAACTTTGACTTACGATAGCTTGCTCATTTAGATCCTAAAATCTAAATTAATGTTTAAGCCAAGAAAGACTTGTCGTCAACGTGATTTGTTGTCAGCCATCTTGATTTGAGTTAATGAATATTAACGAGTTAGCCAGTGATATTTTAACCCAGTATCAAACGATTGATCTGATTGGCCATCAGCATTGTTTTTGTATGATAAGGCAGTGCCCGGCAGTGCCTTAAAAGGATGTCACATTGCCTTAAAAGGATGTCACATGTGGCAGTCCACGTTCTCGTCGTGCAAATCTAAAAGTTCCTATTTACATGTATAGCAAACGTGATTCCTAGATCTGCATGAGGCGTTATAAAATCAGTCATTGTTACGTCACAATACAGCTTTCATCGCAGGATCTTATATCTACATATCAATGATTTTTGTACCTATAACTCTTTTTAAACTTTTGATTTTGTGATGATTACTTCCATTTGTATTACCAAAAAAGAGAGAGAGAATGAAAAGAAGGGAAAGTGAAAGAGGAGAGAAAGAGGAAGAAGACAAGAAATTGGAGAAAAGTAAGAAGGTCGGGGAGGGGGAGCGGAAGGGCCTTGCCTCCCAGGCTGTTACATCCCCATCAAAACAAAAATAAAGAGAGAAGGAAGGAAAGGGAAAGAAAGAAAGTAAAAGAGGAGATAAAGGGATAAGAAAAGAAAGGGGATATCAGTTGCAATTTTCCCCCAATAAGTTGTGGATCGGGGGGATGGGCAAAAGGCCCTTGCCCCCCCCCCATAAGTTAATCTCTTAACTACTCTTCGGGAACGAATTGAATAGAATGGAATTGAATAATAGTCTACTAAGAGCTGCTTACCCATGAGTTAAATCAGGCGCGGATCCAGGGGGCGGGCCTTGCCCCGCAAAAAGAGAGAGAGAATGAAAAGAAGGGAAAGTGAAAGAGGAAGAAGACAAGAAATAGGAGGAAAATAAGAAGATCGGGAGGGAGTGAAAGGGCCTTGCCTCCCAGGCTGTTACATTCCCCATAAAAAAATAAGAGAGAAGGAAGGAAAGGGAAAGTAAAAGAGGAGATAAAGGGAAGGAAAAAGAGGGATAAGAAAAGAAAGGGAATATCAGTTGCAATTTCCCCCAATAAGTTGTGGATCGGGGATGGGCAAAGGCCTTTGCCTCACCGCCCCCGCCAAAAAAGAAGAGAAGGACGGGAAAGGGAAAGAGAGCTAAAAGGGAACAAAAGAGGAAGAAGAAAAGAAGGGGAGATCAGTTGCGATTAATCCCGCCAAGAACGTGTGGAAGGGAGGGGGGCAAGCGACACGATCTCAACATTAACCTCATGGCCCAAATACAGGTGGTTGAAATTTGATATGTACTGCGCACGTAGGGATTCCCGAATTATAATGACAATGGGATCTCCATTTTATGACATTCAGTTTGCATGGAAGCTATTCGACATAAACCAGGGAGGTTAGTTGTTTTCTTGCAAAATTGATTGCAAAACTATTTCCAAGTTATATCACATCTATTGATATGGGGTTATGAACTTATTATAATATGGATAAATATGGCTGCTATTTCTAGAAAAACGATGTGTATGTAGCGAGATTTTCAGGAAGGTATGAATGTAAGGAAGGGAGAAAGAGAGAAGAGGAGGGGTTAGTGGGACAGGCAGAGAGAAGAAAGAAAGAGGGAATAGAGCGCAAAGAGAGAGAGAGAGAGAGAGAGAGAGGGGTGAAAGATATAAAGAGAAAGAAAGAGATATAGAGATTTGAAAATTTAATGAACGATCCATAACTCCAAATAACAAATAATTCTTTATAATTCTATTCATTCATTACCAATCAGTTGAACCATGGCCCTACAAAATACAAATTTTGCCACAGACCGCAAACATTATTTTCACAAACCAGGATTGTTTTTAAACAAAAGCGACACGATCTCGACATGACCTCATGACCCAAATACAGGTGGTTGAAATTCGATATGTACTGCGCGCTCAGGGATTACCGTAATTATAATGACAATGGGATCTCCATTTTATGACATTCAGTTCACATGCAAGCTATGATTACTCCTGAGTTGGGAAGCTCTTGTATTCGACATAAAACCAGGGAGGTTAATTGTTTCCTTGCAAAATTTATTGCAAAACTTATAAGATTATTTCCAAGTTATGTCACATCTATTAATATGGGGTCGTGAACTTATTATAACATGGATACATAATGGCTGTTATTTCAGTGAAAATGACGCGCATGCTATGAGACTTTCAGGAAAGGAATGAATATAAGAAAACTTGAAAGGACGGGGGAGAGACAGAGAGAGAGGAAGAGAAATAAGAGAAAGGCGACGGAGGGGAGATGGGGTACAGAGAGAAAGAAGGGAGACATGGGGAGGGAGAGAGAAAGAAAGAGGGAATATAGTAAAGAGATAAAGGGGTGGGGTAGAGAGAGACTGGAAGAAAACCCATTTGCTGCTTAATAATCAACAACCCAAGATAAGGAAGGGGAATGTTTACATTCAAAACAGGCGGGTGTTTGATAAAAGAAAACAAAATGTAGGTTTCCTACGTACAACAGAAAACTCAAATATGGTATGATTCCATCAATATTGATAGTGTTCAAACACAGAACCATACATTCTAATAAAATATTATTTCATAGAAATGGATGTGTTCGTAGTAGGAAAGAGGAAAACAACTCAACTTACCCTTTAAAATATTTATGTTGCATTGTCGAACCGCAAACATCAATATTCATGAGCAGTTGGCAAGGCTCCAAGAACTACAGGTCCGAGCGTGGGAACCAAAGGGAGACATTGCGTAACATGGACTTTCTCTGTCATCAAGTCACTCAACAAGAGATTGAGATAAGAGTCGAGTCGTTGAATGATATAATTATGTCGACAAGATAAGAGATAAAATTGTTTCCCTGGGGGGCTTGCTGGTTAAAAACTGGTAGAATTTGACAGGAGCCACGCGAGCGTAGTAAATCAAGTTTAGGGGTGAGTATATTTACGAACTTTTCTTGGTCTTGCTATTAATATTATACCACCGAACCCGAACATGGGCCTGACTTACAGCAAGAAGTATCTAAAAAAATTGATTGAATATTCGGAAAGGTTTTGATTAGTTTTTGATAAGTTTGGATTACTTTTGACAGGAATGGAGGAAATAGGAAATGGCTACTCTCTACGATTGTCTACCTCCTCCTTACTACATCACTTACATACACTCCTCTTTCTCTCTCTCATTCTCGGTACTACATTTTTGTCATGTTCTTTTGTCTGTAATTCTGGCAGTATAAATTATAATTATATATTCCATATTTTGATCATGATTTTTTAAAACCATATTTGATTGTGATTTTGTATTACTTGTAATTGTCAGTTGTCAATTTATAATTCGTTTACACTGTACACATCAATGCAGCTTTGCACGGCTGCCATTGAAGTTTTTATTCAATAAATCATTAATTTTATGAATGAATGGATATAAAGAGGAACTAGAAGTAGAAAGTTGTGCGGAAAATAGACTAACGTGTTCGTGTCTTGCCTAATTATATTTATATCTAATAAACACTGTTTAGTCGATAGCCATTTCCCCTTTTTATATATATACTATAATCATTTTATTTGTTTTTTCCCCCATTCTGGCCTTGATGATACCTCATCTCCTTTCCTTCCCGAATAATATCTTCAGCTTTCTCCAACTCCATCCAGTACTTTTCAAATTTTGTCAAAACTGCCTGCCTCTCATTCTTTCTCTCTCCTTCATTCTTTCCTGTTAAATCAACTCTGGTCTAATCGACACTCCTAAGACAGTGACAGTCATTGATCCATTCTATTTTAAAGATTTTATTATCAAGCCTCTAGCGAATCTCACGTCGACAACTAAAAATGATCGCTAATATGTATTCCCTCATTTTTCATCAACATCAAATTTACAATCGTAATTTTTCACGATCATCCTAAGACCTAACCAGTAACCACCACCCCACAATCATCACCACCATCTCATCATAATTTCATCATGATTTCATCGTCATCATCACCATTAACAACTTCATTAAAACGTCACCATCATTATCTTCACCAGAATCGTTCCGAATGCAGAGCACAAGTCTTCATTCTTTAAACATTTATAGCAAACGTGATTCCTAGATCTACATGCGGCTTTGTAAAATCAGTCATTGTTACGTCACAATACAGCCTTTCATCGCGTGCGCGCTCTTTAGCTAACCGCGGACTTTCACCGTTCACCGTTCTGAGAAAGAAATCGCGCATGCGCTCTCTCTGGCTAACCGTTTGCTCACCGTTTGCTCACCGTTTGCTCACCGTTTGCGCTCCGATAGCTTCCCGCGGATTCTCACCGAACAACAAAACCTTGGAGATAACCGCGGAAAGCTTACGATAGGACAAACGGTACCAAACCGTAACCGAACCGTTGTGCCAAAACCTTCGAGCGGTAGTGTAGGTAGGACAAGCCATAATCTTTGTCCTACATAGCAACAATTAATGTATGCAATTCGCATTCTGACTATTGAAATACAATTATTTGTAACAGGTGAATAAAATAATTTGTAACATGGCACTTAACAAAGATTTATGCATTAAATTTGATTACATTACGAAAATGGTCCATTCATAATAATAATAATAATAATATCTACAATTTATATAGCGCTGATGATATGATATGATATTCACCTTGTCAAGTTGTGCAATCATGTTATCTTTCTTCTTCTCGGTAGCCTGAGCTACAGCTAAGAGTTGTTGAGTCTCTAGGATCCTACCCTGTAAAGTTGCTATCTGATCCTCACAGTGCTGAAGAAGAAAAAAAGACATGAAACATTTCCGACGTATTAAACTCAAGTTGTGGGGTGCAGGTATCTGTTAACTTTTTGAACATTCAATGTAAACATCAGTCCAAAATGTTCAAAGAGGATGGAATTCCTTTAAAATTACTCCTCCACCTATGATAATAGCTATCAATTATGTATTTAACACAATAAAATTGTTATCATTTCTTTTTAAAAATGATATATTAATTTCTTTTCCTCACTATTTTATGGTTGAAAATTTTTCTAAAAACTCAGCTGATATTTTGTTCTCATATTCTAAGACATTCTTGTTTACAATCATAGTAACAACCATGTCAAACTGTTAAATAGTACCATTAATAGGTGTTACAGGTTCTGTCTATCATCAAGCAGCATCATGCTGTCACCAGTCTTCCACAGTTTTGCAGTCTTTGGTCATAATTTTTCAAAAAACACATAATATAGTAGATGGGGTAACAAACAGCACATTAAAAAGCAAATATACAACAAAAAATTGTTTTCATAAAGAACAGTTTGTATCTAGTTTACAGTACTTTAAAGCCAAAATGAAACGTTTGCAAATTTTGCGACTGGACGAGATTTGCGAAAGTCTCATGCCGAATAAATAATTGAATCCTGATTGACGTAACATGGAACGTTCTCACCTTGAAAGGCATTGTCATTTACAATAATAATAATAAACTGGATTTATATAGCACTTAATACGAAATACCGTCTCTAAGCGCTTTAAAGATATTATTATCCCGGACACCGCATTCATTCACGCACAATGTGCACCTTCTCCACTCCCTGGGGAGTATTCCTACTATATAGTCACCGGGAGGGCATATGGCAATTACTAACACAAAGGCTTACGTCATACTACCTGGTCCCCATTTCTCTCCTGTGTATGGAGTGGCAATTATAGATTAATGCCTTGCCAAAATACATTCCATCTTGCAACAGTCTCTGGTTTGACTTACCCTTCTCCTGCATCTCTCCCTCTCTAATCCTTCCCTTAGCACCCTGTTTTCTTTAGAGATGCTGCTGTCAGCCCCGCTGACCCCTGACCTTTGACTGGAGGTCACATGTGACGGTTGGTAGGATGCCAAGCCGCTATCTGAACCAGGTCTCATCGATGATGGAGAAATACCTTGGAAAAGCTGAGCCCTAGGTTTTGAATTAGAGAAAAGCAAATAAGATTATTAAAGAGAAAGGTAAATGAGTGAATGGCAAATAAGAGAAAGGCAAAATTTGAATAAAAAAATACACTGTTCTAAAAATTTGTACTTTTTTGGGACAATTTCTAAATTACCATTCTGAAAATGTTATCTTTTACATTTATGAAAGTGATGCTACTTGTCATACCACCCTGAATTTGCATGGAATACATACTCAGCATTGGTGCTTGCGCACGTGCTGTCCTTTTTATACATGTATGCTTATGCAGCCTGACAGTTTATGTACAAACATGAAATGACTTGTCCTAATGTTGGTTTGTTATGACAATAAACATCTTTTACCAACATAAAAGATGACATAGTTTTCAGAATACTACCCCAGTTGTCATGAAGCGGCTGAGTCTCTTGGTGACAATATTGTTAAATATGCTAAAAATAAGATATTTGGATGTGTGATGGGCAAGAGCAAGTAGAATCATAGAATTAATAACATCGACTTTATTTGGTTGTGTTCTTTGGAAAGTTCGAAAACTTGTTTAAAATACTAATGGACGGAACTCCAATAAAGGCTTTGTTGGCTCATTGGACGACCAACGGACGTTGGTATCAAGAAGCAGCTGAGTATAATAAAAACTGAGAGTGTCTCTTCTGCTTGTACAGCACTTACCCTAAGAGAGAATCTGTTTTGGTACTCTCTGTGGATTCTCTCTTATTATGCTCCTTGTTGAGCATCAGCAATTCAGACAAACTTTCATCTTGAGATAATCCTGAACACAAATGAAACATAGAATGAATAATACTGAAAAATTAGCATTTAAAAGTACAGTATAAAATGAATGATAGCTGCATTTGCTATTAAAGCAACCATTTTACTTCTTGTAATGAACTGATTGAGAGATATGTAATAAAATCTTTGTATTTCTGTCTGCTCTGTACAGTGTTTATAATTCAGTGTGAAAAATCTTCTTTTTTTTCTTCTTTTCACAGTGGCTCTTCCAATATTTCATAAATAAAATATCTAGATTTCATCAGACGCAGTATTCTTATATTCGTTCATTTCCAAAGTTCTTTTGGGATTTTTCTTAACTAAAGCAACAATCTGTGCATCAGTGATGTTCATAATCTCTTCTTGCCATGTATCACTGTGCATACTGTAGATACTCGTGACAGGAATTACATTTCTTGACTATTCTGTCAGACTCTTTCTTGCAATAAATTGAACAGTATATGAGTATAATAATATGCATACACATTTTGGTCTTTTTTTGGATATTTTAATCAGTAACAAAATACTCCACATGTACAATGCAATTCACCTTAAACAAATAAAGACTGAATTTCCACACTTACCAGGGGAAGTTATCATGTTGCTCAAATTTTGTCTCAAATTCTCAATTTCAGCGAGTTCAGGTGGAATGGATTGATGATTCTGTAAAACCAGAGAAAAAAGAACAGTGAGTGTTTAATAGGATCCAAACAAAGTTAACAAACATCTCTGTTGGGTAATTACATGAGGTTATAACAAAAGCTTGACAGTCATTCAAGCAAAACCAGCAAACTTTGGGGAAACTTACTCAAAAATGTCAATCATAAAATTCCATTTCAAACTTTAATTCAATAACTACTCACAGATATCAGAAAAAATCTAGGAACCAGGCAGGATTTGAACCTGCCCATCTACTGCTTACTGGGCAGCGACTCTACCACCAGGCCATCACTGGTCTCTGGCACAGTCACAATGAACTGGACACAAATACCTAAGCTCTCCTGACTCATTCTGACTTAGACTTATCACAAACTGAATGTTGAATGATATTGATGAGAGATTTTCAATCTTACAAGAATTATTTACCTGAAAGTCTTTTGTGTAGCTGCCTTCTTGCAGACTGTAAAGCTCCACCCTTGGGCTTGATGACGATGGTTGTTGCCGTGACGACAGTATTCCAGGACCCGATTCTTCATCTTGACCTTGAGAAGTCCTTGACACAGCTGATGCAGTTAAGCTGCTGTCTTGGTAATGAGGAGGCATATTATCTGATGAATAGATGCTGAATGCATCCTGTGGTGATTGTTGTTCAACATCAATCCTATCACTATGAGCATTGTAACGATATGTCGATCCATCTACACCAGATTTATCAGTCAAATCTATTGGCTTCTTAATTCCATTAGTTACCAAATCTGCATGAGGGGTTGTAGATGACATAGACAACACATTTCCCCTACTAGTACCAGACGATACATGAGACCGGTGACTATCCTTCACAAACAAAGATCTATTAACCAACGTTTCTGAAGTAGTAGCAAAGCGAACATTAGTCTTTGTCATCTGGCTACGATGATCATAGTGATGTTTATTCTCACTTAGCCCTCTTTGTTCCTGCATTGATCTCCAGTCCTTTTCACCCGTCGTAGGTTCTGATACTGACATCCTGAAATGTGAGTCTGAGAGTACACCTGCTAAAACAGGTTCATGCTTAGCAGCCCCAACAGGTGAGAACAAAGAGTCTCCTTGTGTCCTGGTGTCTGTTTGTTGGTGTGTCCGGGACAGCTTTGAAGACACACCTAGTTTAGGGCTTCCGGCGGGAGATGCATTAGTGCTGCTTCCCAAAGGTTCAATGCCACTCATCGTCTCTGTATTGATGCTATGTAAGCTTGCATCCTGAATACCATCTAGAGCACTCTTGATTCTTGCCAGGTTCATTCTGTAGGGAAACAACAAACAACTAGTCTGTATCACGTAACCTGGTATCATACACAATTTTATACTTACTTGACGATAATAGCAATTAGTTTAGTATACAAAGTCGCATGCACGGATTTTCTGAATTTAGCGAACTCCCTGCATGCTCACCTTTTTAGACTAATCACCATTATCTTAAAGTAAGTAAACGCACAAACAGTTTTTCTCAAGTACACTGCTTATTTTCATTTCCCGCAGAATCAACATTGCAAACTCTTGTAAGAGGTCAGCCTTTTTGTAACGTAAATCGCATGTTAGCTCATTATCATCATAACCAGTAGGGGCGCTGGTCCGAGAATAAGGATCGTCCGCATAAACTAGGAGCGTCTTCGTAACCGCAGACAGCGTCTGCAAAAATAAGGATCGCCTGCATTTTTGCAGAAATTTCTTATTTCCGATACGCGTTGGCGATGCGAAACACGGATTCCGCAATGATTTTCTTGATGCATTTTACATTGAATTTGTACAGAGACTTTCACGTTATGAGCGATAAATCCTTGGGAAGACGACAACCCATAAAAGTAGACGGTGAACTGGGGGTATCTTATTATGCGGAATCCGTTTTTCGCATCGCCAGGGCGCGCTTCGGGAACGTGAAACCCGCAAAGCGCCGATGAAAAAAAACGTCCGCGAAAATGCTCTTTATTTTTTAGGACGCAATTTGTCTGCGTTTACGAGGAAGATTGTTGTGTATATTATACATCATAGTTAGTCTGTCATTTTCTCTGCGCTCTTGTAGACTGGTCCAATCAAGTTCAGCTGACACTTGATGTATTATGGTAACGATTCAGAGCTAGTGAATCTCGCAGATCTAGTACTACTAGTACTAGTCTTACTCCCGAGTCTTAGACTTCTGGGGCCTGTTTCTCGAAACCAACGACAAGACAGTCATAACTTTATCCGCCAACTGGAGATGTCTCTGATCTTCCTAAACCGTTTCACGAAGAGCTTACTAGCTAGACATCTCGTGAAATCGATACTATCGGCAAGAAGAGGAGCCAAGATATAGCCTTAGTCACAATTCCACCGGATTTAAAAAAAAGTAATTTTAGGAAAACTGCAATTATTTAAATGAATTAGGACTAAAAAAGATTGAAAATGGTACCAGGGAATAAGAGATGCAATATACTTCAAAATTTGAGTAGATTATATCATAGAATTACTTGTAAAATATAATTGTGAGTATTTCATTTCATGACCGATGAATCAGTTTTTGAGATGGGTACCCCCCGGATATTTTCGTTTGATAGTTTAGAAAAATACACCCTTATATTATTCTTAGTAAAAATACGATGTTATGAAAGTTTTGTCCGATGTCTTAGGCTTCAGCACAATATTAAGATGTCAAAACTTCAACATTCCAAACATTTAAACACATGTTTTAAACTATTCAGTTTACACATTTGAAGATAGAATTTATCTCGAAATTAATGTAAGTCTGAAAACTAAAGAATACACTTCTAACTATGGCTTGCCTGCCGTGGCAGATTACCCATCCCTTCAAGGATTTTACAATGTGGAAATAAACGCGTATAATCAGTTTAATTAAGTGGGAAAAGCCTTAGATAAAAACATGGCATATTTTTAAAAGATCTTCAAGTATAAAAAACGATAACTCCCTGTTTAAGAGAATGTAAGAAAGATCATAGCTGGATGATTTCTTGTCCTTTTTTGCCAGCCATAGTCTACCCAATAAATGACATGTGATGGCGCTGCCCATCGACTAAAAAGTTATGACAAGAGATATGACGGTGTCGGAGGCATCATAAGTACTTAGTGAGGATGTTGTCGTTGATTGGGTGTGTGTGTCGATCGTGGTGGTCATGTTGAAAAAGTGCTCCGATAAATTCTCGCTTTGCGAATATTTTGAGGCGTTTTTAGTTAGAATTTTTCGGATAATATACAAGTGGAAGGTTCTTGGAAGACATTTGAGGTAGAAATTTAAAAGTCTGACCTGGAATACCGACATTTGGAGGACATTTCTGATTCAACTTGTGACGATTACTGAAGCCGGAAGTTACATGTATAGTCTACTGTACCGCGGGAACACGCGGAATCGTGAATGGAAAGTAGTCTACCAAAATGGCGACGCCCGCCGGAATTTGACGCTGACTGCTATTCCAACGCAAAGAGGAATTCTTGGAATCGGATTTAATTGGTTATTGAGAGTACTCATCCTTTATCAACAAGAGAACTAAGGTAGGATCTTTCCATTTATTATAATTATCATGGTGATCCAGACCAAAACCAAAGCAAAGATGAGACTGATGATGAGACTTAGTTTTGTACCCCAACTTTACATTCTAATCTCGTTAGTACTTGTCTACCACACATTGCAGAACATTAACAATATCGATGATTATGAAGCCCCAAAAGGAGTTAATGGATGGTGTACACGTAGCTACATGTACCAAGGAAGCAATGCGTATGTGAACAATACCAAGAGCCTAGGCATACGTTAAGATATCATCAATCCATATCTGAAGAAGGCTGGATTACGTGAATTTACCAGCACCAATAGCCGTAAGACGATTTCAGTCCTGATACTTGTACTTGGAGGGGATGTTGAGACCAACCCCGGGCCAATAAAATTTCCTTGCAAGATCTGTGAAAACCAGTAGCAAAGAACCATAGGGCTGTTATGTGTGAAAAAGAGGACTGTCAACAATGGGTGCACATCAAGTGTGGTGGCATATCACCAGCAGAATATGAAGATCTTAGAAACTGTAGCCCAACCAAGAGAACGGCGTGGTTCTGTAATATCTGCGAAAACCTAAACCTGATGACATCATTTGGTGATGACTCAATCCCAACGGACAACTCGTCTTCAACTTTATCTGAGTCTGATATTGAGGAAGATGTTTTATCCATCAATAGTTCCGTGAGAGTGAACCAAAGAGAAAGCCAAAGTCTAGGAAACTAAAGGTCCTAAGTGTGAACTGCCGTAGCCTCAAGAGTAAGCGGAAACAACATGATCTCCGAGCACTCTTAGAGCAGGAAGACCCAGACATTATATGTGGCAATGAATCACATGTGGATGACAGTCATTACACAAGTGAAGTATTTCCAGCAAATACCCATGAAATATTTAGAAAGGACAGAAATAAACATGGTGGAGGTGTTTTCATTGGTGTTAGAAAAGATCTTCTTGCTGTTCATGAAGACAGCTTGGATGCAGAGTGTGAAGCATTATGGGTGAAGATACTCTTCGCAGGAAAGCAGCCGCTCTACATAGGCTCATTCTATCGGCCCACTAATGAAGACCCAACTCCACTGGAGAGACTAGACGAAACACTTAAGAAATTGACAGGAAGTCAACACCTCCCAACATATTACTGACTGGGGATTTTAATATGCCTCACATCAACTGGGAGAATAGCACAATCATGACTGGTCAAAATAAACCACAGTATGGAAAACGTGTCAACCAGACTTTACTTGACATGGCCAATGACAACATGCTCTCTCAATTGCAGCGCCTCCCAACACGTGGTGAAAATACCCTTGATTTGGTTTTACAACCTTACCAGACCAAGTAGAGGACATTGAAACTGTGCCAGGGATGTCAGACCATCATGCCCTTACAGTGTACCTGAATACAACCGTCAAATATGGCCGGAAGAAACCACGAACAGTGTACGTCTACAAGAAAGGAGACATGGTTGGACTGCGCAATGAAATGGAAGGTTTTAAAAAACAATTCCTCCAATCAGAACCAATGAAGAGAGACATAGAAACAAATTGGACAATGCTTAAAGACAAGATCTTTGCAACCATGGACAAGTTCATACCTCAGAAAAAGCTTTCTGCATGGCAAGATGTTCCATGGATGAATTCAGCCATTAAGAGACTCATCAGGAAGAAGAAGAGGGTATGGAACAGAGCAAGAAAAAACAACAGTGAGGAGATCTGGCAAGAGTTTCGAGATATACGTAAGAAGGTTAAGCAGCATATGAAAAAATCTTATGAAGACTATGTGGGTGGCATTTTGGAGAACACAATCACTGAATCTCAGAAAAAGTTTTGGCAATTTATCAACAGCCAAAAGAAAGACAATGGGGTATACCCACATTGAAAACTGCGTCTGGCCTGGCAACCACCAGCAAAGAAAAGGCCGAGGCACTGAACAGTCAGTACCAATCTGTGTTTACAAAAGAGAACACTGCAAGTCTTCCTGACAAAGGAGAGAGCCGAGTTCCAGGTATGACAAACATCGTCTTCAATACTGATGGAATTGAGAAGCTATTGGACAACCTAAATCCCCGTAAGGCAAGCGGACCAGATCTAGTCCCCATCCGTATTATGAAAGAAGCGGCGAAACAGATTGCTCCCATCTTGCAGTCGATCTTTACGCAGTCATATGAGACAGGCACATTGCCAAAAGACTGGTTGACGGCCAATATTGTTGCAATCTACAAAAGGGAATAGGAACATACCTAGCAACTACCGCCCTGTGTCACTGACTTGTGTTACCACTAAATTAATGGAGCATATCTTATCTCATTCCATTATGGAACATATAGATGAACACCAACTACTTGCCAACTGCCAACATGGATTTCGCAAACAACACTCCACCGAATCCCAGCTAGTCAACACCATGGAAGAAATCACAAGATCCTTAGACAAGAAGATCCAGACAGATGTCCTGATACTCGATTTTTCCAAGGCATTTGATACGGTAGCACATCAACGCTTACTGAAGAAGATTGCACACTATGGAATAAGAGATAAAACCAATGAATGGATTCAGACATGGCTTACTACAAGAACACAGAGAGTAGTAATTGATGGGGAAGCATCTTCTACAGTTCACGTCGACTCGGGGGTACCCCAAGGTACAGTGTTAGGACCGCTGATGTTTCTGCTGTACATTAACGACATCGGGACAACATAAACTCATCCATAAAATTGTTCGCCGACGACTGCCTCATATTTCGAGAAATAAAGACAACAGAAGATACAACCAAACTACAGAAAGATCTTGACACCTTGAACAAATGGACAGAAGACTGGCAAATGAATTTCAACTCTAGGAAATGCCACACTTTGAGGGTACACAGGAAGCGAGAACCAATCATCCACAGCTACAACTTAGGAGGGGATATCTTGCAAGCCGTACCTAGTCAAGCCTATCTTGGAGTGGAAATTCATGAGCAACTCAGTTGGAAGCCTCATATTAATGCCGTTGCAGCGAAAGCAGGAAGAACCTTGGGATTCCTAAGAAGAAACATCAGCAAATGCTCATCGCACATCAAACAACAGGCCTACATCTCCCTGGTACGATCCCAACTGGAATACGCCTCCGTCGTCTGGGATCCATACAGACAAAACCAGATCGACCAGCTTGAGAAAATCCAAAGAAGGGCAGTACGCTTCATATGCGGAAACTACCAACGAGATGCCAGCGTCACCAAAATGAGAGAAGATCTAGCACTCCCACCCCTAGAGGAGAGACGCAGGCAAGCCCGAGTCACCATGTTATACAAAGCCGTCAATCACCTAGTCGCAGTACCAATTCCAGACTACATCCAACCAAGACTCCGTTCAACACGTCAGCAACACCGACACAGATTCATGAGACCCAGCTCCAACTCTGACAGCTACAGGCACAGTTTCTTCCCAAGAACACTCCGGGACTGGGATGAGCTCCCTACCAACTTCATTGAACTGCCCTCTGTGGAGAAGTTCAAGGGAGCCATCAGTGCCTAAATCTTAGGAGGAACTGTTTTTACTTGCACAACTTGTATACATATGCACGCTGCACTAATCAATCGTGACCACTATGAGAGACACCACACCACAATTTCCTCGTTTAGTTGCTGAAAAGGCTTTCGACGAGTACTGGCATAGAAGTAGAAGTAGAAGTGATCTTGGCTAAGAGGGCTTCGTGAAACACGTAGCGGACAAGTAGCTCACTAACGCTGATTTAGTCAAGAAGTTAGACTTATGACGGTTTCGAGAAACGGGCTCTCGAAACCGTCATATAAGTCTAACTTCTTGACTATCCCATTGAAACGTGTGTTATAGAATTAACACGCATTTCAATGGGATAGTGAGAAAGTGATAGTCAAAAAGTTTAACTTAGACCTAGGTCTATGACGGTTTCGAGAAACGGGCCCTAGGGCTAACTAGGTCTGACTTGTTTATTGTATTTTTTACTCACAAAATTCATGACGTGAGCCGAGAGCGTACTGTGCGTGCACTGCTATACCGTATATGTTCTATACTCCGTTCTATGCTATGCCTAAGCATACGGATTACGGTACCGGTACATCAGCAGCGCAGTGTGGGGACGCTCCGGGGAGGACGATGGCAGGTGCAAAGGATGCAAAGCCAGCTGCTCAGGGAGCTTGAATGAAAAGAGTCGAAGCTCGAAGGCGGAGAAGCAATAAAAACACAAAACAAAACACAAAAAACACCAACAGAGTAAACTCGAATACAATATCCAATAAGTAATGATACGAATCATCAAAATTAGAAGAAAATGATTAAAACATACCTTTTCCTGCCTTCTTGCTGGGTTTATTTTCAAAAGTAGGTTCACAATAACAAAGCCAATGAGCATGCGCAATGCAATCAGTCACCGGTTACCGGTTGCGCACGTCGCACCGGTGTGTAGTTGGTTTGATATTCGATGTTTGATATTTGATGTTTGATATTTCAAGTTCAAGTTCATTTTATTCAAAACCACACAAAACATGCTTGTGAGCTTCAATTAAATGGGGTTTCGGGGTTTACAGTCATGTATGCCTTTTCGGGCTTCGATCTTCTTGCCTATAAATGCATGTTAACAGAATGAATTTACTGACAATTTATTGCCCCAGAAAATGAGATCATAAGAAATACTCCGTTAATTTACATGTGGTCAATCCTCACACTACATTAGCCCAGAAACCAATCAGACATAGGGGTCCCGATATGTATGGAATTCTCTACGTACCTAACGATATTCGCAATATAAAATCACCAAACTCCAGTTTAAATGAGCACTCAAATGTATTATCATTTCACAGATGTAAGATATTACTTACATATATATATATATATATAACTATATATCAGTTCTCATTATATCGAACATAAATTTTTACTAGACTTAACACTATACTTCTGTTTTTTTTTTCTTGTTCTTTGTAATGTAAATAGTTCACAGCCCTTTAGGAATTTTATTTATCATATATTATATATTTGAAAGGTGTTGTAACGATTCAAGCTCTATTTGCTTATGTTTCATCACCTGTGTGTGTTCATTCTTTTAACTGTATAAAAGTTGCAACATGTCTTTGATGAAACATTATTATATTCTTTTTCACATGAAGTCAATTCAAATGGATTGTAACATTGAAAATGATTTGTTATATTATATTCTATTTTCCATGTGATGTTACTCCAATGAATTGTGAAATTGTGAACATGCATAAATAAAAAAATTTAAATCAGGATGCAGGGGCAGCAGGGCAACTCCAAATTAGCTAGCTTGCCCCGGCCCATGGGGTTTAAGTGCGCTAAAAACAAGATTATTCACGGGCAAGTAGTACAATGCAGTATTTTCAGAAATGTATCCCTTTGTGATATAAATTGGTAAAAAGTCATTTTATATATCTCTTCGTTTCTCGCTCACTACATCTTTCTTTTTATCTCTCTCTGTCGACTCTCTCTCTCTCTCTCTCTCTCTCTCTCCCTCTCTCTCTCTCTCCCTCCCTCCCTCTCTCTCTCTCTTTCTCTCTATCTCTCCCCCTCTCTCTCTCCCCCCCTCTCTCTCTCTATCAATTTGTATGCGTCATAGGATTCGTGTACGTCTTTGCAGATTGATGTTCAAAAAATTGGTGCAGATTGATGACACAGACTAATGATATATACAAATAATAACGTGGACAGTATCAAAGCTAATTTTGTTCAATGTCACCACAGAATAGACGAAGCTTAATCCCTGAAAAAGGTGTCAGAATAAATCATACTGCCTAATTGAGAGTACAATCAAAATCGAGTGTTTATTAAATTTGTGCTTACTAAAGAAGTTCGAATGGTGTTCTGGTCTTGCGAAAGAACCTGTCTGAAAAAAATGTACATTAATGCAGTACACGCAGATTAATTGCTGTAGACCTATCATGTGAGATTTTAAAAAATGAAGAAAAAAATGATAATATATATACTAATAAGGAAATTTGTCTTGCTGAAAATCACATGCACTGCTTAGGTGAAGCAAACGACCTAAAAGTTTGGTTCAAAAATTTACGCTATTTCTTGCCTTATTTCAAATATTTCAAATATTAGGGCATTTGAAGAGCAATTTTTTTCATGGAAATTGACCCGTTTTTTTTTTACGCATCTGACAATAATACTTCGTGGGACATTTCCACCTCGACTATGGCGCAGGCTCATATCATTATATAGATACCGCTCATCCTTTGCTCCGATCAAAATATAATACATTCAGTACGTTCAGTAGGCCTTAATTATCCGTCTCTAAACCGATTACAGATCGACCGAATTTTTGCCGGTGGCGGTAATGTACACTGTTGCCTTAATTTGCCTATAAAGTTGGAATAATGTTTCATGAAATGTTTTGGACAATATAGTTTATTCTATAGAAATAAAGTTTGTATCCTCTCAGAACTGTATTTATCAATCTCATTAGAGTGATCAATCAGTTCTGAGAAAATATAAACCTTATCTATCAAGACTAAGAGTATTTTTAGTATTCTCACATTCATTTCAACAAAAGAGTAAAGAACTTATTCCAACTTTACGAATTACAGTGTGTATAGTATACTAATTGTTTGTTCGGTCTATAATTATAGTGGGTCTGATTTTGGTCTCGTTGGTATATGACTGAGGTATAAAAACTCGAATTAATTCCCATCATAATATTATAACTTGCTCTAGTCTTTCCCACCTCTCCCGTTCAGGAGATTATTATTTCTGACTTATTAAACAAACAAAAAACCTCTGTGAAAAAGCAAAGCTTTACTCAATCTGGGTTATACTCTGCTATTAAAGGGATCCTGTAACTTTGTCTCAGATTCTGAAACAAAATCCTGGATATAGCTGCTCATGCTGCAATGATATTTATAAACCTTTAGGTCAGTCAGGAACCCCATGACTTTTACAAGCCGATCGCCTGCCTGATTATCAAGATATTTATGATTGGAAATCGAAACCAAATTTTGCGTTTTCCAAATGGTTTTCATAACACTACAGTCTATTGGGGAAAACGAGTATGGTAAAACCGGTCACTCAAAGATTTTTACTCTTTTGAGGCACTTCTTGATCCTTTTGAAGCGCGATTTTTTTTTAGGGCTTCAATATTACACCATATCATAGACACTGATAACACGTAAGACCGTGCATCTCATATTTAACATTGTTAAACGATGCCTTTAAAAGAAAGTTTTTACTACAAAAAAAAAAATGCAAATTTGGGAATAATAATCTCTAGCCTGAATCCTTTGTTCAAAATGTAAAATTTTCTACTTTTCGCAAAAATCATTAACTGATTGACTTCCATCTACTTTAAGACAGGGACATGAACAACATTTTTTTAATGAGAAGAGCTGTTCGGATGGCATCTGATCGGAGATCTATATGAGAAGCAGTTTGAGAGAGGAATTCACCCTTGCGCTGATGTCAACATGCTTAGTCAGAACGTTACAGACTCTGATATTATATATGTTACGAGGACTAACTTACACTTTTCTCCAGTAAGCAAAAAACTAAAATAATCTGAACTAAAACAAAACAATGAAAAACTAACCAAAAACAAAGCAAAAACAAGACAAACAATAGTGTTTTCACTTTTCTCAAGTAAGCACAAACCATAAACAATAAAGCAAATTGAGTCTAAACAAAAAAGAAACAAAACAACCAACAAAAAAATAATAACAAACAAACAACAGCAAGAGGATTATCATTCTCTGCGCCATTTTTTCGATATCATAGAATTTGCTTCAGAGGCTTTATAATTAGAACCTATCGTACATGTATGTTCCATAAAGATTAATTTTTGTACATGTATGTTCAATTTTTTCTTTAATGTTGCAATACGTAGGGGTTGTGGCACAGTGACATATTCAGACGTTCGCTCCAGCAGGGGCAAAACATCTTAGCTTACTGAAATCCATAGAGTCCATTAACTTTTAGGGCCCTGGTTTTCGTATGATGGGGGAGGGGCTTAGTGCTCCCCTTGACCCTCCGTCAAAAATGCTAATGGGGCACTAGTCAAAGTATAGGTGGACCCCGCCTCCAGCTTATCATCCCTATACCCCTCCCCTTTTGTTTTTTGATTGCCAGTCAATGAGCAACATGAACTATTATACCACAACACCACGACATTCGAGTCTCTTTAAAGCTGCAATATATTTTAAAAGGAGATGATTTTCATTGACAGAAAGTGTAGTCGGTTTGAAGCTTTTGTGCGTAGAGGGCGCAAGGCAATGAGAAAAAAAAGAGATTATTTTCATCAATATTTATTGTATCAAGTGTAGATCTGATTTGGTGTTGGGGTCAAAATTGTAACTGTAAAACACGTGTATAGTCTTGAAAATATTGCATATCTTTTGGTTCTAATGGTTATTAGCTGAATTGTTGATGCTAGATGGCATCACTTTTAACTGAATGAAGAAAATCGAAGGATCGTTAGGCCTGCTTCCCCCACACAAGAAGAAAAAAAAGATCTGGGAACTAATTTCTATCGGCTCCCTATATCTTTTTCTTCATCTCATATTGCCTTTAGCAATAATTTAAAAAAAGAGGAAAATCTTACCATGGAGGGGATGGATGAAAGAGAAAGTGAGATATATAGAGAGAGAGAGAGAGATAGAGTGGAAGAGATAGAGAGAGAGAGAGAAAGAGAAAGAGAGAGAGAGAGAGAGAGAGAGAGAGAGGGGGAGAGGGGGGTGCTATAACAAGCTAGGACACTTTGTAGTCCTTGTTCCAGTACGAGCAAAATAATGTCTCTCTTTTTTCTCTCGCTATTGTTTTGTTATAAAAACAAAACAACAACAAAACATGCATGGCCCTAGCTCTCTGTTGGTGAGTAGTCAATTTATGTAGGGTGGAGGAGATGGCGAAGAGACTGAGACCAAAGAGAACAATAATAAAGAGAAGAATTAGAAGAATGGAAAAGAATAAAAAAGGAGAAGTTAGAGAAGACGGAAGAAGTAAAAGAAGAGGAATTGCCCCGAAAACTTGGGTGTTTCTAAAGCTTTTTGATATTCAGATTTAAGGATAAATGTATATCTTTATTTCTTTTAATTTGTTTGTCTTGTAAAATATTGTAGGTGATTGACGTTTTTTTAACAAAGTGAAAGCTAATTAAACCCTTAAACAAAAACAAACAAATAAACAAACAAACTACAGCTATAATAAAACAGTGGCAATTTGCTCTTGCACTCAATAAAGATGTCTGAAACTCTCTTATTTTCTTAAATCAGCTTATGATAAAAAAAAAAAAAATTACTTTCATGAAAAATAGTCCACTTTCATTTTTCACTCAAAAATTGAATGGTGAAGAAATTAAGAGATGCTTTCTCTATGAAGTCCATGCATCAAAATAAAAGGTTGGATGCTTGTGAATGGTATGCCAACGATGTTGCTCCGAGACAGTACCATTATTCAAAAGAGGAGTAAGAGGCTAACTCATTGACAAATTTATAACAACTGCATAACTTCAATCAATATTGTACCGTTCTAACATATAAAGCAAGTAAAATAAAACACTTTTTCGAAATAAATAACATTAAATTTGCTATAATCCAGCAATATCTAAACAAATTTTGAAAAATGCCTCGACATAAATCGTGTCATCTCAATTACACAACCCCTATTCATAACCATGCATCGCCATTCTGCAATATTTTTCACACACACCATAGCTGAATGAAATTAGCGACAGGTAAAGTTCGCTGTTTGACCTCTCTACACAATTTTCATGCATATGATATTGATATGGATTTTGAGACAATCATGGAGGATTTTGTTGGTGTAGAAGTTCGAGATGCGAATGGAGCTTTTTATAAGGTGATTATATTTTCTCCGACAGTGTATGATTCATGGATTTTCCTTTCTGTTATGTCAAAATATGTCTGTTTGCAATGAACTGTACGATTTTGGTTAAGTGATTATTGTGTGGATGAGTGTCGAGAGCGAACACTGTGACTGTCTCCGATTGTGTCTGTGAGCTGTGGCATGCAATCCACACATTTCAATACCAGTGCTGCATCAATGTAATGCATTGACAATGCAAAGGGGCTGTGCTGTGCTAGTGCAAGAGTGTTGTGCTGCATGTAATTGCAAGCATCTCTCCATCGGCTCTGCACTGGTTGTATTGCTACATGACATCTTGATGATATTGATAATGCTTTAAGTGATTTTGAGTCGACAAGAGATGTGGGCATTGCAGTTATATCTAGAATCTATTGCCTATAAAACTAGGGACTTGTAGGGTGTCTGAACAATTTGTCAATTTTCCCTTTTGCCTTTTTGGTTCGTTTTTTCACCATTATGGTTGGATAATTGAAAAAAGCAACTACTCAGACGAACACATTTAAATTTCAAGACACCGATGCTTCTATCAAAAGATACAGCCACCCAAAATCTAGGCAATATTCATCCAAATTGTACAGAATGGACAAAAAAGTGGTACACGCCGGGTTATAAATTTTGCTCAACAGCTGTGCAGCATGCAGCCCGAACAGCTATCTGCGTCGCGCGATAGGCAAAGCGTACGCGTGTTGCTTAGCTGCAGCGCTTCTTGAGCGCGATCGTCAAACTCCTCCTCCGTTGTCTTCATTGTGCATCCGCATGCAAGTCCGTTAGCCGAATGAATACACACGCGATCCGAATGCACACACACACACGATCCGTATGCACACACATATTTAACGCTGAGCAGTATATAGTGTGTATGAAGGCTTGCTAAACAGGTAGCAAGCACAAAGTTTGCTTCGCGCCGCTGAACGTCATGTGAGCTATCGAGCGTGTATTACATATATACATGTACATGTATATGCATGATGCAGTCTTGCAGATTATAAGCGCTGTCACTAGCTTACCTGTCACCATGGATTTGCGCTGAGCAGAGTCACGCCTCTCCATTTTGCTGATTCAAAAAGTGGGGGGAAGGGTATTTTCAAACTGTAATCGCATGTGATCCCTTGGGGCTAGCGAAAAAATAAGCGCATACATGTGTAGATATATTCCTTGCGTCTGGAACTACTTTCCCTCAGGGGGTCAGCTCACGAAAGTGGGAAATGTCAGAGCTACGATGGAAACAATGTTTAAATCGCTGTTTTGATCAAGATATTTTGAGAGTTCCGAGTTAACCCTTTTGGGCACTATGGAGAAAAACCTGCTCTTTCATATGACAGCTCATCTATTGTGCATCGCCTTCAGGATCACGAGCGATAAAGGTTTGAATCACAATTTGGTAATAAAAACATTGACCAATTTTGCATGACCGCGCAATGCACGTACATGTAGACTGCATAGGGATGCGTGCAGAACATTAAGAGAAACAGAACTGCGAAAGTTCGAAATAAATCATACCAACAATAAGAGTGTTATGAATGTTTGAAATATGAGTTCTATAAATCTACATAGAGACTTAGAAAGTAGAATGCCAATCTCATATTGGCAATTTTGTCAGTGGATTGTGACGCAGACACAGATAACTCTTCCATCTGCCGTCTACAAAAATATCATTAATTTCTGGGCTTAACTTTAGAATACCCCACCAATAGGGTTTATGTACATGAACATCCATCACCTAGGGTTAGAGTAAGTGATAGGGTTAGGGTTGGGATTAGGGTTAGTGTTACTTCACAAAATTATGTCTTCAGATTGACATTTTGTAGCTTCATTGGTGGAGTGTTTGTTAACCTACAAACGTTTGTCCAATTTTTGTGGTTGGGTATTCTAAAGTTGCTCTAATTTCTGTTTTTCTCCTATGTGCCTTCACTCTTGGGGCACAACTCAAAATATCATCATAGATTCTAGGTCCTCTAAAGAGAGGAGACCCTCCTCGCTTTTTTCTGCTTTCTATCAGAGCAATTTGCTGTCAAGGGTAGACTTTCCTATACATGTAGATCTAATAGGGTAGATTCACAATTAACAGCACCCCCACTGGCAAGCCGGGACCGGGGACAGGTCAATCGCGAGTCAACATCTTTCAACCAGTGCTGCACAGCAAAACGCTAGCCACCGAATGAAATGACCAGATTGGTTCGAATTGTGATATGGATTGTTCTGATATCAGCCCACATTTTATATTGAATTCGGATGTCAAAACCCACCCATTAATAGATTCTGACCCAAAATTTGGCTTCATTCTGGACAAAATCAATACAAATGGTTATTTTTCGCCCAAAAGTGTCCCAAATGACTACATGTATATATTGTTGTTGACAGGGGTCAATTTGAATACTTTTACTAGCATCAGGGCATATTTGTTTACATAGAATAGGCCCATCAAATCTCCTTTGCTGATAATAATGATTGGGAAAAATACCCCAGACCAAAAGTGACCACAACGGCAAAAAAGTGGCCAAAATGATGTCGTGAGTAGGGTCAGCAAGAGTGATAGTTTAAGGATCAGCGCAAAATTTTACCCCAGATGAGATATTCAAAAATTCCCCACCGAATATTCTAGTTAAATCCCGTTATCTCATAGGGTAAAAAAAATATCAGCTGTGGCATTGTTATTTGGTATAACAATGCCACAGCTGATATTTTGTAGACTTTTTCCCATATTGCATCACATGAATTCGACTGAACACTGGTGTTGCTAGATGGCGCTGTGGATTGTGAATCCACTGAATTGGTTGTAAGTGCAATTAGTCCAGTTGATTTGCTTTTAACATTTGATGTTACTTCTACGATGTACATGTACATGTACCTGGATGATTGAGAACATTCAAGGTTGCGTGAAATGACTTTGTACCCAGGCTGCATAGCTGTACCTGTCTGAATTCCTATAATAAGTTTTACAAGTGTGAATCAGTGATGTACATGTACATCATTCCTGAGTAAGTGGGGATGATTATATTAATGCTCCATTTTCATCTTGGGAACTCCAAATTTGTAGCAAAGTATAGTTGAAGAAGTCTGTGAATCAGGTTATCAAGCAAATGTTCATGTACATGTTAGAAAACTGTAGATTAAATCCTGCTTTCATTGATTTCAATGTTCCTTTTACACTGGTGCCCCAGTGAATGTTTGACATCCATGTAGTCCCAAATATATGTAGGTTTCTGAGCCTGTCAGTAGCAATAATCTGGAAGTGTGGTCCTCCTGCCCCCCCCCCTCCACTTGCAGAGAAGATGTACTTGCATTTGCAGTTTACCATACATGTAGGCATTAAGAACAGCTTCAGATGGATCTACAGTAACTTTGGTTTCCAATCCCAAGCAGCCTGATCCCAAGTCAAGTTGGCAAGTCAGATTTCAAATTAAATGCATGTACATGTACTTCAATCAAATAAACGCCTACCTCTTCCAAAGACGCCTCATATTTCTATAGATTTCACAATCAACACTGTAGTCCCACAATAAGGCCTTGGATGTGGGATGATAGTTTGACACCTTGATATTGTTGTCAATGGTCAATGATAACTCGTTATTACAGTCAATGGAGGTATGATGGCTCAGTTGTAGAGCAGTGGTCTCGTAACCGGAGATCCCGGGTTCTAAACCAAGTCGATGCGGTTGTGCCCTTTGGTAGGACATTAATCCTCATTACCAAGTCCTTCGGAGAGGACTTAATGCCATTGGTCCCCTAGTTGCTTGTTTACAAACACATGGTTTCTTCTCAGTCAGGTAAAACAAACCAACCAACCAACCAACTAACCAACCAGTGAATTTATACTTCACTGTGAAGTGATTTAGGTATCTGATTCTAAATATAAAAAAACTACTTCCTTTGAGTAAAAACTGTTTTACAGATCAAAAGATAAAAATGTGTAAATGTCAACTTGTCAAGTGATACTTGTACGTGCCCAAAATATTATAGAGAAGCTTAATCAGCTACAATTTCCATTTCGCTTCTTCAAATATTGGGTGTTTGCCCGGCATCATACCCCCAAATAATTTCCTATGTAAATGTTGGCCTAGATGCCTACATGTATAATTAGGGGGTTGGGTGTCTGGACACTTAACAAACATACAGACTTCGGATTTAATAAAGTATCCATCAGATAGCACAACTATCATGACTGTTTGTCCTTTATAAATTTGTCCAACATAATTCTTGGAAGATTTATGAAATATTGCATGTAAACTTCTTCTAATTGCTGTTTGAAGAAGTTTGCCAGATACACAACATGTTCGGACACACAAAGTCTTGGTATACCGTAATTAACGTTGTATAAACCGCCCTCGGGTATAAACCGCACCCCTCTTTTTCGCCCTTTAAAAAAAAAAAAAAAAAAAAACTTTTTTTTTTTCGTCCGCGGAAGAATTTTTTTTATTTTTTAAATCATTGATTTTACCGGCTTTTACGACACAAAGTAAGCCGACGAAAAGAAAGAAATGAATGAAGAAAATGATTGCCGACACCACCATGGCAGCATTTGAGGAACAACATAAGAGACAGATCGAGGGAGAGAGGGGACAAAAGGCATGCCGACGGAAAGCAAGAAATGAATGAAGAAAATAATTGCCGATACCACCAGCGTTTGAGAAAAACAGAGACATCGCGGAGAGAAGCGAAAACAATCGCTGATATTTAATAATTAGGCTTTTAATTTTATAACAAAAAATAAGCCGACGGAAAGAAATAAAATATGAAAACTAAAAGTAAGATTCAAAGTTATCACTGATACAAATTAGTACGGCACATCGCGCCAGGAAACAAAGACGTCTTGTGATAAACAAAAATCACAATCTAAAAGCAGTAACGACTAACGACTAGCATGCGCCAGCCCAACAAGAATTTTATTCGGCTGTGAAATAGCCTGCTATTGTATTACCGTAGCTTAATCAATCGAGCGGACGCCGGAAGGTAGACGGCCATATTGTTTTTATTGTTATTGGGAGATTAACTCAACACAAAAGGTTGGTGAGTCTTAGCAATGTTTAACATGAAACAATGAGATCTCGGACAAAACATAGGGAACCTTTTGAATGGGATAGCGTCAGTCTATGTCTAGTACACGTTGTCTCTTTTGTCCTTCTCTCCAGTTGGTTACGGATTAAGAGGAGATCGGACTTGTCTAGGCACGCCCGACGGCTAGGGGTGGCTACGGTGTGCGATGGGCTGCCAAATACCCGCTCTAGAAAGCGTGGCTTCTCGGCCAGAATGTGCCGTCATTCCACTGATATTTCTCATTAAATTTAGTTTACTTATTAAATAATAATAATAATAACACCGATGGAATAAGTAAAACAACATTAGAATAGACGGACTTCACACAATTTGCACTAGATCTAGAGTCTATGACTATGATTAGTCTATGTTACACAAAAAAAAATCGTAAGAATGACCTAGGCTCACATCAATACGAATCATTGAATTAATAATAGTATTTAAAAATTATACAACATAATCCCCTTTTAGAAGTCTCTGAATAAAATGTTATTTATAAATCATCAAATCTATCTCTTTAAATTAAAAAACATTTTCCCCTTTAATTTTTAAGAAAGGAGGTTGATTCATGATTATAATTTTATTCAATTATTGAAAGAGCTCTGAAGACGAGACTATGTATCATGTAACCGTACCGAAATACACTCGAAATCCCAACGCCCACCACCCGACATTTATTAAGAATCGACAAACATCTCTCTTCAGGATAGTTAAAATCATCAATCAACCAGAAATATTACAATAATAATAGTTCACAAAATAAAATATTGCATATTTGTAGGTTGATGACAAGTATTTATATACAAAATCTCGCTAGAAAGACGAACAATTTTTTCCATCGTCACGTCATTTCTTCATACCACTACACATATTCTTACACATGGGGCAACGCACATTCTTATCCACCGCACGTACGTCAACACTCCAACACAATTATGATCGACTCGGTAGTGACAGAGCACAATTATGGGCCCCAAATTTCACATTTCGCATCATAGGAATTACATGAAAATTATCAGATCAAGATTAAAATATAACATTCACATTAGATATATTTTTTCTGATGTTAGAACTTCCAATGGATGATTTGAAAAGCGTTGAAAACGAGTGTCACTTTCAGGACGATGGTTTCTAACTAAACCAGGAACTTCAGGATATTTGTTGCACATCATTTTGAAGATTATATTTTCCTCTACATAAAAATATGACGTAGTAAGGAATTTCCTGCGATAACCAATGAAAAATCTGCATTTCGGGACATCCCCATCCTCTCCTAAGCGCGAGCACTCTTTGTGACACAATTTGACCGCTGCTGAACGCGGAGATTGTAACATACCTGGAATTTTCATCATGATGCATGTCTGTATGGGTGTATAAACCGCACCCCGACTTTTGATGTTTACCGACGGTAAAAAAAGTGCGGTTAATACACCGTTAATTACGGTACATACATTGTAGGTGTACGTGTAATTGCCTACAATGCAATAAACTGTACATTAAATATATTTCTCATACTGTTTATGACTTGTACTTAAAACTGCCACAAAGTTGAAAGTCATTGTCCAAGATAAAAGTTCTGACTGCAGTCAGCACAGGAACACCGCAAAAATTCATTGATTGTGGATTGACCATGGGTAGTACTAGTAATAATATGAAGGTGTGAAACCATTACCCCACGTCCAAGGTCTTGAGGTGTGGGACCACAGTTTGAAGTGTGAATAGAAATATGACGTGTCATTGAAATGGTGTTCAATTTAAAATACATGCATGCATTGTGATGCACATGTATGGTTTATTAAATATGGCCTTTGCATGATGCTCTATTGGGACTCTGTATTTAGTACAGGCCTGGAGCTAGAGAGAGATAATCAGACAATATTCCAGCAGTTTTCACTTTAACTATTTTTTTAGTGTTTGCGTGTGTGCTGACACTACAAATTCACCCTCCCTTTTGGCCTGTACATGTATGTGTTCGTAAATTTGTTGTATACGAAAATGTAGTCAGTATGCGAGCAGGCGCACTCAACAATATGATGACTCCTGAACAGTCCACCTTTACTATTTTTTGAGTGTTTGCATGTGTGCTGACACTATGAATTCACTTTCCGACAAAAATTCACCCTCCCTCATGGCCTGTATACCTTATTGAATTGTGTTTTTTTTTACCAAAAAAATGCAGCCCTTGTATGAATCGGCGTACGCACCATTACGATGACTCCTGAAGAGTCTAGGCACTGGACTTCGAGAAAGATGGTGTGAGATGTAGGCCTTAAAATACAAATATCTTAGTGTACATGTACCCGTAGAGACATGTGCAGCAATTTTACTAAACCGGGGCTCTTTTATGACTTTCGGGGGCTCTTTTTGGCATTTCAGGGGCAAATTCGCCCCGAGGCCCCATGTATTTTTTCCCCTGTTATACAGTAAGTACAAGTTCATCGACATCTCCTTGAAACGCATGTTAGGTTTAATGCATGTTTCAATGAGTTGTTGGCAATCTTGTACATATACATGTACTTATGACGGTTTTGTGAAACACTGCCCTGGAGATGCGATAACCAAGTAGTAGAGCAGTGGCCTCGTAACAGGGAGGTCCCAGGTTTGAGACCAACAGCGTGTCCACACACAAAACAATTTATCCCGAAACTCTTTAACGATACGTCGTATAAAGAATCATCGTATAAATTCCAGGGTGTCCACACACAAGAAACGTTGTATAAAGAATCATCGTATAAATTCCAGGGTGTCCACACACACAAGAAAGTAATCCCAAAACTCTACACCGAAATGTCGTATAGGTGCGCAGTTTGCTACTGCGGTCATGAAATGGAAGCGGAAATGAGAGATCAGGTCTCCTTTCGCGCGCGATCCGACGTTAGGCCCGCCCAGTTAGACTAGTTCCGTCCACACACAAAATTTCCGTGATTAAGCGTGATTAGGCGTGATTAGTTGTTGAGTTCTAGTTCGAAACGATGCCCAAACCTGCGTTTCGTTATACGACGTATCGTTAGTAAGCGTCCACACACACAATTTCATCATATAACTATCGCGAAACGGTATAACTATCGCGAAACGGTATAACTAATCACGCCTAATCACGGAAAATGTTGTGTGTGGACAGGGGGCAAGTCGATGCACTAGAGCCCTTAGCCTTAGGTAAGGCCGTCGGTTCCCTTGTTATATACATGTATTAATGTAATTATATGTACCTGTAAAAGCATTTAAAACATGCTGCCTTAACAGTCAAGTAAAAACAAACCATTATCTTCACCTATAAATTGACCATGCATGTAGCTTGGCTTATGTAGAAATATCATCTTACTATAGAACATGTACATGTACATTGTATTGTATGTTCATTGACAAATGCACTACAGTTGTACATGGATACATATATACATTGTACTCAGCTCTACATCATGCATGTGCATGTCAAGATATGACAGGATTAAATGAAGATCTCATCCACTTGGAGCCAAAAGGACATTCACTCATGTACTTCAACACAGAGTTAACGACCTTCTGTCTCTGAACCAACGATCTATAGGTTAACACGTCAGAACGCTGTAAGTCAATCACATGATGATGAACTTCAAACTATGTTGCCGTCAGTTTACATCTTCAGTACATCCGAGGGAAACAAATTGGCCAAGATTGTCTCCTGCCAGCGTGTGTTTGTTGTTGTAAGATGACACGGATGCGCCCCCAGTCACTATTGAAATGATTCATTAAAGTTCAACAGACTCCCCTGGAAACTGTGCAAAGTCCATGTACATGTACATGTATGTAATGGACTAATAGCAGGACGTGGAGAACCTCATGACAGAATTGAAATTCTTTTAGGTAATCCTTAGGCATCCGCTGGTGGCATTTTCACTGTCTTGTAACTCTTTCATGATATATGCTCTGTGTTGTCATTTCTATTATTTTTTTATACATGTACCTGAAAATTAAATAAATAAAAATAAAATAGAAATAAATAGCAAAGGCATATTGAGTGAGAAGAGATGATGTATGATATGGAGAATGTAGAAAATTCCAGTTTCTACATGAAAAGACATACATGTACATGTATGTTCATAATTTTTTTCTTCTTTTGTAGTTCATTTTAAGCCTTTACTTTTAAAGTGATGAAATTTTAGTATTTTTCTTTCACCATTGTTAGCTACATGTAATTCATAAATCTGATCCGTTTGTTGACCTTAATTTAAAGGTTAGAGGATTTTTTATCTGGTTTTGTCCACTCCCATTCATATTAATGTCCATGCCAGTAGAAGTTTAATTTCATTGATTTGGACAGTACTTTCACATGTCATATATAAATTTTTTGTGTAATACGCCGGCAAGACTAATGTTATGTAGTATATATCACTCCTGTCTCCCTTCCAGTCATTCACCTTCCCCCCACTTCCATGATCTAAAACAGAACCCTATTATTCCTAGACACTGACCCAATTACCTTTTTATTATAAACATTGACCATTAATGACCACCCAACTTCAAGGAGCCACATTCCAAGAACCATGACTCAAAGGCCCAACCCAAGTCACCTCCATTGCCACTCCCCATAATAACATAGCAACCCTGACCATAGACCAATCAAAAGTATGTTGAAGTCACCCATCCAATATTGTTTCACTCCCCAACAACTTTCCTGATAGTAAAGTTTTCTAACGAAAGGACTTGAATTTCAACCATCAACCGACCAACACATACGACTTGTAATCTCGATTCTATACAATTAATGTAATTGTTTGCTGAACTCTGCCAAATAAATACATCAATATTGAATTGTAAATAGAACTTGGATTCGGTCTCTTCATTCAAAGACTCCTCATCTTCATAAACCGATCCCAACATGACACTAAGAAGTCAGGAGGGGGTGTTTCACAAAGACTAAAATGGACTTTAAGTTGGACTTAACTATGGCAGGCATTTTATGCCTTTAAAAAGTCTTGAACCAGATGTAAAATTAGAAGAAAAAAACCTTAGAAATTATGATCTTTAGATAATGTTTTTTCGTTCAATACTAAAGTATCAAAACATGTGAATTCTGTACATGTGTGACGTCTCTTGAGAGACCAATGGTGAGAGCAACCAGTGGCATTAAACGGCCTGCCATAGTTAGTCCAACTTAAAGTCGATCTTAGTCGTTGTGAAACGCCCCCCCAGGACTAACTTGTGTGACTGGGAGTCTGAAGTGAAGTTATAGGGGTCCACGAGTACAAGATGATAAACAAAGCACTTCTTCTTTTTCTATTAATCTTCAAAGGGCTATGCAGCTTATCACAAAGATCTGTAGGAAGATTACCCGTTATGTATGCAGGCACACTAAACACCGGGATTACATGTTACTCTTTGCGAGAAGTGTAGTGTGTTAACCTGCATAGAGTGATTCTCTCGGACACATGGGGCCTCTAGTTAACATTCTGTCCGAGGAACAGAGTGTTTTTCCCTTAACCTGAGTCTGCACCAAGAACAGAGGGGAGGGGCACATTTACACACAACAACGCAACAATTATTTTTGCATTTTTGTCTGCTCAGCTCGGAACTCGAACACACACGCATGCATAACAAAAGCTACATGCACATACATGTACCCTCATGTCGTAGTGCTCAACAATTATTTCCTCTTGAAATGACCCCGAAACAAATCACTTTAATTTTGGTCATAACCAGTATGAAAGAGGTTAAAAAACCAAATGTACAATGTATTTGATATGCTTCCCTTTAGGCCAAAAAAAAAAAATCATTTGGTTGTCCTCGACCGCCCGCTCCTCATTTTCGGCCCGCTCGTATTTTTTTTTTTTTTGATTTTTTTTTTTTTTTTTAAGAATATACATTTATTTTGGAGCAATTTTAAACGCCAAACATACCATTTGATGCATGTTGCAAGGATCAAAATGTGTCCTGTCTCCAATTTGGTCCTTTTAGTACGCAATTATGTCTTTAATAGAGAAGAGGAGGGAGTTTTCGGCCGGGTGGCAGTTTTCGTGGGTCCGTTGTACTATGCGTGGTAGCATAATACACATATCACGCACATACAAAACATATCAGAGTCACAGGAGAACCACATTTGCAATACAAAATGTATCCTTAAATATCACATTTTAGCGATGTAATCGGCAGTCCCGCTACCTGAATCTGAAAAATCGAATATCTTACGCGTGTCTGTAAGGAAGATGGGTACCAAAACCTGAGCTGTATTTCAAGTATTTTTCAGATTTAGATCACTATTTTTCGTGTATCGCAAGATCAATAGTGTCTCCCGCACGTATTAAATCATTGCAGCCGGATCACCACAGGGATAGTTTTGGCGCCGCGAGCTCTGGCGTGGGATACCTGCTCCGCCGCAGGAACAAACGACGCTGGCGAACGAACAACGCGCGCGGCCTATAGACGTACGTACGTTTACATGCAGACGAAAACTGCCTCGCTATAGCCAAAACTACCTCCGAAACAGCGAAAATAAAAATGAATATTGACATGGCAATTTATGATTATTGGCCGATTCTTTTTGTGTTTAAATAATAATAATATTGGCTTCATGATTTGAACAGAAAATGAAAATAAATAGGAAGTAATGAGTCCATATGAAGAAGAAAACAAATGGAGAAAAAAAAAAAAAAAAATCCGCCCGCCCGCCCCTACTCCAGAAAAGCAATCGAGGACAACCAAACAACTTTTTTTTTTTGGCCTTAAATGGGCATGTTACTCTATCGTATGCACACATGTGCATGTTGTAAGGTGTTGAATTTAGCAGATGATGTCAGTATGTCAATGATGTGAAGCCTCCAAGCTTAGAGCATCAGATGTATGGATACTATTTATTCACTAACATGTGTGGGGTTAATTAGGATTGCAATAGACCGGTTTACTAACATAACAAATTTATGGAAGCTTCTTTCCTGGGGATCTAGTGACGAGTTATTCCATAACATGTTATTATTAAATGAATGAACTACAATACTTGGAGTCCAGTCTGCATACATTACTTGTTGCTATGTTGGGAGAGCCTTGGGCAAGCTTTCAGGTTGTCAAGAACGTCCTATGTTTATAAAGTATGCATAAAATTTGTCAGTTAGTATTGGGGTTTTCTCTATGGTGTAGGGTTGGTGTTTGGCAGGGCTCAACACTAGGAGCTGGTTATGTGTATAAATGTATGTATACAACATTGTTGCTACATTCAGCCTTCATGTATACATACATCCAAAGTTCTGCATTATACATGTAATTTATATACATGTGATATATATGATGACATCACTGTATCATTGTGTAGGTCATGGTCACATTTGAAGGATGTCTGTGAGTGGAATGAACATCTGTGAAGTATTGACCTCACCATGAACCTGGTCAGTGACCCGCTAGGGGTTTTAATTTCAATAGGCCTCACTGACATACAGATGATTGCTTGCACTTGTATAACTTACATGTATGTGTACCTCCAGTTTATACAATTCATTCTTTATTCGCTCTTCAGTTAAAGATACTATGTCCCTTTTGCAGCCAACATCAAATTCTGTAGAACTTTGCATGAATTATGAATATGTCATGTATGTCCTATCTGTGAAATTTAAACGTTAGCAGTGTCCTAATATTCAAATTATGCAAGGAAACCCGTTTACTTGCTAGACTTCACTGTCAGACACTATTGAGTGACTGACTGGCTTTTTCATCTTTGGTAATAACATACATAAAATGAGCTGTAAAGGGTACATGAGCATTTGTCTACATCAATAACCCACTTCTTGTAATGGCCAAAATTAAACTGATTGAATCTTTGCGCAGCATAAAACGTACGACCATTCGGTACAATGGTCTGAAAAATCAGACTATTACTTACTGGCTCTATAGCTCCTAAGTCGATTCGACAACTAATAGTCGTTATTTTCCCACTTAAAGACATTTTCAAGCCCCCCTTTTTTTAGGGAAGTTCTAAATTAGTATTGTCTTTCAAATGCCGTTGGAATTTAACCTTTTCATTTTTTTCGCCTGCAAATGGGACATAGTACCTTTAAAACACATGTAAAACATTATAATATATACAAAGCATTTCAAGGTAAAATACAGTGTACATTAAATGAATTCATATCAAATAAGAAGAATAAAAGGGCCATCATTAAAAGCCTATTGAGGCTTGACGGGTTGATGGTCCCAAGAATTATCAAGTTATAAGATTGATATTTCGGCAGTCATGGGATTGCAGTGACATATTCAAACTCTTTGCTCCGGCATATCAGTAGTATTGTGCTAGTCAGCCTCATCTATGAACATTCTTTAAAGATAAGTTTATGTATTCAAATCTGCAGTAGATGTAAAGTTAGTGATTTTTTTGTTTACATTTACATGTCTTCTGTTATGTTTTTGTCTCAGAGATAAACAAAACAAAACAACAACAACAGAGGCCCAACACACCATCTGGTGGAATGTACATACATATACTATACTCTTGAACTAGCTATAAAATAGAAAGAAATTGAAGTTCACTTTAAACATTCAAATCTGCAGTACATGTAGATATGAAAGTTACTAAAGTTAGTGATATTCTGTTCTGTGTATATATCCTTAAATGCCTATGTTTTTTTATAAATTATGTGAAAAACAAAGGAAAACAAAACAAAAAACAGACCCAGTATTGTATATCATAACGCATATATAACATTTCCCTTTAACTGTGTGTAGTCCTATACTGTTGTATGGAGGGCCAGGTGACTTGGTATCAGACTGCTTGGAGTGAGTGGTGGATACTTGACATAGCAATGGTCTTACTCTCATCACACACATCATCTCAATATAGAAACTCTCTTTCTCTCTTTCCTACTCTCCCACTCTCTCTCTCCCTCCTACTCTCCCACTCTCCCCCTCCCTCTCCCCTCTCTCCCCTCTCTCCCCTCCTACTCTCCCACTCTCCCTCTCTCCTACTTTCCACTCTCTCTATTGTTTCCTCTTCCCTTCTCTCTCTCTCCATCACTCTCCTTCAGTGTCCCTCTGTCTCTCTGTCTCTCTCCCTCGTTCTTACATCTGTCTCTCTTGAACTCTCTCCATCCTTCTCTTCTCTTCTCTCCCTTTCTGTCATGACAAATTTCTGTCCTATCATCTCATGTACTTGTAATATGATCTTCTTGTTTTTACAAGGATGTATCTCATGTTTCTCTTTTCCTTTTCATGATTCAGTCTCTATCCCATTTTATTTTTCTATTCCGTAGCTTATTGCTCCCTCCCCCCTCTCTCTTTCTTTACTCTTTCCATCGTATCTCTTCTTTATTTCTTCCTACTCATCATCTTCTACTCGCACCCTTCTCTCACTCTCATCTTTCACCCTCTTTCCTCTCTTCATTATCCCTACATGTACATGTATATGTACATGTTCCTTTTTGTGTTATTCCTTTTCTCTTGCTTTTTCTGTCTTTGTGTTTCATTATACATGTATCTCTTTTACTCTTTCTCTCTCTCTCTCTCTCTCTCTCTCTTTTACCATCTGTCTCCCACATCATTCTCTCTCTCTCTGTGTCTCTCTCTCTTCTCTCTCTCTCTCTCTCTCTCTCTCTCACTCTCTCTCTCTCTCTCTCTCTCTCTCTCTCTCTCTCTCTCTGCATGTATCTCTCACACTCCTCTCTATACTATCATTAAATGAAGATTGATTAACCTCCCATCACGGCGGCTGTACAGTATTAGCACGCAGTGACACTGCATGCGTTGTGCACTACACATGCTCATGTTTATCAACAAGCCCAGGCTTGGCAATGAATGCAAGCAGGCTGGAGAGATCATGACTGTGCAATGCAATACAACATGTGCTCTATTTAGATGCAGATGTCATATCTATACAAATGTACATAGCTCATAATGCATTTGCAGTACATCAACCCACTCTACATGTATTTACATGTATGTGAACATGAACTTGAACGAAGTGCATCAAGAATATTTGAAATGTTACAACTACTTGACACAGCCTACACTTTGTACATACAATGTACTGTACATGTATTGTTTGGAATGTGGATGTATATTACTAAACACATTCCTGCATGTTGTACATGTTTATATCCACTAGCATTTGTTTTTCCAGGAGTTCTTTCCATCCTTTCATTAAGAAATTGTACCAAAGAAGAAAAGTGCAGAGGTTACTTGGATTCATTGTGTGTTGTCTCTCTCATCCCAATGTCAAGTGCCCCCAATCAAAATAAGTAATAAACAATACACAAATAAGCAAAAAATGTGTCAAGATTGCATATTACCCCTGTACATGTAATCATGTATAATGTTGAGAGCCAGGATAGCATCAACTTTGTTTTAAATGATAAGAGCAAAATACCCTTCTGGCTACATTCGAATGACAGATGACATGTAGTACATGTACATGTAGGGCTGGAGGCCTATACTGCAGTACAGTCAGACATGTGCACACTTAAAAGAACGAAGAACAAGCAATATTTTCTCTTTCTCTCTTCTTTTCTTTTTTTTTTTTTTGTTGGGGGTGGTATACTTAACATTTGTTAGAACTTAGAAGCAGACATGTTTGTGCTTCATGCACTGTGTATCAGTATTTAGAAGAGAGAGGACTAATAGCATACTACAGCCCGAGGCACGATCATGCTGCATATTTATCAAGTAAGTTATGCTTCTTAAAATACTTTCCCAGCCGTCTTAAAGCAGATAAACCTCTGATAAGAGCAGGGAACATGACACTTGATAAGGGTAGCCGCTACACAAATGAAAAATACCCTAACACATTTGAAAAAGTACATGCAATTGGCTTGCAGTGATATCCTATTTTTGTATGAATTCAAATATTCATTTTAGGGCCCAAATGACGGCTAATTATTGATAAATTTTCTCCGGAGTATTGTGTGATATGTCTGGACCAGATATCTTATGACAAACTTCATTTATTCCTTGGACAAACCTTAGATGTGTAAGCATGTTGAAAGATTATGAAATGATGGCTTTCTGCCTTGTAGACTTTTAGGCATAACATCTGGTGGTGACCGTGGTGTATTGAATTGCAGCCATCATGAAGAGACAAGAATGTGTAACATTTCACACATTACAGCCTGGTACATTAAAGAGCAATCCAACCCTTGCAATAGTTTTTTGTGTGAAAGTAGAAAAATAAGAGAAACAGAATGGCGAAAGTTTGACATAAATCGGACCAATGATAAGAAAGTTATGAATGTTTGAAATATGAGATTGATCACTATAAAGTCTACGGGAATCTCAAATTGGCAGTTTGGTCAGTGGATCGTGACGTAGTCGCGGATTACTCTCCCGTTGTCATGTGCAAAAATGTAATAAATTTATGTTTTTCTCCTAAGTGCCTTCTCTCTTTGGGCACTACTCGAAATATACTATGGATAGCATATTGTTATACATTGTAGGTCCTCTAAAGAGAACAAAAAACTCAGAGTCATACATTTTTGTTTTAATTGAAATTTAGGTTTGTGTATAGGAACAAATGGGAAAGTTTTCCGCCACGTACATGTAGTAGGCCCATTTACGCATCCAAGACACCATTTTGAAGAACCATCAAATTTTTGGCCTACAATTGACACTACTGGAAAAACCTTTAAAAAACCGGTGAGGTCTGCTCACACCGGTTTTTGGGTGAGTAGTGCGCATGCCCGACTCATCGGCGCCCTGTATGCGTTTGCACGGAAGCGTGGAGAATCATGTGACTAAAAACCGGTATCTCCCCAAAGTTTGCTTTTACACTGCAAAAAATCAGTGAAACTTGAGCAGGTGTTAACCGTTTTAATAACAAAACCACACTCCAGAGGTGGGTTTTTCGATTTCGATTTTTCGTCACGTTTGCCGGTAGTTGCTATGCTATGCAACTACCGGCGAAACACCGGAATGTGAGAAAAATCAATGATTTTTGGTTGCAGTGTAAATGCAGGGTAGTGTAGGAAAGTAGAAGACAAAGGGCTGAGTTTCAATTTCAATTCAATTCAATTCGTATTTATTTCATTTCCAACAGTAAGATAAACAAAGGCATTACATATATTATTACAGAAAGTAAATCTTGAGAGGTGTACAAATACACTGTATGAACATAACATTATTACGAGAAATTCTTTAATTTCTGAGGAAATGGGGGGATCCACTAAAAAGCAGTGCTTGTAGTTTGTGGATCCCCCATTTACCTATCGACCCTCCACATGAACTGTCTATCAATAGTACTTGACTCTCAAGGAAAGAATTTCATTCCTCCAGCATTCCTAAACTTCTCCACTTGGGAATACAGCTTTGAGAGAGATTGAGAAAGAAAGAGAGAGAGAGAGAGAGAGAGAGAGAGGAAGAGAGATGGAATTGGAGAAAACATTTCAGGCCTTTGTTCAGTATGTTACTGTAAGGCAATGTTTATAACAGTTGCAGACCATATTAGATCATAGGCAGAAATCGCTTTTAAAATGTGTGTGTCCGGGGAGGGGGCGGGGGGAATCATACATTTGTTTTGATAGGGAAGGGTCATCAGATTTTGGTGTACCTTTGAACTTAGAAATTCTCTGACTTTTAAGCAATAGATAGATAGATAAACAAATAAATAAATAAATGATTGTATGAATGACAAAGAAAAGAAAAGAAGTCATCAGATTTTTTTCTTTCTTCTTCATAGGGGTTGGATTTTACCTCAAAATTATCTGATAACCTAAAATTGTGTGTGGGGCATTTGACATTGTGTGTCCCCTCCTTTCTGAATCATTGGGGACACCAGATTTCCGCCCATGTATCAAATGTACATGTACATTGTGTATTGAATACTCACATAATTTTCAATGACAACCAACCCAAACCCCAAGGATTGTAAATAATTGTGCCCCTCTTTCCAAATCATGGAGGGACACCGGATTTCTGCATATATCTCATGTACATTATGACTTGATTACTTACAGAATTTTCAACGACAAGAAAAATGAAATTACATTGTGCTTATGTCAGGGCTGTAGACAGAGTTTGATGTTTGGGGGGGGCACTACATGTAATTGATCGACGTCCTTGGGATGGGTCTAAGAAGAGGGGTGTCTGATCTTGGAAATTTTTTTTTTTGGGGGGGGCACGTGCCTGTGCCCCGTGGCTACGTGCCTGCTTATATGTACATGTCTCTTGTACATGTACATGTAAATCCAGTTTTATATTGTTCCTGTTGGACAAATAATATCTTACGAGACACGATTGATCGCAGTGGGCAGGGAAACCAAAATTGCATTAAATGTTTGACAATCTGGTTAAAATTGCCAAGTGAAGGAAAGATACTTACGAGTTATTCACAGGAAAAGCAATAATTTGATTTAAAAGGTACATCCATTTCCGAGTGTGTGTGGGGTGGGGTGGGGATGGGAGAGTGTTTGAATGGTGTGACTTCAGAAATACAATGTAGGATCGTGCAAAATGTGTGTACATGGTGTATGTACATGTGCTTATGAAAGTTCCTGTTATCACTTCACAAAATTTCCCATGTCAGTATGAAGTTTCTTCCCTTTACAAAGTTTTACTTGAGAGGTGACCAAGCATCGTCAAGCCGCTTCAAGAGTGCTATTAAAGGTGGGACGCTCTCATTGACTATTCTCATTTCAAAACATACATGTACATGTATAGCAAGGTAAACATAGTCTATTTGAAATTGAAGACAAAAGGGCCTTAACTCGTAAACTGCAAACCAGATTCAAGGCCCTTCTATTCTGACTCTGCACATGTAGTGTGTATGCTAGTGTTGTACTAACGTTACCTCGTGTGGTGGAACTCCCAAGTGAGAGCTGCCCAAAAATTTCACCTTTTCAGACCGGTATCCCCCCCCCCCTATTTGATTGGACCAAAGTGACATTGAATCACCCTCAAAGCAGGTATGGCTCTCAATTCAATTTGGCCCATATTGTGCGTAAGATTCCACTATCCCTTACAATGAGAACAAGGCCAGTACGAATTCAGGGATGAAATTTCCTCCGATGAGGTCACTCCATACTTCATCGTTGATTCCATTCCGCAATTCCCATCGAGAGATGATGGACGATCAGTAGGAATTCCCCCCTCAGCTTGTTTGATTCGTCTCTGTCAGACTGGATTGGGATAGATTCTTCAGGATACATGTGTATGTCCAGAAATAGGAACAGACAGACAGCTTTGGAATGTCTGTTGTTTAGAGATGAAAATGGAATTATGTCTTTGTCTCTGTTATGCATGTCTTTACAGTTCATGTGTACAAATCAGTCACCAAGTACTTGCATGCATAGTGTGTAATTTAATTTCTTCCTTTGAAATGCTTTAGTTGTTGAGTTGTATTGTTACGAAATTAAGCAAAGAGGGCAAGTCTTTCTTTAGAAATGTCAATTATTCTACCAAATGTATGTTCATAGGTGCCATTGTTCTCATGAAAATCATGCTACATGTACTTGGGATATTGGACACATTGTATATCAAAGACTTTCTCTGCTATTTTCATAATGTTCCAATGTAGACCTTTGTCACTTATTTCTCACACTGCTACATGTATAGAATATTAGAATGTATAAAAAAGGCGCATAGAGCTGTTGACATTTACTGGTACATGTATTACAGTCTTGCTTGATCTGTCTCTGTCACATCGGAGTGAAAAAGATGCTTCAACATCCATGTGTACGTCCAGAAATAGAAATGGACAGACAGCTTTGGAATGTCTGTTATTTTGAGATGATGTTGAAATTATGTCTTTGTCCTATGTACATATAATGTATATCTGTGTACATGTACATGTACAGTTATTCTGCATACACAATTAAGACACCAAATACAGATGCTTGTATAGTATAGGGACTGTATTGTAACCTTACCAAAGAGGGCAATAGTGTACCTGTAACTACCAAGACATATTTACATGTATGTGAAATAAAGAGGGAAAATAATTACAGTGCTTATATAGCGCCTAACACTTACTTTATCAGAAGTCTCTAAGCGCTCTACAATAATGCAGCATAATTACCCTGGCTTTAGCAGTGCAGCTGTTATGCGCGCTGCGTTTCAAGGAATAAATTCCTACCAGGTACCCATTTACTTCACCTGGGTGGAGTGTGGCAAATGTAGATCAATATCTTGCCAAAGGACATTAGTGCAGCGGCGGGACTCGAACCGCGGACCTTGTGATCGACAGTCCGGTGACGTATCCACTCGACCACAACACCTCTACGAAAATTATACCAAATTGATCATATATTCATCCCTGATAAGTATTACATTTGATAGAAAATGTAAAAAACAAACAATTGCCTCTTGGCATTTATTTCATTCAGAAAAAAAGATCAAATTTGTGTAATAAAGAAAAGGTTTGTCCACACAAATATGCACACTACAAAACTGGAAGAGGTAGATTAAAACACATACATGCATTATTATAATATTAATGTACATCTTGGACTTAATTTATTATCGAAAATGGCGAGTTTATATAATTTCTTATGATTGGTCAAGAGAGGGTCACAAAGGAAATTACTTCGTTATATTGTAATTGAACCCTTCTTATATCAGGGCTCAAAAGAAAAATACAAAGAAGTGGGACCTTCAAAATTACTTTGTTATAATCAAAGTTATCCATTATTCAACAAAATAAAATTGCCTTACTACATTCATCTGTGTATATATACACTGTACATGTACATGTTCATGGACACATGTATGTGGGACATCTTATGTTTTTCATGTTTTTACAATGAGCACTTCTATTTTTGTTAATGCTACAGAGAAGAAGAAAAACTGTAGGTCTCTATGTCTAATGCACATAAAATATATATTCAACAAAATACAATTTCATTCCTCTATCTATATATTTGTACATGTACACTGTAAATCTTATGTTTTTCATGTTTTTATAATGAACACTACTATTTTTTACTGCTGGAGAAAAAGAAAGAAAAGTAGCTGTGTAGGCCTAATGCACATATTTAAATGTATGTAGTGAAGTTCAGTTGAAAATACATGTACCGGTACATATAAATACATGTATGCAAGTAGAAGGTGTTATGCAGGGCATGCAGATGTTGCAACTCAAAGTCATGAGCTAGTTTCCTGAGTCATTATTTCGCAAGACAAGCGTGTACATGCCCATCCTCGGTACATCACTTTGCAATGTACAGAGTCCAATAGTGGGGATTCCCCAGCTTGGAATTCCCACCCTCATTGTGCAGTGTACATATTAAATGGGTGTGAACTTTGAACAATACAGTGTGGGTTTCTCTTTATTTGTTTTTCTCTTTATTTGTTTTTCTACATGTTCTATTGATTTCTGCCAGACAGGTATAATGTACATTGTTTATTCACACAATGGCATTTAAAAACTTGATTTTGAAGCCAGTAATGAGGCCGGGACATTCTATCAAAGACATGTACTGTATGGAGCCAACTTCAATTTTTTGGACTTTCCCAGTCAAAACGGTCATTTGCAAATCTGTACTGGAGAACATTACATGTGTAATATTTTCTAACAGCTAGGAGCAATTTTGTTTAGTCCCAGAGTCAGTTCTTTTCTGTAATAACAAACCAAGCAAGTACATGTACTTCAGCTTTCCCGATTAAATTTTTTTGGTATTTTATTGTATAAGCTGTTCAAATATCTACTTTTTTGTGTATAAAAACAAAAATGAAAACAAATAATCCATGGTATGGTATGGACAGTATGTATTAGTTCTAAGCCTGAGTTAAAAACGTATAACTGACAGTTAAACGACCGCATTCATGAAAAACATTCAGCATTTCTTGCTCCGTTTAACCAAGCATGTGTCATGAATGTGTAATGAATATTCATTAATTTTACAAATGACCGACATATTTTGGTTTGTTGAGTCCGAACTACCACACGCCGTAGCTAGTGCACAAGCCATTCATCACGCGAGCCGCAGAGCCACGGCCTCGCCATGACGTATTCACGCTACCTCATGCATTTTGCCGCATTTTACACGATCCTTGTTCACCACGTGTTCACCTCAGCCATTCATATTGTACGAAGGCGCGGCATGAATTTGTGAATCATTCATAGCGCCGTGTCGATCAACGAGGCGCAAGCTAGCTAGGCGTGGTGTGGCATGCATGGACGTACTTTGTTTACTTGGTGGTACTATGTATCTAGTATTTGGTATTTGTCACTGTACTGATCGTCGAGCCATTTTAAAATCATGACAGATCATTTTTGAGTATGTGTGTACATGTTTTTGGAGTTCCGTTTTGAGCCTCTTTTCATGAACATGATTACATGATATGTCTTCATCGAAATGACTGAATACTTGAGAATTTACATATGTGTACAAATACGTGTATTTTCATAATGGCTAAACGAAACCGCCCGTATAAAGTTAACGGTTAAACGTTAAGCAAAAAAACGTAATGACTCAGGCCTAATTTGAACTATTTCAATTTCCTCTGTATTTGTAACCTTTAAAGGTAAAGACCAGTTTTGGAAACACCCCCTCTCAAAAAATGAAATGGAAGCTCTCATTACCAATCATGTGAAAGAATATGTTTTTACTAATACGTGATGATACAAATTTTGCCGGGGAAACCGCCTACTAATTGATGTATTTGGTAAATTATCATATCTATTGGGACCAAATAGATATTGCGCACGTGTGCGCAAGTGTCGGGTAGTCCCATATACATCTTTCTGTGTACAGTGCTTGTATCTTTAATTTGTTTGTACGGGGCCTCTCAGGAAAACAGTTTTTGATACTGAGAGAGTTACCCTGTTTAAATAAAACAAATGAATTTACAATTTGCAAACATTGTTATTGCAGGGCTCAACACAAAGTCTTCTTTTCACTGAGGGTTTGTGTACATGGGGTCCCTTTCTAAATTCCATAATTCTGTGTGTGTGTGTGGGGGGGGGGGGTCCTTGTACTTACTCTGTGTTTCTATTTTCAATTGTCTCAAGCCCTGCCTGATTTTATAGAAATAGTTCTTTACAATCATTCTTCTTTCTTGTTTCACAGGCAGTACTTAAGAACATCCTTGAAGAAGAAGTGAGCATAGCATTTGAAAACAAGTAAGTTAAGTTTTATTGGTATCTGTGGAAATCTCAAGACTGGGTCCATGTTGAATAGAAATCTGCAATGTACATGTCGATGTCATGGATAATGTATTCTGACTGACACATGCTCCACTGCAACGTCTGAGAAAGGTTTCATGATCAATATTTTACCCTGGTGAAATTGCTAACTTTGACGCATTCCTTTAAAGATACTATGTCCCTTTTGCAGCCAACATCAAATTCTGTAGAACTTTGCAGGAATTATGAATATGTCATGTATGTCCTATCTGTGAAATTTAAACTTTAGCAGTGTCCTAATATTCAAATTATGCAAGGAAACCTGTTTACTTGCTAGACTTCACTGTCAGACACTATTGAGTGACTGACTGGCTTTTTCTTCTTTGGTAATAACATACATAAAATGAGCTGTAAAGGGTACATGAGCATTTGTCTACATCAATAACCCACTTCTTGTAATGGCCAAAATTAAACTGATTGAATCTTTGCGCAGCATAAAACGTACGACCATTCGGTACAATGGTCTGAAAATCAGACTATTACTTACTGGCTTATAGCACTAAGTCGATTCGACAACTAATAGTCGTTATTTTTCCACTTAAAGACATTTTCAAGCCCCCTTTTTTTTTAGGGAAGTTCTAAATTAGTATTATCTTTCAAATGCCGTTGGAATTTAACCTTTTCATTTTTTTGGCCTGCAAATGGGACATAGTACCTTTAAGTTACACTTTGGCTGCTTACTTCGCCACCCTGCGGTTATTTCCCACACATGCAACTTTGCACAAATAAACAGGCACCAATTGACGGAAAGATTGCTTTGTGCAACACACGCATGTTTGATTATCAAGATATTTATGATTGGAATTCAAAATTTCAGAAACCGTTTTCCCAACGGTTTTGAACAGCTTTTATAACACTACAGTCTATTGGGGAAAATGAGTATGGTAAAACCGGTCACTCAAAGCTTTTTACTTTTTTGAAACGCTTCATGATCATTTTGAAGCGCATTTTTTGGGGGGCTTCAATACACCATATCACAGACATTGATAACACGTAGGGCCATGCATTTCAGATTTGTTAAACTGGAAACATTGTTAAACAATGCCTTTAAACCAAAACTAAAACCCAATTTCAAACCTAACCCTGTTACTCTGATGCAATATAGCCTTTTGAATAGTTTGTCACAGCAATTGTTAGACCAGTGTGATTTGATGTTTTATTTCTCTTCTTGATTATTTGTTTGTTTTAGTTGGACAGCTGAGAGGAGAGTTCCAATCAACGTTGTTCGTCTTCCACCTGAAGCATCCAGAGAAGTGCTCGAACTCAAGGCTGATGATGAAATTGAGGTGAGGATCATAGATTAAAGATGGATAGTAGTGGGCTCTCATGGGGAATTCGACACCATTTGGGTGTTGTCAATCACCAGGATTAGCCTTCAGTTTTATGACTAACAGGCCTTATGTAATGCTCTGCATTTTCCACCAACCCCCATATATGGAAAAGTCATTATCTTACATTTCCCTCAATCGAGGATGGCGGAGAGACCGGGGAGTATTTCTTGATGGGACTACGGGTTTGCTGTGTGCGAGACTTGTACACCCATTAATGGTATTTCCTCCAAGTCTGGTGTCAGCGAATTATTACCTACTGCACATGGAAACTGACAAACATCTCCCTTTGACTGATCATATGTAAAAGTATATATATACCATGTAATAGTTTTGGGGTATTATGAATGTTCCATCCAAAGGGCTTTTGACTTGAAGAAATACAATAAAATGCCGTTATATATTTGTCGCTGAGAGAGGAATTCGTTTGTAATTTGGGCCAAACAAAAAATTCTGTCCATAGTGTTTCGGACATGAAGATAACAGTAGGCAATAAGACAGTTGTACATTTATGTGTCTCAAGGACCTACATGTATATTTCTATGTAAAAGTTTGGCCAAAAAAGTGAGTTTACAAAACACAGTCATCAGTGTGGCTAAATAATCTTTTAACACTCTAGATAGTAATTGTTTTGCCTTGAATATGCATTTGTGAACAGGTCAAGGTCAATATTAATATGCATAGTAGTGGGCTAAGAAAGCAAGTATATTGTTGTAAGTAAGCTACTCTTTGACTTCTCATTTTGCATTTATTCAAGGGTGTTTAAGATGCATAAAAGTGGGTGTTTATGGGGGATTTGACACCATTCTGGTGTGTACCTGATAACGGATGTTGTAAGTCGCCAATAGTTTTCTACAGAAGGTAAATACTTGTCCTCACCACTTATCATTGAAATTGAACATTTTTTCCTCAGGTGTATTCAAGGTCATTTGAAGGTGAGCCTTGTGGATGGTGGAGAGCCAAGATACAGATGGTGAAAGGAGAGGTAAGAATGTCATGAAAGCTAATAGTAATAATCTTCTGTTCTTGTATAGCGCTCAACACATGATGATATAACGTCCCTATGCGCTTCCAAAGAGCTTTGGAAATTATTACCCTAGCTTTAGCTCCGGCAGCCGTTGTCAGCGCACAGTGCATTTCAAGGAATAATCCTACCAGGTACCCATTTACCTGTGGCAAATGTAGATTAATGTCTTGCCAAAGGACGTTCGTGTTGTAGCAGGGATTCAAACCCGGTACCTTGTGGTTCACAGTCCAAAGACTTATTGACTGGACCACCATGCCTCTACACCTCTAAACTATGTATAAATAACATCCATTGTGTTCCTTATTTTTAGATGTGGAAAAAAGATGTATCAAACTGGATTTTATATATTGTGATTTTTAGCTGTTATGGAACAAATTTTCACTATTTTAACCAATGTACTTGAATGACCCCTTCCCTATCATCAAAAAGAGAGAAAATAATGTACAGTTTATTGTATACACATATTATGAGCTAAAGATGAAAAACATCTCATGTGTTTGTATTTCATTTGTTATAAACTTATTCAAAAAGCCAGTAACTTAACTCGTTTTGTATATTTTTTATTTGTTTCATCTTGCAGTTCTTTGTAATAGAGTATACAGGCTATGATGCAACCTACAATGAAATAGTGCAAGGCGATAGGCTGAGGCGGATAAATCCAAAGTGAGTCGTATTTCACAAAATTTTGTTTGCAAGTAGTGAAACAGTTTCAAACCATTCATAACCATTTTGATTAATTTTGTGTCATTGCCCAAATTTAGTTGTCATTACCATTATAATAGAATATTCAAGGCATGATTTGCGATGACATTTAAAGGACGTTCTTCAGTAAGGTTCGTGCTCACCTTAGCTGCAGAGGGCAAGCTGATTACGTATTCACCATGCACAAGATCCTGGTATTGTAGATATGGTAAATACATAATAAACTGGGCCTGTGCAGCTAATGTGTGCACAATTACTGTGGAACATCTTTAACATTCACTTTTTAGCATTTAGAAATAGAAAAAATACCATATGGGTAAAATTTCTTGATATTTGCACTTTTATTGTTTTTTCCTACTTACTTTGCAGTATACGCTCATATCATCTCTTTGGAACCAAAAGGACAAAGGGTTGACATCCTTTTGGCTCCAAACTGAAAATATTATGTAATAATTTCATTTACATTTTATCTGTGTTTTCTCTTTTTGTGCTTCTTAGTGGGTGTTTGAGCAAAGAGAATATTCACAGAGCAGTTGTCAATGTACCAACTGAACTCAGGCAATTGTAAGTATCGATTTCCTATTAAATTATCTTGTTCAGTGAAACCTATATAAAAAACTACCATAGTGGAACAAAAATGGCGTGATTTATTGAGTGTTGTTCATGTAACAGTGGGTGCTAAAAGCAGATTTGACTACACTATCTTGTAAAATTGTTGTAGCCCCTTACTGCATTGCATAAAAGTATGTCTGAACATCGCCCCAGGAACAACTACTCATCATGATGAGTATAGTTCTTTATTCTTTTCTAACAATCTATGCTCACAATGAGGAGGCGCGATAGCTCAGTGATAGAGCAGTGATCTCGTATTAAACCGGGAGGTCCGGGTTCGAAACCAAGTCAATATGCTCGTTCCCTTTGGTAAGGCATTGATCCTCATTGCCAAGTCCCTCGGAGAGGACTTAAAAGCCGTCAGGCCTCTGGTTGCTTACTTACAAGCGTATACATGCTTTCTTAGCAGTCGGGTAAAAAACAATCATCGATCGTCATCAGACATACATGAAAAGTCAGTGCATGCAACAACTGTATCTTTTCATTTCCTGTAATTCTTTGTGGGATCCATCCTCCCTTCTCTATTCCTTGACTGATTTTACTTCTTTATTTACATTTTTGTCTGCAGTTGTAAAGATGCATCAAAACAAATGGTTCTTTACGCTTTGACAACTTTCCAACAATCCATTATCACATACAGGAAAAGTCAGTGCAAATATTCTGTGCATGCGACAACTGTATCTTGTCATTTTCCTCTAATTCTTTGTAGGATCCATCTTCCCTTCTCTATTCTCATAAAAAGTCTTTATTTTATGTCCCACAAACTGTGACTAAATCTTCTGGGGAAAGGTCTTTTTCATATGCAGCCACTGATTTATGGAATTACTTGCCGGAATACTTTAGAAATATAGAAACATATGAAAAGTTCAGAAGTAATTTGAAAACATATCTATTTAGCACTTTGTAAGATCTCACAATTATGAACCCAGTGCTTCATTTCCACTCCTTCTGTATTCTGTTCTGTAAAATGCATAGAGACATGCAATCATGCCTACAGGTATGTGTTATGCGGTATAAAAAAACGTTTAATTATTATTATTATTATGATTATTCTTCGACTGATTTTACTTTTTTGGGTTTTTTTTTGTCTGCAGTTGTAAAGATGCATCAAATCATCGGGATTACGTGAAAGCCACCAGTGCTCTTCTGGTTACGTACAGTGAGGATGAAAATGCATTGGTAGTCTTTGTAAGTATGCGTTGATCAATACTTTGAAATGTACCAATTATGTACAATTCTTGCTACTGCGACTACTGTTTTTGGCCATAGAGGGCAGCACGGACCATGGGTATATTTGGCAAAGGCACTTCTGGTTCCAATACAAAAAAAAAACGGGTCAAGAACTGGAAAGTCCGATAGAAATTATAGTTTCTGAACTAATAAACTATAAGAAACAGATTATGATGATGCCTACATAGATCACATCGAATCATCGGTTTAATGAGTTTAAAAGAATACTAGGATTTGTGAATAGAAGCAGAAATTACAATAACAGAATTTTGATAGGCAAATTACTGAATTATTGACATTTTTATTTTCTTACCTATATTGTTACTTAACAGTAAAATTATGGGGAAACCTGACTTTTAAGTCATACCTCTGGGAATAATTAGGTATGAATTAGCAAACAATACAAATACAAAGCAATAATTTCATTTATATAGCATTCTTGTTGATTTGCATACGTGTATATGACCTTTTAACTCGGTCTGATAGATCAATTGAGAACGACTACATTTGCATAGAAGAACTGGTACTCTAACTTTCAGATGTGGGGTTTCTGCTTCCAAAAAATTGATCTAACCACCAAGTTGTTCCACCTCTTTTTCTTTAAATTGGAAATGTAATTGCTACAGTTGTGATATTTTGTTCCTTGATTGTACAGGCTACATCAGCACAGGGTTTAAAGAAAGCACAGATGCTGAGTGATATGCACATACGCAACCTCAAAGAGAAAATTCTCATGCTATCGAGGGCGGAAGTAGCAGCACAGCAACTAGAGGTATGCTTTCATTTATCCATGTTTTACCAAGATTTACGATCCATTCTCACCTTCGAAGGATTGGCCTGTTATGCTAGTCGGGTGGCACCAAATATATCATTTTCATTAAATACAATGATATAATATATAACAAAATTGTGCATGTGAAATTGCATTAAAAAGCCAATGGCTTGCAAGAAAATTCAGCAATTCCCCTTACAATCATAGTAATGAAAACAGCAAATACAGAATACAAACAAAGCACAAAATGAAACAAAAATCATTAGCACATTACAAACAATAAACAAGTTAATAAATAAACATAGAACAAAATTAAATATATATACCTATATGACATTCAGCATCATGTATGATGTTATAACTGATGATAGTCATGCCTATGTTTCACATTGTGCTACGAGTGAAGCAGAATTTCACCAAGAATCACTCCATTCTGTAAAAGCTAGCATTATCTCTTTGTCAAAATTGTGCACAATGGAGTTAACTTGAAGTAAGAAACTTTCATTGTGAAATATAATAGATTCCTTATTCAAGCAACCTCATATAATTTGAATGTGTGTAAACATATGTAGGCAGTTTTGTGAGGATTAAAGATCAAGCATAAGTAGAATAAAACATTGTCCACAGAACACATAATGATTGAAGGGCTAATCTTAGGTATCTAGTCATGTAATGTCCCATATAGGTTTTAAGTAGTTTGGATTTATGAACATGAATTGACATAAAATTTATCATTTTCCTTCATATTTTGTCTTTATTTGATCTTCATTTGGTCTCATTCAAGCTGTACAATAATCAGATATATTAAAATCTTAGATATATTAAAATCTTAGATATATTAAAATCTTAGATATATTAAAATCTTAGATATATTAAAATCTTAGATATATTAAAATCTTAGATATATTAAAATCTTAGATATATTAAAATCTTAGATATATTAAATTCTTAGATATATTAAAATCTTCGATAATGGCGGTAAAGTGTTGGACAAAATAGCTTGGACTTGCCCTGCAATAGACTTGAATGTAGAGGTTATTGGTAGGGACTGGTTTTTGGTTTGTTGGTTTGTTTTACCTGACTGCTAAAAAGGCATATGTATGATTGAAAGTAAGCAACTAGGGGACCGACAGCTTTTAGTCCTTTGCGAGGGACTTGGTAATGAGGATTGATGCCTTTCCAAAGGGCACTAGCTTGGTTTCGAACCGGAACCTCCTGGTTTTGAGACCACTGCTCTGCCACTGAGCCATTTGCGTCTCCACCAGATTATTGATCTTGTTTTATGCCTTGCAGGTGAGCAAGCATCAAACGGATGCGTGCATTGAAGAGTTCGCGGTGAAAGAAGAGCTGATGGGCCTGGCTATCGGTAGCCATGGTGCTAACATCATGAATGCCAGGAAGGTTGAAGGCGTCAAGAGAGTGGACCTGGAAGAAAACACATGCACATTTAGAGTGTATGGAGATGTAAGTAATGCTGGTAATGATAAGGATTAGATGAGGATGAGGAGGAGGATGGGGAGGGGGAGGGTGGTGATGATAATGAAGATGCATGTAATGCTGGTAATGATGACGATGGTGAGGAGGAGGAGGAGGAGGAGGACTGTAATGGTGATGATGATGAGGATGGTGGTGATGATGGTGATCACTATAACAATAATGATGTTGATGTTTATGGTGATGATCACGATGATAATGATGATGGTGGTAATGGATGTCATTGATAATAAATATAGTAAATTTTGTAATGTGAATGTTGTAAATTGATGGTGGTGATGACAGTTGTAAAAACGATTGATATTTGTATCATGAACCTTTTCTCATGATGTGGATGAAGAAGATTGGATAATGAAATCACAATAGAATAAAAACAGATGCTTAAACTACAAGTAACAAAAAGCAAAATTCTGAAGACATGTGTTTGTGAGCTGTTGTTTAAAGAAGAATGCCATCAGTTTGTCATCACCTCTTTTTCTGTAATGATTTATTTTTCCAAATTAGGTAAATTCTCTTTGCCCTGTTCTATTTACAGACCCAAGAAGCTGTGAAGAAAGCCAGAAGTATGCTGGAATTCTCTGATGATTATATCACAGTACCAAGGCATTTAATAGGTAAGAAGCTAGTTACCAATGTCTACCTTCTTAGGATCTAACTGCTTTCTTGGTGCTCTTGCAGGCTAAAGTTAACTGAAGATTTATTGCAAGGTATAGTACGGCACAATAACTCATAACCCAGAACAGGCTCCCTCCTCAGCTGAACTCATCACCAAAATCAGAATAAAAAACAAACAGTTTGAAGACAAACTTATTCCTAGACTCTTTGCCACCAATGAACAGTATTTGAACTGCTTGATAAATTTTATATATTTGAACTGCTTGATAAATTTCATATATTTGAACTGCTTGATAAATTTTATATATTTGAACTGCTTGATAAATTTCATATATTTGAACTGCTTGATAAATTTCATATATTTGAACTGCTTGATAAATTTTATATATTTGAACTGCTTGATAAATTTTATATATTTGAACTGCTTGATAAATTTCATATATTTGAACTGCTTGATAAATTCATATAATTGAACTGCTTGACAAATTTCATATATAATTGAACTTGAAAGCCAATGTAGAAATGGCATCTCAAAGCTCTTTGTATGAAGTGAAAGTGTTGCTTTTAGTATTCATCTCCACAACACAAGCTGATGAAGGCACAGCTGTTGATCCGACTTCATACTGATAAACCTCTTGGTCTTGGATGTGTTTTTTTTAATAATTTTATTATATTATAGTTTGTGGAAGCATCAAATTTGTGTTTCATTACTTTTATCTTTTATTTATATGAAAAGAAATATTAAAGTAGTACTCTAATTTTCTCACTGATTCTATGTTGTTTTTACAGGCAAAGTAATAGGCAAGAATGGGCGTGTCATCCAAGAGATTGTAGACAAGTCAGGGGTCGTGAGGGTGAAGGTCAAAGGTGACAACGAGAGAGGTCAGATGGAGGATGATGGGGTGGTTCCGTTTGTCTTCGTTGGGACCAAAGATGCGATTGAAAATGCCAAGATTCTCTTGGAGTACCATCTAGCACATCTCAAGGTGGGTGTGTAGGTTTTAATGAAGAACTGATGAAAGAATTAAAGTGCAAGTCTCTCATTTTTCTGCTTTTGTTAAAGCCAACTTAATATCAGGGTGGACCTCCCCGTTAACTTCATCATTTCTCTGAAGGATCAAGGAAGAAAATAATGAATATGCATATACCAGAATACACGCTGAAAGCAGGCCATCGGGTTTGGGTATCGCAACTTTAGGCAAACAAGTAGTGTTGGATCACTTTCTGTAGCTCGCTTCCTTTTGGAAGAAAATCCAAGTCAGCCATAATGATATGGATTGATTTGAAAATTATCCTTACATGAACATTTTCATTTTATATGTAATTCTATATCAAACCGATATGTGTATTGGAAGACTTGGAAAGTGAAAAGAATACAAGTACAGAAATATGAATTTAAAGACACATAGGAGTGGGCTCTCAAGAGGAATTCGACACCGTTCGGGTGTTTACCCAATAACAGGTGCTGTCAAACACCAGGATTATCCTTCAGTCTTATGGCCAACAGGCCTTATGTAATGCTTTGCATTCCCCCATATGGTAAAGTCATTATCTTCAACCGAAGATTCTCCAAGAGACTAGTGGGTATTTTTGATAGGATTACAGGTTTGCTGTGTGCAGACTTGTAAACCCATTAATGGTATTTTCACCAATTCTGGTGTCCGCGAATTATAGCCTTCTGCACATGGAAACTGATGATCCTTTCCCTTTATTTGAGGAATTCTTTACTTCCTTTTGCCAGGACATGGAGGACCTACGTATCCAGAGACTGCATATCGATGAGCAGCTGCGTTCAATGGGTCACTCTGGCGGTACCTACCCATCCATGGGCAGAGAGAGGAGAGGAGACAGGGGTTATGGGTCAGACCAGTCACTGGATGACCATGGGGGTTACAGAGGCAGAGGAAGGGGGATGTCTGGCGGTAGAGGGATGCCAGGAAGGGGGCGCGGTCAACGGGGGAGATCGTTTACAGGTAAATTGCAGTCTCATTTATTAACTATAGGACTTTTTTTTTTCTTCATTTTTATGCCTCCGCTACAAGGTAGCCAGAGGCATTATGTTTTCTGGTTGTCCGTCCGTCCGTACGTACGTACGTCCCGTTCTCGTGATCGCGTTATCTCAAGAACCAATTGATGGATTACTGCCAAACTCGGGTCATGTACCGTAATTAACGTTGTATAAACCGCCCTCGTGTATAAACCGCACCCCTCTTTTTCGCCCTTTAAAAAAAAAAAAAAAAAAAAAAACTTTTTTTTCGTCCGCGGGAAGAATTTTTAAAATTTTTTTAAATCATTGATTTTACCGGCTTTACGACACAAAGTAAGCCGACGAAAAGAAAGAAATGAATGAAGAAAATGATTGCCGACACCACCATGGCAGCATTTGAGGAACAACATAAGAGACAGATCGAGGGAGAGAGAGAGGGGACAAAAGGCATGCCGACGGAAAGCAAGAAATGAATGAAGAAAATAATTGCCGATACCACCAGCGTTTGAGAAAAACAGAGACATCGTGGGAGAGAAGCGAAAACAATCGCTGATATTTAATAATTAGGCTTTTAATTTTATAACAAAAAATAAGCCGACGGAAAGAAATAAAATATGAAAACTAAAAGTAAGATTCAAAGTTATCACTGATACAAATTAGTACGGCACATCGCGCCAGGAAACAAAGACGTCTTGTGATAAACAAAAATCACAATCTAAAAGCAGTAACGACTAACGACTAGCATGCGCCAGCCCAACAAGAATTTTATTCGGCTGTGAAATAGCCTGCTATGTATTACCGTAGCTTGATCAATCGAGCGGGACGCCGGCGGAGGTAGACGGCCATATTGTTTTTATTGTTATTGGGAGATTAACTCAACACAAAAGGTTGGTGAGTCTTAGCAATGTTTAACATGAAACAATGAGATCTCGGACAAAACATAGGGAACCTTTTGACTGGGATAGCGTCAGTCTATGTCTAGTACACGTTGTCTCTTTTGTCCTTCTCTCCAGTTGGTTACGGATTAAGAGGAGATCGGACTTGTCTAGGCACGCCCGACGGCTAGGGGTGGCTACGGTGTGCGATGGGCTGCCAAATACCCGCTCTAGAAAGCGTGGCTTTCGGCCAGAATGTGCCGTCATTCCACTGATATTTCTCATTAAATTTAGTTTACTTATTAAATAATAATAATAATAACACCGGTGGAATAAGTAAAACAACATTAGAATAGACGGACTTCACACAATTTGCACTAGATCTAGAGTCTATGACTATGATTAGTCTATGTTACACAAAAAAAAATCGTAAGAATAACCTAGGCTCACATCAATACGAATCATTGAATTAATAATAGTATTTAAAAATTATACAACATAATCCCCCTTTTCGAGAAGTCTCTGAATAAAATGTTATTTATAAATCATCAAATCTATCTCTTTAAATTAAAAAACATTTTCCCCCTTTAATTTTTTAAGAAAGGAGGTTGATTCATGATTATAATTTTATTCAATTATTGAAAGAGCTCTGAAGACGAGACTATGTATCATGTTACAGTACCGAAATACACTCGAAATCCCAACGCCCACCACCCGACATTTATTAAGAATCGACAAACATCTCTCTTCAGGATAGTTAAAATCATCAATCAACCAGAAATATTACAATAATAATAGTTCACAAAATAAAATATTGCATATTTGTAGGTTGATGACAAGTATTTATATACAAAATCTCGCTAGAAAGACGAACAATTTTTCCATCGTCATGTCATTTCTTCATAACACTACACATATTATTACACATGGGGCAACGCACATTCTTATCCACCGCACGTACGTCAACACTCCAACACAATTATGATCGACTCGGTAGTGACAGAGCACAATTATGGGCCCCAAATTTCACATTTCGCATCATAGGAATTACATGAAAATTATCAGATCAAGATTAAAATATAACATTCACATTAGATATATTTTTTCTGATGTTAGAACTTCCAATGGATGATTTGAAAAGCGTTGAAAACGAGTGTCACTTTCAGGACGATGGTTTCTAACTAAACCAGAAACTTCAGGATATTTGTTGCACATCATTTTGAAGATTATATTTTCCTCTACATAAAAATATGACGTAGTAAGGAATTTCCTGCGATAACCAATGAAAAATCTGCATTTCGGGGGACATCCCCTATCCTCTCCTAAGCGCGAGCACTCTCTGTGACACAATTTGACCGCTGCTGAGCGGAGATTGTAACATACCTGGAATTTTCAGCATGATGCATGTCTGTATGGGTGTATAAACCGCACCCCGACTTTTGATGTTTACCGACGGTAAAAAAAGTGCGGTTAATACACCGTTAATTACGGTATGTATCTTGCAGAGTCAATGAACTGATTAGATTTTGGGGTCACGAGGTCAAAGGTCACAGGGCTCATTATGTATCTCAAAATAGCTTGTGATCGCGTTATCATTAGAACCAACAGATGGATTACAATCAAACTTGAATTTTAAAAATTGCTTCCATTTTGGTTTGTAAAATTGCTCTATGGCGGAGGCATCATTGTTGACTGCGCGCAGTTGAAGTTCCATCTAGTTATTTCTGCATTTTACAACATCATAAAAAGTAGTATTCAAACTAGGTACATATGTTATTAACAAAAGTCAAAATACATGTATGATCATATCATAATATAAATCAATTGAATGATTATACCTAAAAAAAACCGCTTAGTTGAAAAATCATTGAAAAATTGTAAAATGCAGGAGACCGCCATCTTAAACTAAAGCTTGAACGTGATGGTGGCCCCAGGAAAGGAACCTATATGTTATCCTGTACCATGTCCTAATGTACTGAATTTGTAAGTCTTATTGTAAAGTCTCTTCTTAATTTAAAATTATATTTTAAAGGAAAATATTTCCTGAGGATTCCTATGTTTGAGCAAAAGTATTAATCCACATGAAGACTCATTTTGTTTAGGTCTGCTTTGACAATTTACACACATAAGACAGAAATGTATAGTAGGTTGTTCTGAAGATTTTCGCTTAAAATTTTGGGTACTCTGGACATCAATTGACGATTTGTATTTCATATATTAACATGGACATTGAAGTTACTCATGAAATTGTCTTCGATACAATTCTTTTGAACTCAATGGATCACTTCTCTGACCATTTGTCCAGATACAAGTCGGAGTGGATCAGAGAGGGAGGAGCCCAGATCAAGTTCTTGGGCGGATAGAGCTGCAGTCTCAGATGACCAGGGCTACAGGCGTAATGATGATGGGCCTCGCTACAGGAGGGGTGGCGGTGGTAGAGGGTCATTCAGAGGGCGAGGCAGAGCACCCTATCGTGGTGGTGGTGGTGGCGGAAGACCACCAATAATGAGAGGTGAGTAGGGCTTTTGGGTGATGGTAGGGGATCATTTGGGGCGGGAAGAGGGTCATTCAGGGGGCGAGGCAGAGCACCCTATCGTGGTGGTGGTGGTGGCGGAAGACCACCAATCATGAGAGGTGAGTAGGGCTTTTGGGTGATGGTAGGGGATCATTTGGGGGTGAGGAAAAGCACTTTACTGCTGTGGTGGTGATCGTAGGGGTGGTGGGAGGGGTTGTTGATGGTAGGGTAAGGGAATACACCCTACCGCAATCAGGCGCGGGGCCAGTGTGCAATTAAAACCCCGAAAAGTCGTAAAAGCTTTTGAATTCGTAACGGCTATCGAGGCCCTGTTTGGAGAGAGGAGCAAAATTCGTCCAAAATGCACCTTCGCGTGTCTCCCTTATTTTACCACCAAAGATCGTGAATTTTTTAGAGCACCAACAGAATGATAATATTATTCTTCAAATCAATTTCCATTCAAAACTGTTTGGTATTATTAAAGATATAGGTACTTTTCAGTTTCAGAGGTCGGTGGAAAGAGGCTTCGTTTTTTTCCAGACATAAGTCCGGGACAATATGAATATGCAAACAATTAACATTTTACTAGACTTTCAACTCCAGTCTCACTCTCAGCGAATTTTCGTGTTTGAGCAGTTAGTAGTTTTGTGTAAAACTGCTTTCAAAACTAGGGGAAGATTCATGAAAAGACTGGAAACTACAACTATATCGGAGGTGTACGCATGCGCTGTTTGCTTCACCGGCCATGTATGCATACCATATATGGAAAATGTGTCATCTATCAGCTGTATTTACGCTGTGGCTAAGGCCGGGGCTACTGAGTCTAGTAAAGTCGATTGAGCTGAGTTACAATTACAGCAAAGAACTCCACCATATTTTCACAGCTAGTACAGATACTTATTTATTTATAAGTCATTGTTTTGCTAAATTTCGACCACACATCAGCATGTTTTACTCACATCATTACAAAGACCAAACCGTCGATGCTTCGATCATTAGATTCATACACACACACACCCAAGTCCAGAGCACACAGTCCTGCACACTATATAACGGTACATGTGACTACAATTCACCAGCATGAACCCTTGTAGATGGGACTAGTCCTACGCTTCCGCGAACGTTTAGCCATGGGTTCGTTGATGACATTGCCTTCGATTTTTTCCAGACATAACCGTGGGACGTAAAATCATGAAAAGATATTCGGAGGAGAGCTTTAATATACTTTGATTTATCAGCTCCAACAGTCTCGATCTTGAGCAATGACGGAAAATATGAAAAATACTGCAATATTTTCAGAGAAAAAAACACAAAAAATGGCGCTTCGTTTCGCACAGTTTTCCCTTTTAAAAACAGGACTTGACAACTAACCGCAATATTTATGAGTTGGAAAAACTCTTCTTCAATTTGACACTTTAATCATTTCATTTGGTGGTTTCTAAAGCGAGATATTACAGTTAAGCAGAGACTCTTTTGTAGCGGTTAAGCGTAAACAAGTTGTTTACTTTATGCAAATTAGGCTTCAAGGACGAAAGCTTTCGCACCGTTAATTATACACTGGCCCCGTGCCTGCAATCATGGTGGTAGTCCACCATTGATCAGAGGGAAATAGGAAAGTAAGGGGTTATTGGTGGTAGGAGATCACTCATGGGGCGAGAAAGAGCTCCTACTCTAGTGGTAGTGGCTGTAGGCGGTCATAGAGGAGGGGGCAAGGGAGAGCATCCTACTGTGGTGGTGGTGGGGGAAGACCACCAGTTATGAGAGGTAAAGTTTTTCTTGTTTTCTCTTTTTTTCCTGCTTTCCTCTTATTCGTTTACCCTCAGTGGACCCATGTCTTTAAATCTTTTATTCATTCACACCAAGCTTCCACTTTTTCTTTCATAATCCCTCCCTTTCTGTCTTTCTGTTTGTATGTATGTTTGTCTCTCTATGTCTGTCTGTCTGTCTCTCTTCCTCTTTGTCCCTCTGTCTTACTGTTTGTCTCTGTCTCTTTCCTTTCTCCCTCTTTTTTTCTTTCTTTATTTTATTCCTCCCTCCTAAATCTCTGTTTGTTTCTACCACTAAATCCTGGCCTATTCTCAATTCAAGATAAATTTCTAGCAAGAAATATAATGTCTTGGTGTTGTCATTGACAGATAAAACAAACGGTATAGAATGATCTCTTGGATGTTCAAGAAGACTGTGTACAGGAAGGGGCTCCAAATGATTTGATGTAAACCACCATACTCTTTTTACATCTACAGATTCCCAAAGACCATCATCACCCCTCTCTGAGACGGATGATGACCTCAGACGTGATCATAGGAGGCGCCAAGATGATGAGGATGATACCGTGTTGGAAGACACGACCACTGTGGATGAAGATGTCACCAATAACAATGGAGCTGGTAAGAATAAGTAAAGGAGGGTTTTGTATGTTTTATTGTGGTGGTGGGGGGGAGGGTGAGGCTGATGATGACTTGAGGCGTGATCATAGGAGGCTACAAGATGATGAGGATGATAACGTGTTGGAAGACACGACCACTGTGGATGAAGATGTCACTAATAACAATGGAGCTGGTAAGAATAAGTAAAGGAGGGTTTTGTATGTTTTATTGTGGTGGTGGGGGGGGTGAGGCTGATGATGACTTGAGGCGCGATCATAGGAGGCGGCAAAATGATGAGGATGATACCGTGTTGGAAGACACGACCACTGTGGATGTAAATGACACTAATAACAATGGAGCTGGTAAGAATAAGTGAAGGAGGGTTTTGTATGTTTTATTGTGGTGGTGGGGAGGGGGGGGGGTGAGGCTGAGGCTGATGATGACTTGAGTCAATAATAGTACCAGTAGCAAGACAAACATGCACGCTATACCAGAAGTTGAAGTTGTTATTATCAGCACTGTAATTATCATTAGTATCAGCATTGACCTATGACCCTTGACCTTTGACCTTACAGATGACCAGCAGAACAGGAGGAGGCCTAAGAAGCCTAAGAAGAGGAGACCAAAGGGTGTCAAACCAGGCGGTGATAAAGAGGAAGATACAGATACCAGCAAGACGGGATCACCTCAGTTCAATAGACGACCATCAGGTACAGCCATCAAACCGTCTGTTTGGAACCAGAGGGCCTTCACTCTAATTCTTTAACAAAGAGTTATTGGCGTGAATTCACAAAGGTTTGAAAGTTCTTGTATCACATCCAGAAGGAGAAAATTACCTGTAACAGTTTGGATGTCTAGAGTTCAGACATCTTCCTTGGGTGCAAATTGGCAGACTGAAGTACGCCACCAATTTTTTAAAATCTCCATTAGTTGGCAGTAATCGCCAAGACGGCAACTACTTGCATTAAAAAAAATTCCGGCTTACTTAAGTCTGCCTATTCACATCTAAGGAAGATGTCTGAACTCTAGACAGCGAAACTTACAGGTAAGTTTTTTCCTTGTGGATGTGATAAAAGAACTTTCAAACCATTCTTACAACCATCCTGATGAATTTCTTTCATAATAAATACACAAGGTTTAATTTAAATCTGGAGGTGGACTAAAATTAGCTTAAAGCCTGTCTGCACTAGTTTGGCTAGGAGGGATTGGACCTCCCTGCATGGTCACTGACAGGTGGTTATCTCATCAATCAGCTCTCATTCAACATTAGAAAAGGGGGACCATGGGGGACCAACGGGTACCGATTAGGCATTGTTTGCTATATAGAGGGCGCAAGTAGCTACAAGTAGTGCAGTGGGGCTTTGAATAAAGGTATAATTGGCCATTGGGCATGAGGACACACATGCCATGCTTTATGGAGGTTTAAGTAATGGATTAAAATGAACAGCCCTTGTTAATTCGGGCTAATGTCTTTCTTACTCAAAATTTAGTCATAGGATTGATTATGGAGAGCCAAGTGTCGACCTATTTTTTTCCTTCTCCAATACATATTAGAATTTTGTAAAATTTATAAATCTTTAACTGTTACTAAAACCAGGTCATCATGAAGACAACCTCTTTTACGTTTCAAAATCTTCTCTGTTTCATGACTGAAGTATTGGTTCATTAATTTTGTTATATAATTATAGCAATTATTGTATGAAGTGAAGAGGTGACTTTCACAGTGTAATAGACTATTTTCATAATGTAATCAAATTTTATGCACAAATGTTTGTTAAGTGCCTCGTTCAAAATAATTGCATTTACTGATTATGAATCATTGTATTTCAATAGTCAGAATGAGAATTGCATACTTTAATTGTTGCTAGGTAGGACAAACGCTATGGCTTAAATTAAAGGAAAATTACCACTCTACTGACATCATTTAATATAAAGTTTTGGACTCACGCTTGGATGGGCACATTCATTTAATCGTTAGAAAGTCTGATTAAGAAAGTAGCATAAAGAGCGAGTAGCCATTCAAATGTTAATGAACATGTGCAACTGTAAGACTCCTGTTCAACATTGAAAACAAAGAATGAGAAAAAATGAGGAGGATTGAGCTCCTAGACTACATGGTTTTGACAAGCATGGTCAAGATGCCTCTCCTTTTCGTGTTTCTCGGGATTGTTATTTTTTCTTCATTGTTTTAATTTGACTCTACAAGATAGAAATGTTCATCACCATTTGATTAGGCACTTGCCCCATTCTTGCAATTTTCTTGTAGAGACTTTAATGTTAAATAGCTATTATCACTCATCCGTTAATGGTATAATTCCAATAGCATCTTCAATAGGATTAATTTAGGTTAATTTTGATATATGAAAGGTAAGTTAAAATTAAATATTTATGTGAAAATCTTATTTGTAAATAGTGTCCACTCTCTTTTTTGCTGAGTGTAGTAAAATCATGGGCAAATTTTATGCTTAGTAGCAGTAGGTGTTCAAATTCATCTGCAAGTTTTGGTTTGAAATGCTGTCCCCTTCCCCCCACCCCATTGAATCTATACCAGCTGTGTCCAGGTTGTGATAAGCCAGTAATGGTACCTTTATATCTATGTGGTGTTTTTCTCACCAGGTCCTAGAAATCGATCCAATGGACTTCCCGGTAACAGTGGGCGGGACGACAACTCTGCTGGGGAGCAGCGAACATCTGCACCCCCGCGGCCCAACGCCGACATGCCCAACGGCCGTGCATCGGGAAACAGCAAACCGCCCCCACAAGAGCAGCGAGAGCAGCGAGGGGGAGGAGGAGGAGGCAGAGGACGATATAATCGAAGACCGAGGGTCGGGCCCACCACGAACGGGAACATGACGGGCAGCGACACTGAGCGCCTTCCTGCTAAGGGCAAGCAGGGGAATGAGGCACCCATCTCTGCTGAAAAGGAACCCCAAGAGGCCCTGACAAATGGCACTGTTTGAAGTTTTATAAAGGAAGTGCGTTTTTGGTGAAGAAACGCGCGTTCTGGTATAAATCGCCTGTTTCAAAATTATGCAAATTTGTGAGGATTATGAAAATCTGTTTCTACTGAATTTTACTACTTACAGTGACTATGATGAAGATTTGACTGATGTTTTTTTTCTCTGCTTTGACTTTATCTGAAGAATGACCTTGTTGTTAATGTGATTTGTGTTGTATTCATAATAGATATGCTTTCATGTAGTCCCAAAGGTTCAATTCTGTGCTGCCTCTGCCATTCTAGTCACATAGCACTGCTACAAGGATATGGAGAATGTTTAGAATGCTGACTGTAAGTTAGGCCTGAAATTCAGATATTCATCGATTGGGGTAGCAGGCAGTGGAAGACTACAATAGATTCGTGCTAGATGCGACTGAGTTGCTAACACGGTGATAAATAGACTAGGATGAAGCAAGACATCAAAATATAGACTCAAATTAGCTTGAAAGAAACTCTAGATATAGCTTGTTTCAAAGCATGTGTCTCTGAAGACAGTTCGAACTGCACCACGCCCTGTTATAAGACCATTTGATTGCTTTTAAACGACTTGAAAGCACATTGATGAAAGGCAGGTGTGTGTGTGTGTGTAGTCAATGGAGTTGACATTTAGAAATAAACTATCAGCGTCACTGATACATACTGAAGACATGATGAAGTATCTACTAATGCTTGACAAGTGTTTGTAATGATGGTAGAGACCCATTCATGGGTTTGACATGCAAAAAATACAATGGAGAAGAGCATCCATGAAAAGAGTAACCTGCCTGTTCGGTTATGGTTTATGAAAAATATGCACATTTACTCAGAAAACCTACTGAAGACATGATGAAGTATCTCGTACTGCTTGGCAAGTTATTCGTAATGAAGATAGAGACCCATTCATGGGTTTGACATGCAAAACAGACAATGGAGAAGAGCATCGGTGAAAAGAGAAACAGGCCTGTTCGGGGATGGTTTATGAAAGATATGCACAGTTACTCAGACGTTATACATCATAGAAAGAAGTGAATTGATACAGTATCACAAGAACACCTTTCTGTATGCTTCATTAAGAAGAATCAGTTCTACTCTTATCCAAATGCATATCCAAAATTTTGGGATATATTATCAACATCTTTCAAGCCATGTGACTTGATAAACATTACTCATTGACACTTTGTGCGCTCTCTTTAATTCTCATTTGCCGGGGCATGAATGAAATGCTGTTTTGGAAAGATATCTGTACATGTATTCACGTGGTGAATGATGCATTACAGATGCAATCATGACACTATCTTCCATAACTTGAACTGTTTCAGAAGTGGAAAAAAAAATTAGACAGAGAGAACTCCAGGATTTGATTATAAAAATAATTGAGACAACACAACACAACACGTCTCGGTAACATCAAGCTGACTGGCTGAAGGGAAGTCTGGCTTGAACATCATGGGCGTAGTCTTTCCCCTACTCAGACTTGAACATATGTACCATAACTCATGAATAATAATAATGAAATACCATCTCTAAGCGTTTTACAGATATTATTACCCGAGTCATTGGATTAATTCATGCATTATGTGCACCATCTCCGCTCTCTGGGGAGTATTCCTACCATATGGTCACTGTGAGGGCATATGGCAGTTACTAACTCAAAGGCTTTCATCATCCTACCAGGTCCCCATTTCTCTCCTCGGTATGAAGTGGCAAATGTAGATTAATGCCTTGCCAAAGGACATTAGCGCCATGTTGGGCATCGAACCCATGACCTTTGCATGTCAAGTCCAGTGCTTAAACCACTCTTCTACGACACCTCTACATGTGATGGTTATGCAGGTTTTCAACCTGAGGTGTTGTCTAGTGGCAAGTGATCTTTGAGTTAGTTACACATGCAGGAACGTTGTATGTGGAGACTGGAATCATAAGAGATTGATGGTGGTGTATACCCAGAGTAGAACACAAGTGGTAGCCTGAAGTCTTTCTTTGTAACCTGAAGATCAAGGGCATGAGAGACTGATTTGGGTTCTAGAATACTTAGATTGCAACAGAGAGAGATAGAGAAAGAGAGAGGGAGAGAGAGAGAGAGAGAGACCCAAATTCTCGGACTTGAAGACCAAGAGCAGATGATGAATATTTTTACTACTGTCTTGTATTTGTACAGGGAAGTTATTTCATTTTCCCCATCCGTTTGCTCTGCCCCTGATTGCACAGTTTGGAGAACAGAAACTAGACTGACTTTAATACAGCTCATAAAGCCACTTTGCAAATAAGTTGTATCATAAAACAGTCCAATTTGATGTTTATCAAATGTTTGAACCTGTTATCTTCTGCTAGCTCTTGAGGAACGCTATCAATAACATTCTTTTTTGCATAAAATAGAAATATGTAGAGTGCAATTCAGCAAATTGTATGTCACCACTTGTTTAAATGTTTTTTTCTCTTCTTTGAAACATGCGGTGGATAAAGTTGAGAGAAAATAATACAGACAATGTTTTTTTAATAAAGTTAATGCAGTTCCTATGGCTATGCACTTAATGCACTTTTGTACGAATTCGCACCAAAGTACCATGGAGTGAATATTTTTGTTGTCAGTTTTGTTTTTGTATGATATGAGAATTGAATTGGATTTTAATTGTGTTCTCTTATGCCTTCAAGGCGATAATTGTTTGAAACTCCTTGCGGTTCTAAGAGAATTTAAAAGTAGATGCTATACAGCTTATCGGTGATATTTCTTGCTTTTGTGTCCATGTTGCATTCTTTCTGATTAAGCGCTTAGAGCGTGCAGGAATTCTCTTTTGTACGAGTTCATGAGAAGTAGTCTTTCATTTGTTACTAGTCTTTTTAGTATCTTTGTGATTTTGTTTCATCACCAATGAAGGGATAAATAAAGAAATGCTTGGAGCCAGAAGGACGTTTGAGTAAAATGGGAGTTCAACACCTTTTGGTTCCAAACAGAGGAAATGTCAGTTCAATGAGTTTTGTTTCTTGTTTAGATGTTGAATGTTGGATGAATAATTTCTATTAGTTTTGCATGCAGTCTTCCTTATAGTATAGAAATTTTTACTGGTACATTTATTGCATGTATTCGGTCTTATTCATCTTATTTGATTAATGGTGATATTCTTTAATTGTATTATGATAAACTGTTTAATTTAATGATAATGCTGTGAATTTGGGCATATGATAGGCATTTAGCTTCCTCTCTGTGTTTAACTCACTTACACAAAGATACAACAGAAAATGCATTGCAAGCTGAACAATTTGTTTTGTTGTAAAGTACAAAATTTGTCACCAGTATCTTGACTTTGGAATGGAGACTGATCGGTAGAGTGTGGTATTTAACATGTGAAATTCACTTTCCAATGTGTTATATTCACAGAACAGTGCAAGACATAGTCTGTAACTCAGAAGTTTCTGTGTAGATTGTACAATGTTTCTCTGCTGTACAGTACAATATAGTGTGGTTGCACTTCAAGTAACATCATTTTTACGCGACAGTTATCTTTAATGCATGATGTTGTCTCAAAGTTACGACAAAGTAACCTTCCCACTTTAATATCTATAAATCATGTACAGTATTTTCAACAACTACTCCATGTGAACATGCAAGTCTCTGGCTACTATTTTGTGCATGACGTAACTTTAAACAACTTGCTATATCTACAGGTACATGTCTGATTATTGAAGTTTGCTTAAAGAAAGAATCTGATACTTGGATGGATAAAGAGTGAAGTTAAGTGTTACAGTTTATACAATGTTGGCTAGCCTGGATATTAACCACAGGTTTCTAATACACATCGACATGACATCTGCTGAAATTGACAAGAAGAATTTGAGAAACGATCACGAGAGTTATGAAAGTGATGCCTGCTATTACAAATCTACCAATGAGCTTGAACTGCATGTGTCGTGATAACATTAATATGTGAATACATAAAACCCGAGACTTGGCTGCAAATGTGATGGAATATCCATGCTGTATGATAATGTGTATGGTATTATAATGATAAAATCTTGGATTGTTCTTTTCTATAACTTAGACATTTATTTGTTCATGTTCACGTTTTTCACAGTGCCTATTATGATGACGATAAAGCTGTGTAGCATTTAAGGACGTTTTTGGTATTATTTATTTCTCGGAGTGCGAGATTGACATTGATCCGAGAATAGACTTGTATATTATTGCCAAATACTTTCTTAGTCGAGCACAGAGACCGATTTAAATGTAGAAACGTCGTTGAATTGATTACCTATAAAAATGTACAGCATTATGTTTAAGAATGTAAACCAAGACTTTGTGAAGTTCATGTAGAATTGAGTACTAAAACTGTTGTGTAAAGTACATTTTCACCTCGCAATTGTATTTAAGATAAACTCTTGACAAAAAAGTGCTAAAAATTACAAAAAAAAGAGGAAAGATGAGTGAGAATAAAATAAAGATGACATGAGCAAGTATTACATTGTATAAATACAGGTTTACGCTGTACACGTGTTCAAGATTATGTATTGCTTGTTTCTCTTTTGTTTCCTGTGCAAGAGACGCAAATTCGTATTTGGACAAAATAAAAGAAAAGGAATAAAAACAACCGCACGTGATTGTGACGAGTAATTGTGTCTCTGAAGCTGCCTATCAGAATATTTTGATGTGGATTTTAAGCAACAAAATGTTCATTTTCATCTTCCTTTATAGGCAAAGTTGAGTTCTGGTCATGCGATTGTTGCATTGTGAGAGAAACTGTGTAGAAGAGATTGGAAAAGGTGGATCATAAAGCACATATGAAAGTATTGGCATATACTGTGAGGTTTTGGAATCATCAAACTCACATGCACTGGACACAAATATGTATTATTGGGACTATGCAAACATGTGGCATGAAAGTCTTGTCCACGACCTTTAGCTACTATTTGTCCGTCTTATTTCGAATATGAGGGCATTTGAAGAGCAATCCCTTTTAAGGGGACATTTTTTTTTTTAATACGATACTCTCCCGCACTAACATAAAAGAATGAAAAAGCTCACAAATTATTTTTTAACTTTGTCTGAATTAAATCTTCTCTTAAACAATGGATCACGTCCTCTCAAAATTTTGGCTTGAATATTGATTCACCATTATCAGAAGAGAAAACTCACAGCAACATCACTACTGAATCACATTAGCATACATTGTCACGCTTTTAATATATGTTTTGTTGTGTTGTTAAAATGTTAAAAGTTTGTTTTGTTTGTTTACATTTCATGGATGATGATGATGATATTGGTAAATTGGTGATGGTGGTGGTGATGATGGATGGATGATGAGGAGGAGGAGGAGAACGATGATGGTTGATGATGACAATGAAAAAGTAATGATGGTGGTGATAATTGATGATGATGAAGAGGGATGATGATGATTATGCTAATGGTGATGATGAGCAGGGGGAGAAGGAGGAGGGGAGGATGGTTGGGATGATGGAGGATGATGATGAGGAGAATGGGGAGGATGATGGTTGTGATAATTGATGATGGATGATGATGATTATGATGACGATGATGATGAAGATGGATGAGAAGAGGGAGGAGGGGGAGGATTGTTGGGATGATGGAGGATGATGAGGAGGGGGAGGATGAGGAGGAGGGGGAGGATGATGGGGATGGTGGAGGAGGATGATAAGATGAAGGAGAGGGAGGATGATGGGGATGATGGAGGATGAGGAGGAGGAGAAGGAGGAGGGGGAGGAGGATTCGCATGATGTAGGATGATGGTGATGATGAGGAGGAGGAGGAGGAGGAGGAGGAAGGGGAGGAGGAGGATAAGCTGATGTTGATGTAATCCTGAGATGACATTAATATCCAAAAATGTACACAAAGGACAATACACACTTCTTTGGTGAATTGAAACATTTACTTTGCATTAGCACATCATTATCTCATTTTGAATAGTGATAGCATGTGATAAACATATTGAAAAATTGATAAATTCTCTGATAATAAGATATACATTGTACAATATCCACAAATTTACATAATATATATATCGTCTCAGCATATACATGTATTATATATCACAATATTTTCAAAATCTTCTTAAGTTCCAAGTCATTTTCTCTAAAAAAAAAGTGAAGTTTTCTGTCCAAAGCCACATTGGCAATTTTACCAATACATAATCATTACAGATTCAAGATTTGTTCAGTTTTGACATTTAATAGAGGACAAAATGATTTCCCTTTTTACAAGAAAATCAGCTAAAAATTATCTGACATAATGAAAATGACATCATATTCTTTGAGAGAAGTTCTCCATCTTTTCCAAAAATGTCCTTATTTTTACTGTTCCCAAATTCATCAGTCAAGCAGGTGAATTCGTCATGATAATTATTGATAAAAAAATAACAACATAAGAATTACAAACACATTTTGTGTATCATACAGGAATTGAATACTGTCTTAGAATGACGTGTATGATATGCATAAAGTATACACAAAATATCCATGAACTATAAATAAATCAAGAAAGGGAGAAAAATTAATTGATAGCATAAAACACTTAATAATATACTTTTATTGTAGAAGATTCTGAGTGGCATCAACTGAACTACATTTTGTCTGTTCAGAGCCAGAAGGTGTTAAAATGCTGTGTTAAAGCATATGAGTTAACACCCTTTTGGCTCTCTCTCCAAAGCAGAAAATAGACTTTTGGTGAAGTTTGAGAGCATTGATACATAATATATCCATGTATCTGTAGCTCTCTATCATAACTAGTACTGAATCAGACAAAAGGAACTTTTAAAATTGATGACATATTATCTATAGAATGCAAGAAGGGTGTAAGCGCTGTGCTAATGACCTTCTCGCTCTCAGGAGATGATATTACGTACAAGCAAACGAGGGCAAATTATGTCAAAATCTATCAAGTTCATACCGCTCAAAGTGATTGTCACAAATCTATTTAATTCCCTGCACCAACCCCCAAAGCTTTCATGATTCCCATTTGCTATCTGTGAGAGATTCCTATGTATTATTGTGAACACATAATCCAGGATAATTGTTGGCTGTTTCCTCAAAAAACAAGGATCAATGGAAATTAGTTTGAAGTTATTGGGGCGTGATTTAATTTGACTAAACAGGCTAATCGTCGAAAAACAGACTCTCGTGCATTTCGGCAAAGTAGAAAATAACAATGAAATACAAGTAAGCGAAATGTTTTCACGATGAAGTATTCATTTCATCATATGCAGTGTATGTGTAGTATTAGTTTCACTATAATTGATTGACTTGATCCAGAATTGAATTGATATTCAAATGAAAAGAAAACAATGTACATGTAATATGTAAATCTTCATAATAATAATAATAATTGTTCGTTCTTATATAGTGCTTTTCAGGACCACAGGCCCTCTCAAAGCGCTTTACAGATATATATTATTACCCCGGTCATCGGATTCAGGCTTACCCGCACACAATGTATGCACATTCTCCACTCCCCGGGGAGCATTCCAGCCAGGCGTCATTTCTACAAGCGCACACTTGCTCATCTAAGCACATTAACTTTCGCATCCTACCGGGTAACCATTTAACACCTGGGTGGAGAGTGGCAAATGTAGATCAATATCTTGCCAAAGGACATTAGTGCCGCGGCGGGACTTGAACCGCGGACCTTGTGATCCACAGTCCGGTGACATATCCACTCGACCACTCGACCACGACACCTCATAAAATACGATTACTTTACAATATTCTGAATGTGATCCTGACCAACATGACATATTCACAAAACAAAAAGCCTATGAAAACTTGATCATCAGTAACAATAATTCAAATGATTCAATTCAATTACCCTGATAATCTTACATTCTTGATGACAACAAATATTTTTCATTTACATCGATATAAACATCTGAATGAAGTATGAAAACGAGAAGAAAATACTGATGTGGATTATCAAAGAACTCAGAAAAATTACATCACATGTACATTACATGAATGAACAATCCAATGTTCTATTGAAACAATTTCAAGGCAAGAAAATAATACATTTTGTGACGACTGCATAAAATAGTAGAGCGTAACACTTTGACTGGTACTCATAAAAGCATACTAATTTTAGGCCGGGTTTATCAAAAGTGTACCAGTCACCTATAAAAAATAATTTGCGTACAGCTAGAGCAAATAAAATTAAAGTTAAAATATTTCAACCAGTTTTCTATTGGCTAAAGGATAAGGAGTATAAATATGTAAAATCTTGTGCACGAAACCCAAGTACAACTTGGGTGTCGTGCGGGCCCTATTCTGCGCAAACGCATACGGGCACATAGAGTAGTCCTCTCACAAGTCACAAGTTAATCAAGAGTGTATTTAAACGTGCAGTATCTCTTTAACTCTTTGTGCGTTTGCCCGTAAACCCCCTGTGCGTTGCATTAATTTGCAGCATGCAGTTTTGTGCACTTGATTTGTGCACAGATGCGAACAAAACGCAGGGCCGACTGTGCACTGGTGCGAAAAGAATGCATAAAGAGTTATAGAAGTAATATTTGAAGCTCATATACTCTATTCATTATACGTCGGCTTTGGCTACATATACATACAACCTCTAACATACAGAACAAAATATTTGGGGGGATTGATATACTTTAAAGGTAATACAAAGTTTTGGTATGGGGTCATGAATTTGGTTCAAATGAACATATTGGAAGTATATGCGATTTTACAATATTCAATGATCGTTGTCGCGGTTGAAATTGAGTCTAAAGTGATGAAATTGTAAATAATAAACTCTTTATGTTGTATATCTCATTCTCGAGACTGATATTACTTTAGCTTTAAAACAATGTTTCTTGAATACAATCGACCGATTTGCTATTCCTGTTTGGAAATTATATATCAGGACTGCATATTCTGAGATTCTCATGGTCGCAACAACCATGGAATGGCCTTAGGCGCTATTTGAAATATTTTAAATTTACCGGGAGCACCGGAAAATTTTGATTATTCAATTTTCTCGAAAACAGAATTGTTTTAGGGGCTAAATTTTCTAGTGCTTATATTACATCCACAGGGGCATTCAAATATATCAAAGTCTTAAAGAATTACCGGTACTATCCATCCAATTTTCAAAATTTCCCAAAACTTTGCATTACCTTTAAGTGGGACAGAGTTAGTTCACTGATTCATGGCCCATGTACAACCCTTTTTTTGCTATAAAAGTGACAGTAATTCCGTAACTCAGGAACGCAGTTCATCGACTGAGCCTGAAAAGAGACTGTGACTTGTTGGAATGGAGTCTCATATGTACTGTACAATATGAAGCCTAAAAAAGTCAGTGGTGGGAAGGTATCAGGGTCTGAATAAAAAGGCATTCCTGTGTATTACACTAAATGAATGAACAAAAATCATGTCAACCAATCTCTCAATTTCATTTCATGACTGGATTCATTTTGTTTATTCATTCTGTTACAGAATTACAGTACTGTATACAGAACAGTGCTGCATAAATGAGGGGACTTAAACCAGGGCCCTGTTTCATCAAACTTGTTATCAGTAGCAAATGCTAAATTTCTATGACAAATTCGCTCTCAGCCAATCAAATGCCACGATTTCAGTAGCTTATAACAGTTATTGTAACTTGTTATTGATAAAATGTTCTATGAAACAGGGCCCATGTTTATCTAATAAGTCTAAATGATTTACTACAAGCCTTTAAGTTCTATGGTTCCATGTGAGGAAGGGATTTACACAGACTCATATCACAATAGTTTAATAAACTCTCATAATTTAGAAACTTAGACCCCGTTCTCACTCACTTTGAAAGTGGTCTTAGTTAGACCGCTCCAGAGGAACGGGTCTTGAGGAACGGTTTGCGAGGGTTCACACTCCGAGCAGTTTTTTATGGCTCAAACCGCTCCACGAGTCAAAGTGGTCTTGTTGCTATGGCAGCTCAGGTCAGCGGGTAAATTTTTCGCGAATACTAAGCGTATGTACCGTACTACATGTTTCGCACGCAACGTCACTAGACCACTTCCGTTCAAAGTACGCCCGTTCACACTACGTTAGAGCTCCAAACCGCTCTTAATAAGACCGTTCCTCAAGACCACCTCGAGGTGGTCTTCTGAGCGTCCAGAAGTCCACTTCCTGGACCACTTTGACCGTTCTCACTCACTTAAGAACCGCTCCTGAGGAACGGGTCTTAGTTAGACCGCTCCAACGAAGTGAATGAGAACGGGGTCTTATAAACACCAATCTTCCAAATGCAGAGCGAAACAACACAAAGAAACAAAACATCTGATTTATAAGTAAAACTTTTGTACAGCATACTTTCTGTCAAGTGTTGTATAGAAGTAATCGGTGATCTATGCAAATGATTGACGTAATGCCATCTACTAATTGCAGAGCAATGTATAAGCATAACTATGCACTACCCTACTCATTTAAAGCATACACACAACAAGCATAATAATAATATTAATGATAATAGGTCAACTATGCATATACTCTACTGCGTTTAATACGAGGTATCATATCATTACGCCGGCTGAAGCTGAGCTGCTATAATAAGGCGCTAAAGCGTTTAAGGAATTTCTTCCTACCAGGTACACCTGGGTGGAGAGTGGCAAGCAGTCAGGTGACGTATCCGCTAGACCACGACACCTCTAATACTTAGAAATGAATACATATTTGCAGTATAACTCATCATTGCAAACAAAACAATTAAATTCATGTCATGTTGTCATTTGTGCCTAATTTAGTGAGATAGACTTGTGCACCACAGAGCTTTAGCATCTGAAATTTGAGAAAATTATCATTCCAGTGTAAAGATTTCTGTCAAAAAAAGAGAGAAAAAAAGAGGGATTTCCACACTAAATTCAACTTTTTGTCACAGCTCTTTGATAAATTTCCAGAACTACATAACTCTCTGCTACTGTGTATCTAGTTTGTGATTGTTTCACACATTTTTATGATTATCTACTAAAATGGCATCATCACCCGCTCGTGAGCATTCATTACAGATTGGTTCTTACAAGTGATTGTCATGTATACACGTACATGTAAGCTTTACATATAAATAGATGAAAACAGAAAGGTTTTTAAAACAAATCTTTACCCATAATTTTTTGTAGATTATTGGTACATGTTTGATTTCTTAATCACAATAATAAAAATAATAATAATAACAATGATGATAAAGTTGTTTATAGCACATTTTCCATATACGGTACTTGTTCAAATGCGCTGTACAATTATGTTATTAACACAAGAGGTAAATTGTGAGATATATTTTGAAGGTATTGAGAGTTTGCTAGGTGCGAAAAAATCTGGTTAGGTTATTCCACAATCATAGTTTACTCCAAAGAATAAGCCAGTTCATAGTTGCAGTCTGGGCATGAGCAGTTAAAGGTCATTGCAGACCAAATTGTGAAATACACAGAGACAAAATACTGGATACGTGCTCATGAAAGTTATGTATTCATTTTTCAGTTATGCACAAGCAGTGCACTCCATGATATAGGTGGAAGTATTCTTTGAAAAGGGGAATTTATGTAGCACCTCCATCGCTGTAGGAGTGATTATTTCAAAATGGTACTAGTGGGACCTCTTCATGTTTTGCAGATTTGTGGATATTCAGGATCATTTGGGACATGTGCTAACCATGAACTGGTCTATTAATGAAAGCAAGACAACTCATTAAACCCAAAAGTTCACAACTTCAACACACCCACATCCGCCTCATAAAAAGAAGAAAACCCCCTGAATTCATCATTTATGGAGTGAGAGAGAGTGAGAATGAGAGAAAGTCAGAGAGAGAGAGAGAGAGAGAGAGGGAGAGAGAAGATAAAAACAGGCAATTAAAAAAAAAATGAATTTACCATTTATGGAGTGAAAGTGAGAGAGAGTGAGAGAGAGATAGAGAGAGAGAGTGAGAGAGAGAGAGAGAGAGAGAGAGAGAGAGAGGGGGGAGAGATGGTATTACACTGGCAATCACAAATGCTTTGGCAGGAATATTCCTTTCTGAGTCCCAGTTTTGATACAATGAGCATTCATACTGTAGAGAGGTAGTAAGCTTGATTGTTCTTTGAATAAATTACAAACGGAAGTGCCCTGCAGCAGACTGGTTTTGGTTTCATTGAACATGTACCGTACATGTCCTAGAAGAGTGAACAAAATAATTACACAGAATGCCCCTTGCTTCACGAAATGACACTGTACTTGATCATATTTAATTAATACTATCTGTGCAAAAGATTAATGTGAGTGAACAGACAGGTTAATATCACTTGTAGGGGAAGTCCACCCTGATATTATATTGGTTTTAATAGAAGCAGAAAGTGAGAGGAACAGGTCAGTGAAAGTTTGAGCAAAAACCGATTAAAAATAAGAAAGCTGTGAAATGTTTAAGAGGCAATCAATCAAGTTGGCAACACATATGTGCCGTATCTTTGAGGGCCTTCCCCTTTAAGGTACATGTATGAGAACGCTTTCTATTTGAATGGTTATTAAATATTAGCAAATTTCCTGTGGCATACAATTCCATATATTCTGACATTTGGAAATACCGTAACAGATTTCTTGCATATTTCTACATTTTATTTGCAAACTTCTAGAGGTAATTACTCTTGTATAAGTCCCCTTCCAGACAACTTCTAGACATTTCTAATATTTGATAAATACCAGTACTTACTCTCAATGACAGATTAAGTTGGAAATAAGATTTGAGGTCTTTTCATCTCCTTTCTGTTGGTGACAACTTTTTGCAGCGTTTTCTATAAGGCTTCTTTCTAATACGTAGAGCTATTGACTTGGCAAAAAAAGCAAAATTATCACTGAAACAAAATGAGACGTATGATAGTCGCAGCATTCAGATGTTTAAACCAGACTGATGAAAATAACTACACTATATTTGCAACTGCAACATTAAACATTATACTATTAAATTTAACATGTGAAGGAACTTTTGGCTCTAGACATTAGTTACAACAAAATTGCACTTCAAGACTAGATTGTAAGGAAGTGGAAGTTTCAGGAAGGTCTCTCCATAATTGCAACAATTCGAAGAAAAAAGAGAGTAGATTTTAGGCATGAAAGAAAGATCTGAGAACAAGTTTAGATACAAATTATGATCATAAAGGGTTGTTTTGTACAGGTTTGTTACAAAATGGGATCATAAAGTGACATTTTGTCTGGGTTTTTTTACAAAAATTCCTATAAATGATCCATGAATAACTGAATTTGTGAGATGTGTCCAATATGTCCCCCCGAGCCAATAATTTTCAGATAAATGTTGCAAACATGAATAAGTAAATGAGCAGCAAATGTGCCGAAAAATAAATGTGAAATTTCATAAGAAAGCTTGCCTCATGTAGTCATTCACTTTGTTGTTCAGTTAAAATTGGGGTCTATGGCAGCAAAATACAACATGAAAGAAGAGAATACATGCGTATACATGTAAATGCACATATCATTCGTGTCCTGACAAAAATGAATCTGATTTTAGACATGTATCAAGGTTTGGGATGTGCAACTAAATTATTTAAATGATATCAATATGATCTCTAAACTTTGACCTCTGACATATGTTGACCTTCAGACTTTAAAACAGTAACATACTGATGTAGATTACTTTGGCATGTGCTGATCTACAGACTGACATGGAAATCACAATGAATTGTCAACCACCGCCATGTCTTAGAAGTTAATTTGCAGTTCACATAAATAAATTTGACATTTGACATACAGTGGCTGTAACAAAGGGATATGAAGGTTTTCAACTTTGGCATGTGCTGATCTAAAAATGATGCGAAGTCACAATGACTTGTTCTCCTCTGCAATGTCACATATGCTGATTCGTAGTCATTCACATACAATGTATCCATTTGACCTTTGACATGCGGTTGTAACAAATAAAAGGGATAATGGTGGTCTTAATTGGTGGGCTGTTACTGCCATTGACCATTTACACAGTTATTACGGCCGTTTTGCGGGCAGCGGGTGAAATCATAGTGAATTATCCTCCTTTCATTATCCTACAAGTTGACCTTTGACACAGGATGACCTGAAACTTGTGAAAGAATCATTTTCCACAATCCCATTAACACGTTGACCTCAAGCACCTGCAAAAGGCCTAATCATTTGGGTCATCATCAACTTGGCTAGCACAATCACTGATACGCACTGATCATGGAAACAAAATGACATTTTTTACCCGGACGACCAGTGTGAACTTTGACACTAGCTGATGGGTTTATTGGCAGGATATCATTCATACACTCTGAAAAGTTGAACTTTGACATACAGAGTGGCCTATGGACCTTGCTCGACTCTTTGCCTACAGAGGTAGCGAAGCTTCTCGATAGTTCCTCTCTTCAGTGGCTGAGAGCTCTCGAATACTTCCTGCATGAGATGAGAGTTGAGAAGAAAAAAATGGAGTCATGACGACAGATACTTGTTCAAATTCTTGTTGAAATAGAAGAATTGAAATATGACATGGGAGACTCTTTGACCTTGGTCTTATTGGTCCTATAGTGGTCCCATGCCACATATCTCTTATTTCTTATTAGCCCTTTGCCTTATCCTTCCTTAGTCATAGTGGTCCCATGCTACATATCTCTTATTTCTCACTAGCCCTTTGCCTCATTCTTCCTTAGTCATTGTGGTCCCATGCTACATATCTATTATTTCTTATTAGCCCTTTGCCTTAGCCTTCCTTAGTCATTGTGGTCCCATGCCACAAGTAACTTATTTCTCACTAGCCCTTTGCCTTATCCTTCCATTAGTCATAGTGGTCCCATGCCACATATCTCTTATTTCTTATTAGCCTTTTGCCTTATTCTTCCTTAGTCATAGTGGTCCCATGCTACATTGCTCTTATTTATTAATAGCAAGTTCTCCTATCAATCCTTAGTCATAGTGGTCTTATGTCTCGGAGGCGCCATGCCACATCGCTACAATACACCTTTTCACGGTTAAGGCGCCATCTTAATTTAAGATAAACAAACCATTGACCTCTAGAGGTCAGGGGTTTACGCGTAATTAAGATAGCGCCCATGCAAAAATGATGAGCGCACAGCGCAGGCAGTGATGTCATCAATGTTTTCAGATGCCTGCGCTGCGCCACATCATATTTGCATGCGCTATCTTAATTGCGAAACCTGACCTCTGGAGGTCAGTGGGGTTAACATCTTTGATTATCTTAAATAATCTTAAATTAAGAAGGCGCCCATGTCTGAGCATGCGCACTTTTGTAACCGTGAAAAGGTGTATAGAATACCGAAGTGCTAACACCATATTAGCTCGTTGTGCAGGTTACTGGTTCTAAACAACAGAGCCTGCACATAAGGTTCACCGCAAAATCATTCAAGCAATGGGCTGGAGCAGGGCAAATTCAGTGTTTGGCGCTGGTGTGATCACCACACCATTGTTTTAGCACAAAATTGTTTGGAACCAGCAACTTTGGCAACTTGGCCAGTTTGACGTTCCGCTTTGGTACTCTATATCTTATTGGTCCTAAGTCTCATTGGTCCTTCGTCAGATTGGTTCTATGTCCCGAGGGCAAATGCCACATTGCTCCTATACATGTATCTTATTAGCCATTTGTCTTATTGGTTCTTAGTCAGATTGGTTCTATCAATCTATGTCCTAGAGTAGAGGTCCAATGCCACATTGCTCCTATATCTTATTAGCCATTTGTCTTATTGGTTCTTTGTCAGATTGGTTCTATGTCCCAGAGGTCCCATGCAAACATTGCTCCTATATCCTATTGGTCTTATGGCTATTTGGTCCCTTTGTCATATCGGTCCTTTGTCACATAGGTCCCATGCCACCTTGCTCCTACAGGTATATCTTATTGGTCCCATGTCTAATTGGTACTATGTCACTTTGCTCTTATATCTCACCAGCCCATTGTCTGTTCCTTTGTCATATTAGTTGTATGTCTTACAAATCCTACATCAAACTGACCCTCAAAAGGCATAATTGGGATACTAAAAAACATATTTATCATAAAAGAAAATGATGCCAGTAACTCTTCAAGTATCTTAAAGGTGCTTGGATATATTGGATTTAGAGTAATCAAGGGCCTATAAAGCAATACGAAAGGGTACCTCAGGAAAGGCACTTTTACTAACCTCTAAAAAGGTATGGCAGTCGATGTTTGCTGATGCTGTCGTAACTTTCTTGAAGCAATCTACGAGAGCTGAGATATTGTTAGCTCTGACGATCTCTTCTTCGTTTCTTTTGATGAGTGAAAGGCAAACTCTGAAAAGGATCTTAGAACCCTCGTAGAATAGACAGTCCCATATCCTTAACACCGTCTAAAAAAGGGACAATTGTGATTGATGTGAACAGCGTTGCTTTCTTTCTTTTACACTCATTTTCTTATACCATTTAACAATGTAATCTAATTATTTCTACTCTTATATGCAACTTTGATTGCAGGATGTAAACTTTGTTAATTGTACCAATGAAAATGTCTGTCTTCTAATTAAACCAATCCCTAAAAGAACACCACAGAATAACCTTAACATCGTATGAGGCAGGGAAAATTGGGATAAATGTGAACAGCATTGATATCCTTGCTCTTTTCCAATCAAACATTTTGAGATTTCAAGCTCTTTCAATACTATTCATGAGTTGGGAGATCAGTTTGAAACTTGACATTGAAAACTGCACAATTTTATTCAGCCATGAATGATTCCAATCGCCAATTACCACCGCATATTTTGTGGTCGTCGCCATACATAGTGTGCAGTGGACTTAAACCTATCCATACAGGATGTAGTTAACTACTTCAAGCAAAACCACAAGAGCAAAAATAAAATGAGAAATGCTCAAGCTATCTGTAAAGCACAACACACAGACCAGAGTACTAGTATATGAACACAGGCCTTTGTTGCAGACAACAATGATTAAGGTCATCATTGCCTATTAAATATAATACACTCCACTTAATGAGCTTGTTGACTTTGTCAGATTTTAAAATGATTGGTATGATATGGTATTTATTTTCCAAATCACAATATAAAAAACCCCAATACAAACAAAATATAAAAGTACATATAAAATCAAGAATATAGTGAATGGCTGGATAGCCCACTCAGCTGTCTTCATATGACAAAACTGTTCTTCCTTGGGGTGCAGAAAATGAAATGAAAAGTGAACTTACAATAAAAACAAAACAAAACAGCAATTCTACTTTTAGTCGTAAAATTGAAGACATCTAGACAACACAACACACATCTAGAGCTAGCCCGCCCTTCCCCATCCAGGCTACATTGGCAAAACAGGCATATCCCTTTAAAGATCAAAGAAAAATGGGGTTCTTATATTCAAATGTTTGCAAAAATGTTCAGTATAAAACATGCTTGCTTACATTAGATTTTATCACCTGACGAAGTGTTGCAGCGGCGCACGAAACATCGTGATCTTTTAGATCCCTTATTGACCATACATTGCGAGACAAATGAATATCACTAGCGATATTATTTTCAATGTTCAAGTTATTTAACAATTTAATATCTAAAGGTAGGTTACCGTATCATGTAGGAACTGAGCTTCATACAATTTGCAATACTCACCTCAACCGGTAGTACATCTAAGAAAAGGCAGATAAACCACTTGGTGGTGGGTATCGACCAAGGAACCTGCTCTTTCTCCATATGTCTGGCAACATCAGGACACTTCTCTTTGATCAGTTCACCCAGTACCTCCTGATCTGTCTTTAAGCCACTCATGTGAGGAACATAGTAATCTGGAAATGATAGAGAAATATATGGTATCTGTGAATAAGCTATTTAATATGAATATTGTGATGGCCTTGTCTCACGTGCTGTCTTTAAGCCACTCATGTGAGGAACATAGTAATCTGGAAAAGATAGATAAATATATGGTTTTGTTTGTTTGTTTGTTTTACTTGACTGCTACGAAAACATATCCTTGTAAGTAAGCAAACAGGGGACCGATGGCTTTAAAGTGGGTGGATCGTCAGTTTCCATTCTATATTTCTATATTTCTTTCTATATTTTTAACTCTGAATTAAAACTCAATGAGTAAAGCCACAAAGTGAGAACTGCTTCGTAGAGCTTTGTAGGAATTACCTGGCAATATGTTGGTTGTTAACTGAAGCAGTAGAAAGAAACAATTCTCTTCATTCCCTAAACTAAAACTCAATGAGTAAAGCCACAAAGTGAGAACTGCTTCATAGGGCTTTGTAAGAATTACCTGGCAATATGTTAGTTGTTAACTGAAGCAGTAGAAAGAAACAATTCTCTTCATTCCCTAAACTAAAACTCAATGAGTAAAGCCACAAAGTGAGAACTGCTTCATAGAGCTTTTGTAGGAATTACCTGGCAATATGTTGGTTGTTAACTGAAGAAGTAGAAAGAAACAATTCTCTTCATTCCCTAAACTAAAACTCAATGAGTAAAGCCACAAAGTGAGAACTGCTTCATAGAGCTTTTGTAGGAATTACCTGGCAATATGTTGGTTGTTAACTGAAGCAGTAGAAAGAAACAATTCTCTTCATTCCCTAAACTAAAACTCAATGAGTAAAGCCACAAAGTGAGAACTGCTTCATAGAGCTTTTGTAGGAATTACCTGGCAATATGTTGGTTGTTAACTGAAGCAGTAGAAAGAAACAATTCTCCTCATCTTGCAAGACAAGCAGCATGAGAGCGACAATGAAGTTAAGACCCTGGCAGTAACCGACCTCAGGCCGATGGTGGGCGAATGCAACAAGGACGTTGGACAAGGCTGTTCTCTTACTGTACTGGGCATCGTTGCTGAAGTGAATGTTGTCGGGGAATGTTCGATGAAGATCTGAAAAGGATTATATAAGATGGATTAAGAGAATGTTTAAGTAAATGGTACAAATTTTGAAAGTATACATCAGAATCAACATAAATTGGTTAGGGCAGCATGGTAAACCAGAAAAAACTTTCTCTAAAATTAAAATCACTATGATCCCATTTTTTTTTTTTTTACAAAGGAACAACTGTGCATGAAACAAGGTAAAAAAATGTACATAACTTGAATATTGTATTTTGCACACCTTTAAATATATTTTTGTATATTTGATAGCAGGATTCTTTTTTAAAGGCCTTAATACTTTAAAAACAAAAAATGCAGTATTGTATTTTAAAAAAAGCTAACTTCACATCAATGAATGAACATGTATGAAACAAACAAGATACATGCCATGAACAAGAATTTGTTTTAGAATTAATTTCCACTGATGAGAAAATTGATTAGTTTTGCATATCGAGCTAACAAGAACTGTACAATATAATAAACACAACAAATTGTCTGTTTAAGGTCAGAAATATGTTTTAAGTATGTTTTCAAGGATATTAGTAAAGGTTCCCAGGGCTCTCAAGGGATCAAAGTTCAATTTGGAATTACCTACTTGCTTATTTACAGTCTGTTTGATTTAACAATTTATTCAAAAGACTTTACAAGAAACCTCTTCTCTCTCTTTATAATGCATAATTCATTTTAAGACCTCATCTCTAATACCAAAATGCATTATTTTCTTTTATTAAATAGCCTATCTTATTATTACTTGTGCGCCTAGTGCATTCAGTTTATTGTTATCTGTTATGATATTCTATTTTTTATATTTGTATATATTGTTATGATGATGGAAATAAATGTCACTTCAATTCAAAATGTGTGTCACATCAGGACATTGTATGTCAATATTGCATGTTCTGGTTGCTTGGTGGATTCTTGTCACTTTCTTCACGATAAAGAAGTGACCTTTCCAGCGATTCCTTCTCTCATCCATCCTGTTTACCTTGCACCACGTACTCCACTCCTAATGGCTACTAAATGAAATCAGAAACAGCTTACTAAACACCTCCAGCCATTAAACTAAAGGGCCTCCATTTGCTTGGCCTGGGAAAATGAATATCCTTGGTCGATAATGACTCGGACCATGACCCTTCTGTTTCCCTGCACGCTTGCAATTGATTTTGTTTGGACGAGTGGATATAATACGGATAGTGCTTCCTGAAAGAAACCATAAAATCATACATCGAGCGATGCGATATAACGTTTCCATGAACGCTTTGACTATCCCAATATAAGATCTTTCTTGTGTAGAGTGGTGTGGACTGGTTGATATACAGTTATTCTTACCCTTTCCAAATTTTGTAATTTTTTAAGTACCGTATGCGAAAACTTAATTTGGCCTGATTTATGTTTCTTGAGAATGTGACATATTAAAGCTAACACCTAAAAACCTTCAACAGAGGATCTAATTCAACCAGTCTACCGGTACCTTTCATTCTTGAGTTACGAAGAAAAAAAAAATCAAATTTACAAGAGGTATGAATAATCTAGTTGTTAACTGTCAAAGTAATAAGAACAATTACTGAAAAAAGACCTACATGTACATGTAAATCTTCATTCAGCAGTACATCATGACATTTCTATGAATGCCTTAATTGTCTTCACTACCTTTCCTACATATAACATGATTTCTGTATTGATAGGAGGATATGTACTTTATAAACAGAATTGCTTCCTGGAACACAACCCTATATTCATAAGAAAGAAAAGGAAAAAATGCTTCTGAGTACTTTGACTGTCTAAAAAAGTATCCAATAGATTCTCTCTTAAAATATTTCTAATTGGACAGATGGATATAAAATGAATGGTGCTTTTTGAAACAAAAGATCTAAAATTTACAATGTGAGATGGAATCAAAGTTTCCATAAATATTTGACTTCTAGAATATACAAGTATTAAACAGTAACACCCTTCATATCTCTGTTTGGACTGGTCAATGTAAATAAGAACACAGCTTCCTGAAACAAGATCTAATACAATCAACGTTTGTTTGAACGCTCTGACTATGCCAACAAACGTATATAGTGAATTCTCTCCTGGACAGGACTTCGATTTGAGCTTGAAGAAATGATGAGAAACAGCGCAATAAGATGTAAGTCAGTGGTATACATGTGTAGCATGAATCCAATCATTGAGGGAGCACTGGCATCATATTTTGAAAATGAAATTCAAATTGACAAAGCCACTGATTAGGGCTTAATTTGTGGAAAGGACCTTTCATCTGTTCTTTTCTCATCCTTAACTGCTTCTCCCATTTCTTTCCTCTATGTTTTTTTTGGGGGGAGGGCTATATTAGGGGCTTTTCGTTTGTGTGGACGAGAACGTGGACTGTCGCGTGTAGGCACTGGGCCGTGCCCGGCTGTGCCTTAAAAGGACGTCACATTACCTTAAAAGGATGTCACACGTGGCGATCAACGTTCTCGTCCACACAAACGAAAAGCCCCTATCTTACACCCGATGTGAAGGTCCAAACAATTGGCTACTGAGATACTGAACGGTCTACTAAGAATCAATGTAGATGTAGATGTGTCCAAAGGCCTCTGTAAATGCCGCAGCTACGCCACTATTATAGTCTATGTTCACTTTACATTGAAGTAGCATTGTCATGAATGTGTTGTACATTGTTTTCCTGAATGCTTTGTTTTATATACACACCTAAATGTTCCCAGTAAATCTTTCTCAAATTGTTGAAGACAGTGAGGCGCAATGGCTCAGTGGTAGAGCAGTGGTCTCATAACTGGGGGTCTCTGGGTTCGAAACCAAATCGATGCGCTAGTGCCCTTTGGTAAGGCGTTAACCCTCATTACCAAGTCCCTCAGAGAGGACTTAAAGCCATCGGTCCCCTGTTTGCTACTTACAACATGGCCCTACTTACAAGCATACACATGCTTTCTTTAGCAGTCAGGTAAAACAAACAAAACAACCAAACCAACAGCTGACCATCAAAAGACCATTTTTGTAATCAATTTTTTTTAGGACAAACAATGCTTGCCCTACTTAATAATACACCATGTATGAAATTTGTCTGACTATTGAAAGACAATTATTCATAATGTCCAGGTGAATAAAATGATTTGTAAAAGGCACTTAACAAAGAATTATGCATAAAACTTGATTACAGTATGAAAATGTTCTATTGGCTTCAATCATCAGTAATCTCAGGGTTCGTATCTAATAGGTTGTACGTGTATATATATAGAGGGTGGTTCCTTGTAACAGGGGTCCATAGCATGTTGTTTTCTGTGTATACATACACTGCACAAACTGTTCACTGTTTGGGTACAAGTGCAATAAAATGTTATAAAAACAGGATGGAAATGTGATAAAACCTAATCTGCTCAACAGCGTGCTGCGTAAACATGATAGAGGTTCTGTGACACATGCTCAGGAGTCAATTGCTCTACAATCAATTTATAACACTGGCAGAATTCCTAACTTAACCCTGGAAAGAAAACTACCGGTACATACCTAAATCTAACCCTTACCTGAAACCTATTTGCAACCCTAACCCTAACCTCATTCATGTATCTTTTATAAAGTTTTTCCTGCTTGTCCCCAAGCCTCTTTCTCTCTCTCTCTCTCTATATATATATATATATATGTCTCTCTCGCTCTCTCTCTCTCTCTCTCTCTTTCTCTGTCTTTCTCTGTCTCTCTCTCTCTTTTTATCTCCCTCAATTATTTTCATCTATACCTCTTGTCTCTCCCTCCTCACTTCTTTTACATGACTCAATGTAATATATCTGTAGTACCTTCTGTTTATCTCTAAAGTATTAAAGTATACAAGTTCAAGCCCTTCTACTTCTGGCTCCATACAAATGCTATCATTGATTGAAATATTAATGTGTAAACAATACCCTTGTGTGTTTTTTTGTATACCGTATTTGCAGGCATAAAGGCCGCAGTATTTTCGGAAGAGAAAATATCAAAAAGTCTGAATGCGGCCTTTGCGCAGCAACAGTCAAAAATTTAAAAATACATCACGTATTTGTAAATGTGGGACTGGTAGCGAGATCAACGCCGGAGCTCGCGGCCGGTCGCGGTAGCGTCATCAAAACCATGTTATTCCATGGTGAGAAAATACGATAAAAAACCACCATGATGATTTTCAACTACAAAAACGACGAGTAGTAGTAAAGACCGGGGTCCAATAAACAATTGTATGTCCAAATATAAAATCGAATAACGTCGGATTGCGGGGATTGCGGAGATTTCGATGGATTCTGCGAGAAGAAATCCCAGTGTTTCGCACTAACAAAAACTATGGAACGTAATGATCTGCGCATGTATTATCCTATGAAACACTGGCCAACAGTCAGATTCATAATAAACATAGATAAACAAATAAATAAATAAACAGACAGACAAACAGATATATAATTGAATAGATTAACAAATAAATAAATAAATAGACATACAAACAAACAAATAAATAAATGAATAAATGAATGTTTAAATAAATAAATGAATGAATAAATAGATAGATAGATAGATAGATAGATAGATAGATAGATAGATAGATAGATAGATAGATAGATAGATAGATAAATAAATAAATAATTTAATAAATAAAGTAAATAAATACATAAGTATATTAAGTTGGGTCACTATGAAAGACCCTGTGTTACACAGAATGACCAGCACATGCAGTACATTGCTTGCTGTAGCTAAAGTGGTAAACAAGTCCACTTGAAGGTGATATGGATTACAATAGTTCCACCGATCCATCATTTTGCTTTCTAGCATTATCCTGAGAAACATTGCCCTAAAGTCACTATCAATCATCAATAACCTACAGATATACAGAAGTGCAGAAGTATTCCCGAACATGTACTTTCGTAGTTTATGTTCAATATGTTATACTTATTCCTCCATCTCATGGCTACATGTCCTATTCCATTCCTCCAATTATTCACACAAATATTAGGCATTAACTTGATTCATTATTTCTTTAATGATTCACTAGTATAAGACAATTCTTTTTAGATTAATCTAATTGAAACTGTCAATATAAAGCTTGACTTCTTTGTTATCATAATTTCTACATCACATAAGGAATTTTTTGAAGGTGCATTATCATAAAGAGACCTGACAGAGTCAACAGAAAAAAATGCACTAAATAATATTCAAAATACAAAATGCACTTAAAATCAGGTTGTCAAATCTCTTCAATTCAGTTTATCTTGACGAATGGAAAGATACATCAACTCATTTCCTTGCAAGATATCAAAACTGTAGTTCATATACATAATACATTTATAATATACCAAGTTCCAAGTACATGAAACTACAATCTAATATGTTGGGCTTTAAAATACTTTATTATTATTTAGTCTCTCTTTTGTGTGTGTTAGTTTTTGCATTTTGTGTATGATCATCTATGGTACCTTCCAGTTTCTGTATCTCTTTGAAGATCCAAGCACTTCGTAATTTCCTTTCGTGTATTTTTCAATTTATTGTCTTATCCATATTTGTAAGAAATATTTTATTGTATTCTTTGACTTTGCATGCTTTTATGAAAGTGGTGAATAAATTCAATTCAATTCCAGAAAATCCATCAGACTTAAACACATATCAGTCAGATTACAATGACAGAATTTAGATGCACCAACATTGTCAATCAATAATGCTTTGTATGTGAGCCGAGTGTACCTTTTTGTGCCACTACATTTCCCTTAAGCTATGTCAGTCTTGTCCTGAAGCTTAAATCTACTCTTGAAAGCCTGTTTGTACTGCAAACACCTGCATTGAATTATATACAAATCTGTGTCTTGTGAGCTTGTTAATATATACATTGAAGTACTTCTACTTCTGTTCTGCTACTTGTCAAAGACTGTTCAGCATCTAGACAATTGGAAGAGAGTGTGGACCTTTTCTCCTTCATGACTTCAAAGACCAATGTTAGAATTCGATAACGTTTGGGATTTTAAAGTGAGAAATTTTCCTCCTACATGACTTCAAAGACCAAACTTACCATTTGATAACATTTTGGATTTTAAAATGTGGACCCTTTCTCCATCTTGATGTCAGTGACTGATGTTACCATTTGATAGTGTTTATCTGAAAGTGTGGACGGTGCCTTCTTGCCTCTAGGGGGCTTACCTGCCTGCCAGGCATGCACTTAATGAATACCTCAGCAACACATTTTCACATTGTCTCTTGAAGCAAGAAGGGTGTTAATTATGTTTAAATTATAGGAGTTGACATCCTTCTGGCTTTCAACGCTGAATATCATCTTGAATCTTCTGCATGGTGTGCTTGCAAATGCAGCATGTTGATCTCCTTATCCCTGCCCTTCCTATGGAATACGCTGCGGGTTTCTGCCATAGGTCATTAAAATTCAGTTCGTATGCCACCCCAACGTGTAGGCAGAGTAGACATATAATCATGTCGCTTCTGGGGGATCTAATAGTGTTGATTTAGCTTCAATGTGTTTGCATTGTAATAGCCCAGAGTTACTGTATCATGTATGCTCTCATGAATGTCTAAAAGAACTAGGATGTGTTGTGTATGCATGTTCATCTCGACTTAATAAGAGACAATAGTGAGGTTCACACGACAGTCCTGTTACTTTAAGTTTAGCTTGTGGTTTTAAACTTCAAAGTAATCTTGTATAAGAGACTGTAGTGAGGTTCACACGACAGTCCTTTAACTTTAAGTTTAGCTTGTGGATTTAAACTTCAAAGTAATCTTGAAGTTACGGACTGTGCAGACGCACTCGTGGTTACGAAACTGAAGTTAACTCGAAGTTACAAACCATGACAGATCTGACTGTTAGCATGATAACTTTAAACAGCAGGGGTTCCTCGGTCATAGTTATGTGCCATGCGGTGAATGATTGCTTTTCTTGGCTTGTAGTTATTAAACTTTTGATACTCATTGTTTTGTCATTGTTAGTGGATCAATGTATTTAACTTTGAGGGCTCGCAAACTTACAGTATAAAACTACAATGGTCCCTTGTGAACATACATGTACCGGTAGGTAGTATTACACATCAAGTGGTTTTAATTATCCTAAAATTGGTGTCTGACCTATTAGGGCTAGATCAAGTCTTGACATGTACACATATTATGACAGGTCTTTCACACATTAGCAGCTGTAAACCACCGGCGCAAAACAAGCGTAGTGCCCTTCAGGTTACTGTATCTTACAACACATACGGTAGATATCAGTGAACATATTTAGAACCTTTGTTGCGCACAGCTACTGTACTATTTGTTTTCATCCTCACTTGCTATTAATACACATTTTTTAAATGCCGCAGTTGGGGCATCACAAGTGAACAAGCCTTTAACGTTCTGAAATACACAGGATTCCTAATGTTTTTTGTTCTTTTAAAAGATGTTTACCCAGTTTTCAAAGAGCTCTAGAAACCATGAATAAACATTTTTTTGGTAACGTATGCTTATTACTTTAGGGACAAATGTGTTCCTTGACATTACAAAATGCTCGTCAGAGTTTTTTTCCAACCTTCTTGTAACAACGATTTTTAGAGACTAATTAGCCCCAGTAAATATTTGATACTCAGCTTTGATAGGTAAGCATATACATGTTTATGGAATTTTATTGATTGAATTCTAAATGTTCAGCGCAACTCTGAAATCGAAAGAAGATAATTTTACACGAGAACTTGCACTTGGAATTTGCCAGAACCTTAAACCGTATGTTTTGTTACAGTCGCCTGACTGGCCTCCACACAATGCACAAGAAGCTTTTATCAGGCACTCTTTAATTTGAGGTAGACAACCTACTGTACATCTATCGTATTTATAGAATAATGCACACTGTGTGGAAAGGGGGAGGGGCAGAAAGCAAGATCCAATCAAATTTGCTACTTCTGATGAGATGAGAGCCGATCAGTGCCCTTGGTAATCACAATCAAACACATTCACATTCACATTCACAATATTATTATAGAATAATGCCCACAGTGCTGAAAGGGGGAGGGGCAGAAAGCAAGATCCAATCAAATTTGCTACTTCTGATGAGATGAGAGCCGATGAGTGCCCTTGGTAATCACAATCAAACACATTCACACTTTCCTCCTGTGACCAGACCTAGGAAAATCCACACAATGGGGAGACCAAGCGATCAATAAAGCTCAGTCGGCAAGTGTGATATTTACACTAGCATATTTGAAGGAGGGGCAAGGGGGGACATTTGCCCCCTCCAGACAAGATTTCCGACTAGGAAGAAAGAGAAATGCATCCACATTAATTGAGAAGTAAGCATGATAGGAATCACTGTAAGTCCAGTAATGCACAAAGTGTAATCTCAAAAGACTAATTACTCTTTCCTTCCTCAAATGAATTATTGTGGACGATGCCCCCTCCCCCTGTAATGCAAACAAGGGCCCTATGTACATGTACTAAAAATATATAGATAACAGTAAGTTGAAATGTTTTGCCCTTTCTGAGGCTAAGGTCTGGATACACCACTGGATACCTTTCAGTGTTTTCCAAACTGATATATTAAAGTGAGCCCTTTATTGAGGGTAACTCGCAGAAACCTGACAGGCTTGTATGGATATTAGGTCCAATTTACCTCGATACAACAATTTAGTTGTTTTGATTTCACACTGATGGACTGCTACGTGCTCCTGAATTGCATTCAAAGTGACAGTCACCCTCTCATGTATAATAAATTGGCTGATTTTGACAGTTTGAGATGGAGTTAGTTTTGCAATAAAAGAGAGCGTGTTGATTCAGGACTCTGATAAAAGGCTTGCTGAATTTTTGACCCATTTAATTGATGCCTCTTCCTTATCACAAGATCTAATTTTTCAACATAATTTTCCGATCTCCCATGAGAAGTAGAAGAAAGGTTGAAAGATTCATCAATTTAATTGATCCTTGAAATTGATTGAGCTTAGCTTTCTGCCTGACTTGTCTTGAACATGATGCACATGACATCATGCATGATATTACTTTAGCTGTGGGGATAATCATCTCCCCTTCTCGTTTTTTGTTGTCTGCCTCCATCCCTGGCTTCATCTACTGTAAGCTCTGGCTGTCTTTTATCTTTCTTTCTTAGAGTTTTCATCTGTCTCACTGTAACTCCCACTCTCTGTCTCTGTCTATCTCTCTCCCTCACTCTACCCTTCTCCTCTCCCTTGAGATCTCTCTCTACCTCCCCTCTCTCTCTCTCTCTCTCTCTCTTCATTTATTTGTCTCTCTCAATTTCCATCTCTCTCCCTCTCCCTCCCCCTCTCCCTCCCCCTCTCTACCTCTATTTCTATTGTTGCACTTCTCTCTCAGTTTCCATTTCTCTCCCTCCCTCCTCTCTCTCTCTCTCTCTCTCTCTGCCTCTATTTCTATTGTTGTAGTTCACTCTCAGTTTCCATTTCTCTCCTCTCCCTCCCTGTCTCTCTGCCTCTATTTCCATTGTTGTAGTTACATCTCAGTATGTGATACTCTTCTTAAAGGTACTATGTCCCATTTGCAGGCCAAAAAATGAAAAGGTTAAATTCCAACGGCATTTGAAAGACAATACTAATTTAGAACTTCCCTAAAAAAGAGGGGGCTTGAAAATGTCTTTAAGTGGGAAAATAACGACTATTAGTTGTCGAATCGACTTAGGAGCTATAGAGCCAGTAAGTAATAGTCTGATTTTTCAGACCATTGTACCGAATGGTCGTACGTTTTATGCTGCGCAAAGATTCAATCAGTTTAATTTTGGCCATTACAAGAAGTGGGTTATTGATGTAGACAAATGCTCATGTACCCTTTACAGCTCATTTTATGTATGTTATTACCAAAGATGAAAAAGCCAGTCAGTCACTCAATAGTGTCTGACAGTGAAGTCTAGCAAGTAAACGGGTTTCCTTGCATAATTTGAATATTAGGACACTGCTAACGTTTAAATTTCACAGATAGGACATACATGACATATTCATAATTCCTGCGAAGTTCTACAGAATTTGATGTTGGCTGCAAAAGGGACATAGTATCTTTAATATCTATTTACTGATTCTAATTACCTTTTTTACAATCCTTACTACATGTATCCCCACTCCATCTTATTTACCCTTTCTTTTCAAACATATCCAGTAAAACAACTGAATAATTCATATTCCTTGTAAATTTGATGTTTTTTGTGTTTTTCATTACTCAAGATGAAAGGTGGTCTGGTTGAATTAGTGCCTTTGTTCAATACTTTTAGATGTCAGCATTAGTATTTCACATTCTCAAGAAACAGAAATCTGGACAAATCAATTTATCACATACATAAAAAATTACAAAACTTTGTAAGGGTATGAATAATTTAGTTTGTAACTATATATATGTATGATATGAAAGTGGACTCACCTATATTGATAACCTCTACAATCTCTGGATCTTTGGAGCATCTAGGAGATGTTGATATAGACCTGGGTTTTTCTTCTTGAGTTTAAGAGCACCACTGATCATCATCCATACAGCTCCTCTGTGTTCAGATGGGATGCCTTTACGGATGTACCTCTTCACTGGAACGAAAACAAGATGAATTTATCAGACCACATACACATTCATAGAGTGAATTAAAGGTACTTTGTCCCATTTGCAGGCCCCCAAAATGGAAAGGTTAAATTCCAACGGCATTTGAAAGATAATACTAATTTAGAACTTCCCCCAAAACAAAAGGGCTTAAAAATGTCTTTTTGTGGGAAAATAATGACTGTTAGTTGTTGTTTTGAATTTAGCGATCGCGGTTGTTTAATTAAATAGTCTGCTTTTCAGACCCTTGTACCGCATGGTCCTACGTTTTGTGCTGCACAAAGATTCAATCAGTTTAATTTTGGCCATTACTAAGAAGTGGGATATTGATGTAGACAAATGCTCATGTACCCTTTACAGCTCATTTTATGTATGTAAATACCAAAGAAAAAAAGATGTCAGTCAGTCACTCAACAATGTCTGACAGTGAAGTCTAGAAAGTAAACGTTTCCTTGTATAATTTGAATGCTAGGACACTGCTAACGTGTAAATTTCACAGATAGGACATACGTGACATATTCATAATTCCTGCAAAGTTCTATAGAATTTGATATTGGCTGCAAAAGGGATACACTACCTTTAACAAAGGAACATGAGAAAACAAGAGACGGAAGAAAACTAGGATAGGACACATCTTACAGGGTGTAACATGCTCAGAGACATCTTGGAAGGGAAGATGGATCGTAATCGGGGAAGGGGAAGACTAAGAATTGGGATGGCGTCAGACTTGATAGGTGACAGATCATATGACTTAACGAAGGAGGCGGCTTAAGATAGAGAGGGATGGAGAAAGAACTTAAGAGGCTCTGGTGGGTGTGGACCTGTCCTTGGTAGAACACCTGAGAGGCACCCATTCTATGATAGGCAAATACGTACTGTCTGTGTTTTCATAACGTGTCGACACTGTAGGCAGAAAGCAACAAGCCACTTCAAATATAATGCAAGTTAAAACATATATATTTCTAATGCTGTCAAATGTTCCTGGTAGAGTAAATATGATTGTAGCTTGCAGTGTGTTACAAAATACAGACAGCAACCAGTTAGAAAAGAGCAGGGCCCCATTTCACAAAACTTGTCATCAGTGACAAATGAAAGTTTTTATTATAAGCTAGTGAAATCCTTGCTTCTGATTGGTTATCAGCAGATTTGTCACTGATTTTTGTCATTTGTCATTGAAAAAAGGCTTTGTGAAATTTGACCAAGAAAACAAATACATGTATGTGCTTAATAGTTTTGCCTACTTGGGAATACTTCCTCCATATCTACAGAAGACAACCAATAAATACCAGACTAGCTACACCTGTACAAAGAGAGGTAATTGTAGACAAAATGCCTTCTTGGGAATACTATTTACATATCTAAATAAGACAGCAAATAAATACCAGATTAGCTACACCTGTATAAAGAGAGGCAATTGTAGATGAAATACCCTACTTGAGGATGTACATCTTACATATATCGTCTCTTTGGAGCCAGCAGGGCGTTAACTCATATACTATAACACATAGTTATGGCCTTTCTGGCTCTGAACAGACATTTATGCAGTAGAGAGTAAAGATATAGCATGGAATTCCTTCACACCCAGAAAGATAAAGATAACAATTATCAAAAATGTTGTTTTATTGAATAATGATTTCACATCTCCAGTAGACAGTAGATCAAAACAAGATACTACACCTACTGTACGTCAGTATACATTACAAAGAACTACTTATGAACATTTTCTAAATAAGGGCAGGTTTTGGAAATACTTCTTTCATATCTGAAGAAAATAGTAGATGAATAACACACCTGGATGGAGAGAGCCAACCACATAAAATGACCTACATTTCATTTACTGACCTGTAGCTTAGTCTCCTGATTGTTCTGTTTGTTGGAGCCACAAGGGCGTTAACTCTGTTTAAAATGTTGAGAGTTAATGCCCTTCTGGCTCCAAATAGAAATTTACTGCATATATTCTGAACAACACTAGAACCACCAAGGAAGGCATACATGTAATTATTTCATGCCCGCAAAACACCCTCATTATTTTGGGGCATAACGGTTTCTTCTGTCACCCCTCCCCCCAGCCACCTTCCTGTATGGGTCGGAACCATGGCAATCGAGCACAGTAGGAAATTACCCTGTAATATATGCCCCTAACCCCAGGCCCTCATCCTCCTCCGTGAAGACATATCCTTCTTGTATTCCATTGAAGACCTCCTTCCATTTCCCGTCACTCTAATAATGGCCCGCCCCGGGCATCGGAACGCTCAGCTCCTGATGTAGTGCATGGCGCCATTATCGCAAGCCCTGCTAGACCTCTTCTCTTTCTTGTTTGTATTCTCTGGAGGACTTAAGTATGGTCACACCGGCAATTTAATCTGCGCGATTGACACAGCGTACCATTCAAGTACCGATATAGAATATCTTCTACTTCAAAACAGAGCAAAATACACTGCATTAACGGAGAGATGAGCTGAGTGCATACACACTTCTACAGGATCTCAGACTGTACAGTGTGTATAAAAAAGGATAACCCATATTTGCTCGCTTATTATTAAAATGTCATAATCAATGTGACGTTGAAATCTATTTCATGGTAATGAGTAACTTGTGTTGTGTCTGATGATAACTTATTCATAATTTATTTCTGCCATGGATGACTTAGCTCCAGGGTTTTTAAAAAGTGCCATCAACATCTCCTTGTACCAAATTAGGGCTGATGCACCGAATGTGGGTCAGGTCATACATGTATGCATGTGTTACTTTGGTCATAAATCCTTTTTTTTTTTAAAGTTAAATTCAGCTTAATGCTTCAGTGGTTCATTATTCAAAGTGATCCAATGTATCTCAGATTTCATATCCCCCGATTTCAATCCACAGGATAACATTAAATTATTTTAAACAACCTGCTAACTTTTTGTCTCATGATATCTAAAATCTCTATGCTCACTTGTCCAATGCACCATTTCACATGAATAAGGTGCGTAACGTGCATAAGGTATTTGTCTCGAACAGCACATGAAAACTCAGAGATTTACTAACCTTAAAGATAGAATAAATGCAAGAAAAAACACTACCAAAGATATAAACAGTAAAACTTTCATGAAAAAGATAGCATCACAAGTAAACTTTGTCCATTTTGAATGACAAGGCTTACCTTAAACAAGGGATGTGAGAGAAGCCATAATTGTGTTATCATAACAAAGAGAATGTCATAAATGTTGGTTTTCAATAAGCCTTTTCTTAAGCCTGAGTTGACATTGTCACTTTTTTTATTAAAATGTAAAAAGTACGCAATTGTTTTTCAACTGAAATAACAACGCCTAAGGACTTTTGACCCACATTCATTGCTTCAGCCAAAACTCGGTACAAGAAGATTTGACAATAATTTTTGAAAAGGCTGCTGCTCAGTTATCCTTGGCAGCTGAGTTATGAATAAGTTATCATGAGACAGAATATTAGATACACTGTATTTGTTTCAGTCACACAGGTTATAACTTTTAAATGGGAATCTAACAAAGCTAGGTATACTCTTTTGATACCCACTGTATAGATTAGCAACTGCTTAAAGGGAGGTTCAAAGTATTTTCTGTTACTTCTAATATGGCTCCAAAATAAAATGAAGTCATTAAATTAACAATTTGAGAAAGCTTGAAGTGCATCAATATTCCACACCTTGTACATGAAGCTATAACTATGACTTGCCTGTAAACTGAATATAAACTAGAAACATGACACTTGTGTTATCTTAAAGTAAAAGAGAATGGAATCGATCTATTTGCTCAGCAATCAAGGACATAAAAAACATTTGATCTAATTAGAGTTGGTCTTCAATTCTTCTAAAAGAAAAGAAATTCATCAGAAAGTGCATAGATAGTCTGAATGATCAAGTTTTCTTTAAACAGAAGCAAAAAAGGATCCCTAGAATACTCACTTCAAATCCAATTACAACACATTCATTAATTAATTTATTTCACAGCTAAATGTTTTTTGAGATTCATTACAGTAAGGGTGAAATTTCCTTGAAGGCAATGTATTTAAATTTTTCTTTTGTTTAGGGGGAGTTACCTGAGATTTCTTTTTTTAAAAGAGTTTTTCAAAGATCTTTGAAAGCTTTCTAGAGCAAAATGTATTCATAGGCCCATGTGTTTTTTGCTGTGTAATGCATGCTGAGAACCAGAAGGGCATTGAATCCATGAAGAAGAAAAATGAGCAAACACCCTTTGAGCCCTCAGCAGACAATACGCTACATGAAAATGTTCAAATGAAATATGCACACAATGAAGGAATAAGTTTCAAAATGATGAATTTTGAGGTAAACATCCCCCCTATCTGTGACCAACTCAATCCAACTGGAATCAATTTTCAATCACCTATCACATTTTTTGTTTGCCTAAAAATGATAAATTTTGAGGCAAACATCTTCCCTATCTGTGACCAAATCAATCCAACTGGAATCAATTTACAAATGCCTATCACATTTCTCTTCGTTAACTTCAGACTGATGAATAAAATGCTTTTCTCGAAACGCTTGTACCGATGACAAATTTGTTTGCCCAGCGGTACCAGGGATGTGTTTTAATATCCACAATCCTTGGTGCACAGTGACGAGAATTGCCCATGCATCGCAGCGTCGACAATCACCGTACTGATTAAGGAAACGTGCTCGCTAACTTGATTTGAAAACTCAAATTTGATTTTCAGTCGTAGAAGCCTTACAGGCTATTGGTAAAAAAAACACAAGCTGGGCATAATTGCTCCACATACAGTGTACACAAGTCAGTACAGTGCATCAGCATGTATACAATCAGATAGTCTGTTCAGACTCCAGAGCCAGAAGGGCGTTAACTCTGTGTTTATTGTATGTGACGTAATGCCCTTCTCGCTACAAACAAACAATATGTGCTTGCAATGTAAACGTGACAATTGGGAGCATAATTGCTCCACATACAGTGTACACAAGTCGGTACACTGCATGTATACAATCAGGGAGCCGTTTCACAAAGCCTTTTTGCAATGACAAATGACAAAAATCAGTGACAAATCTGCTGATAACCAATCAGAAGCAAAGATTTCACTAGCTTTTAACAAAAGCTGTCATTTGTCACTGATGACGAGTTTTGTGAAATGGGGCCCAGATGATCCCTTCAGAGCCAGAAGGGCGTAACTCTGTGTTAAAGCCCATGATGTAACACCTTACTGGCTACAAACAGACAATACATGTATGTGCTTGTGATGTAAACATGACAATTTGACTGAAAAACGGGGATCTCTAGCCCTGGGCACTTTTGTTTCACTGAAAACATGGTTATTTTTCTAAAAGATAGTAAATTGTTAAAATTACTGTTCAATTTGCTGGGTTTCTATCCATACACTGACAAACAAAACTCATTCTTTTTTTTCCCTGTGTTTTTTTCATTGCTTTTACTCAATATTCCTCTCTAAATTGCATTACCTTGAGTCCACCCCTTGAGGTGGAACTGGCATGATGGCAGGGGGGTCTTATTGGACAATGAAATGGAAATTTATAATGCTACTGATTAGAGGGGAGTGGTGGGGTAGGTGGTTCAAACAACTTCTTTTCTTATCATTTTCCCTTTTCTATTTCCCTATATAGAGGGAGCAAGTAGCTACAAGTAGTACAGTAGGGCTTTAAAGCCCTTCTGGCTCCAAGCAGGCAATATCATCCTTGATCCTACACATTACATGACTTACCCTTTTGTGAAAACATGCCCCTTTATTCACGAAAAGTTGGGAGTAACGTTTGTGAAATAAACCCCTTTCATCTACAAATGATCTGATCCAATTTACCCGACACTTTGTGAAAACCCTACGGCAAACCTACAGAAGGTCGCGTCCTTAACAAGCATCGTCACCTGATCTTCATCTTCACCTGATCTTCCTCTTTCATTTGATGAAAGGTCGTGTAACGTGATCACCCGACTGGCCATGATGACCCGATGATTCGAAGTAAGCCAAATAATTTGATTGTATAGAATTCACAATGTAGCCATGGTTGCCATTATACATGTAGTTAGGTTACCAAGGCAACAAGCTTACATATCAGCTCGAGGGACATTTATGCAAATTGTTTTCATTGCGCATATCAAATCTTCTGTGGAGAGACTGAAGGTTTTTCGCTCAGATTACTTTTGAACCAAGTTAACGCCCCTCTGTCTCTCAACATGCAATGATGTTAAAAATGTATTTTCATGATTACAGAAAATTTATGTATTTTTTTTTAAATATAAAAATCATACACATTGAGGTCATATATCATTTTGACTATGATGCCATTTTGGCCTTAGAGAAAAAGATCACAATAAATAGGGACTCACTAATTACAAACTGAGAAATCAATATCTTGGGCAATAAAATATATTTTTCATTGATTACCTGAGTGGACACAGTCTTCAAATTAGAAATTATATACAATGTATCTTACCTAATTTGAATCGATCATATAGAATTCACAATGTATTCTTTATTGTTTTCAGTTGACCTCATATACAAAATTAATGCTGGCCTCAGGGCATTTCTGTAAATGCTTGATTGTATTTGGCTTTTCTTTTTTATATCATGAAAATAAAGAAAGGAAATTAAATGGGGAATCTATCCTGATATATTGATTTGATTTAATGCACTGGAGGAATTCAGGAGAGCACATCTCCCTTGAAACCCCTTTCAAATGCAATAACTTTTTTTTTCATTGTCCGGGAATTTTAGAGCAAAAAGGCATCCCAAGATCTGATTGATGACCCTTCATTTCTGTTTTGTTTTATTTTTGCTTATAAGAATATTTAATGAATTGTGCCCCCTCCCTTTTAAAAGACCCTGGATGCAGTTCTGTTTTCATTTACCATGCCATAGCCCAAACAGTACCTTTTAATGAGTAAACTCACTTGCACTTTACACATGTTCCCAAAATAAACATAGATGACTAATTTTCACTGGAGCAAAAAGCCAAAAAGTAACACAGCCGAATGAGATTTCTGTTTGGTGATGTCTACATTTACCACTCTCAAATATTTACAATTTAAACGACGCCAGATGCATGTTTTCTCACTAATAACAATCTGAAATCTGATCACCAGGGTAATAATTGTATCGCTGATTTGTGTCGTGGAGAAGGAACTAAATCACAAACTGTAACCTGTAGGTGCACACACTCTCGGGTTTAGTTCACTAGATTGCTTGCTTTTGAGTCCCATATTGCTTGCCAACGTTTCAAAACAAATAATGAAACATTTAGCTTTCCCTAATAGACAATTTCCTTAACAACAAGGTGGCTCATTTGTCAGGACATCATGGTTGATCATTACACTTGAATTTAGAACCTAATACCTGTATGAATAAATGTGTAGTATGTGTACACATGTATGTTCAACATAGACTATTATTCATCTGTACAGGTACATACAGTCAAACCTTTTTTAGTGACAACCTGTATAGAAAGACCACCTGTATATAAATATCACTTTTTGGTTTCCTTGAAATGGTTTCTCATTGAAACATGTAATAAAGCAACCTGTAAATAAAGACCACCTGTTGATAAAGACAATTTTTCTTGTCTCCCTTGAGTGGTCTTTATAGACAGGTTCCACTGTATTTGATTTGTCTCGGTTTATTTTTTTTTAAAGTCTTACCATTTGTCAATGATGTATGATGATGACTACACTGATCACGATGTATGTGTAAGACAGAGAAATAATACATAAACAACTTCCTTAGATAAAACCATAAAGTGATGATGGGGGGGGTCTTTCCATGTACATGCAAGTATTTCAATCTGTTACAAGGTGATATTGTCTGTTTGGCATCTATGTTCAACATAGACTATCATTTGTTTGTACAGGTACATAATTATTTGATTTGTCCTAGGTTTATTTAAACAAAATATATATATCTTACTATTTGTCTATGTTGTATGATGATGAATACACTGATCATAGATGTATGTGTAAGACAGAGAAATATAATACATCAACATCTTCCTTAGATAAAACCAAAAAATTATGGGGGGGGGGGTCACTGTCAAGTATTACAATATGTTCCAAGGTGATATGGTTTGTTTGGCATGTATGTTCAACATAGACTATCATTTGTTTGTACAGGTACATAATTATTTGATTTGTCCTAGGTTTAATTAAACAAAATATATACCGGTATATATCTTACTATTTGTCAATGATGTATGATAATGAATACACTGATCATAGATCTATGCGTAAGACAGAGAAATATAATACATCAACATCTTCCTTAGATAAAACCAAAAAATTATGGGGGGTCACTGTCAAGTATTACAATATGTTCCAAGGTGATATGGTTTGTTTGGAGCCAAAAGGGAGTTACCTCATACACTTTAACACAGAGTTAGTGCTTTTCTGGCTCCAAAGTGACAATATATACGCTTGACATCTTCTACCATTACGCACCTCTCCATGTACGCTGTCAAAGTCAAAATATACCTAACCTGCAGAAATTGCAGATCATAAAAACACCTAAATATACATGTATATGGTGGCAGTGCCCACTGCCCATCACCGTAAGTGGAAATTAGTCACTATGCACCACCAAGCTACCTACTATACACGTAACTTTGTGCCTTTTCTCACACATGAAAAGATAATTAATTCTGACATTTCCCTTTGCTGAACTTCTTGTCTACTGAATTCTCATATAATTCCCATTAGTGTAATACAGGAACTACCTGGTTTCAGTGGGTAGTTGTCTACATTAGAAAGTTTACAATTAGGAAGTCTAGAAAACCTGTCTTTTCCACTTAAAGGGATTGGGTATCTTTGTCTCAGATTCTAGACAAAATCCTGGAATTAGCTCATGCTGCAATCATAATTATAAACCTTTAGGTCAGTCAGGTATCCCATGACATTTACAAACCGATCGCCCGTCTGATTATCAAAATATTTATGATTGGAATTCGAAATTTCAAAAACCGGTTTCCCAACGGTTTTTATAACACTACAGTCTATTGGGGAAATGAGTACGGTAAAACCGGTCACTCAAAGATTTTTACTTTTTTGAGGCACTTCATGATCATTTTGAAGCGCAATTTTTTTAGGGCTTCAACAGTACACTGTCCATATCACAGACGCTGATAACACGTAGGGCCATGCATCTCAGATTTTGCATTATTAAACAATGCCTCTAAACATACTGTAAACAACCCATATTTGAGTATGCAGCATGTATGCTCTCAAAAATGTAGCTGATGGCAAACCTGTATTCAAGTCATGTGCGTATGCTTTCAATTTTTAAAGAGAGCAGCACTCTTGATCCACAAATCATGATGCGTTCAAAGTTCAGACGTGATGCAATGCACTTAATATCATATGGTATGATGATGTATACATTGAGACGTGCATTGTACATTTATTTAGCTAACTAGGCGTTGTGGCGTGCGCCTGTAATCCAGCTAACAGTGGAAGTTACAAACTGATTCAGCCGAGGACGCAGGTTCGAAACTGAATCGCGTCTTCGGATGGTGACGTTAAAGGTCGGTCCCCAGACGTAAATAATCATATCTGATTGATACACGCCTGTAAAACCCAATACACACACACACACATTTATTTAGCTGAGCACGTGCACTGCATGATGTGACGTCATCCAATAAAGCAAATGGCAGCCTGCATGTCTGTGCGAGTATTGGCCTTTTGATCAAGTTTTTAGTCAATTTTCAACTTTATGCTCATAATGTACACCCATTGTATAAAACAATTAATACATGTTTTTAGCTCGCGATTAGTGATATGTATGCACTTGGTTAAGTCACAATAAGACAGACAATGAACTCGACAAGTCTTGTTCACTATCCTATTGTGACTTAACGTGCATGCATATTCACTAATGCACTCGTAAACATGTATTATTATACCGGTAATCAATAATTAAGCATCAACTTAATATCCTGGAAACATATTCCTTATGAATTTTTATGAGAGTCAAAGTATTAAAAAGATTTCAGCCTGCCAAAGCAATATCCTGTTCGATCAACCACCCACGGCTCTTTCCATATTAAGGGTTATCACCCTAATTGATCATCTTTGCACAAGCACCATGTACGCTCATGCTTTATTAAAATATTCATTAAACTGACTGAGCACTTCCTACATGCACAAGTACAGTAGAAGATGGTTTATTAAAAGGTAAACTAAGTCTAGCTGAGGAGCTCACCTAATATCTCCTTAGTCTGGCTTACTCTTTTACATTTTGAGGATATGATGAAATATCAATTGAAAGTGTTTGGGCATCAAAAGAGATCTTACATGTGCAGAGTACTGCATGTTCTGGGCCCCATTTCACAAAATTTGTCATCAGTGACAAATGACAGTTTATGTAATATAAGCTAGTGAAATCCTTGCCAGTTGCCAATTTGTATTTGAGTGATCGCACCTTCAAATATTCATAACTGTATTATCTTTATTCGGTGTTTGCTCAAACTTTCACTGACCAGTTTCTCTCATTTTTCTGCTTCCATTAAAACAAATTTATTATCAGGGTGGACTTCCCCTTTAATGCATAACACTAGACAAATTCATAACTTCAACCCTGGGCTAAACAATTTACCTAACCCTAAACTAAATTAGAAAGCAAATGCATGAACAGATCCAGGATCTTGTAAAAGAGGGGGCACAATATTCCTAAAATTTTCAGACAAAAAAAAAAAAAAAAAAAAAAGGGGGCACATTGTAGGATTCGTGTATGTAAGGCATGCCCGTTGGGTTTCAAAAGGGAATGGGCTAGTTGTGCCCCCCATTTGGATGCAGCCAATGCCCTTTAATACTCTGTTTCTATGATGAAATATCTTCTACATAAATGTTGGATCACTGATAACAACTTACCGTAGGCCTGGTGAAATACATGATCATTATAATTCTCTGAGGAAATAATAGTTTGCACATGAGGTAATTTTTACATCTAGATGAAGTACAATGTCATATATTTTGTCTTAAACAAAATCAACAAGAACTTACCTTTTCTTGACTTTTTGACTTTCTGGTTTCCCTTGATCATCGGTTCCCATTTCTTGGCTCTCCTGGCTAGCACTGATAGATACTGCTTCATGAATTCCTCATACGTCTCATAATCAAAGTCACCAGGTCTCTTGAATCCGTAACCATCAATCTCACTGTAAGCAGAAAAAGAAGAAAGAAATTAAATTTAGGATTGTCAATTGCTTTTGCGAACAATCTTTCATAAGAATTTGCAAGATATTGTCTGCTGCGATACAAATATTTGCATGAAAAGTGTACAGAAATCTTGATAAGCTTCATACACTGTAGTTTACAAAACTTTGCAACTATTCAGATGTGGCAAGGTACATGTAATCTATCTGAAAATATTGAAACAACAACTTTTGTTTATTTTGTACTAATATTAATTATTTGGCGTCCCCTGTGCCTGGGAGGTAAAGAGTGAACTGAATCACTGTAACCCTCAGGGCTCTCCTCCCGGTATAATTAATTGGGGATGTGGAGGTGGACCACTACACCGGGGTTTCCCCCTACTCTTATACCAATAGTGCAAAGGTGGTGACTCTCCTCTACACGGGGCCTCCATTTAACATCCTATCCGAGGGACGGAGTGTTTTCCACTTAACATAGCCTGCGTCTATGAAAAGAGGGAGGGCACGTTAACACACAATGTAGGCTTCAGTCATCCGCCTGGGTTGGATTCAAACCAATGATCTTTGGTCCGACAGGCAGACGCTTTTACAGACTGAGCCAACTCGCCTCCTCTTAATTAATAAAACTTATTAATGATAATTAGATCAATTCATATAGCCCAGCTACTATATAAATATACATTAATATTAATGTGTAAAAGATGGCAAGAAATAAAGTTGCATGGCTTTAAAACAAAAGGCTAGCCTAAAAACAAGGCCTCTTCTCATCTCCTGATCTGTGTTTTATAAAATGCAGATGTGAAACACGCAGAAAACTTCTTCGTTATTGCCATGGATCTATTCTAAAGCACTTTCCCGCTTCATGCCTTAATAATAGGCTCTCAGTGTTCAAATTTAAAGCACGTCTTTTACACAATTCTTGCCTCAGGTTTTGCTCAAAATGGTAACAAGAGGAGAGGACAAGCCTGTAAAGAGGCACTTTGGGAGCATGGTCAAGCATCCATAAACCAGATTTAGTTTGATAACCACCCCCTAACAGTAAGGGTAATTTTCAAATTACCCAAATTGCATTTGCCTTACACAAATGCACACCTAAAAGAACAGTGTCATTTATATTCACACCAGGGCATTTTCATGAAATAATCATAAAAATCACATCTCATTATTAAAAAAGGAGTTCAAGGTGTAATACACGTGTTTCAGTAGAATGTCTTCAAATTTGTATTTAAAAAAAAAAGGAGTTTTGTGGGACTCGATCTACTCCCATTTCTTAATGCTGAATTGCTGACTGCTAAATAAGTTTGGATAAGAAAAAATAACTTGAGCTAAAATATCATGAATGCACCCCATGAGACAATGTCCTCAATGTAATTGAACGCTGCACATACATGAGAAGATCAGGCTGAAATACTGCTGTTTCTCTTTAACTTAACCCATCAGAAAATTCCCTAGGGTCCCACTTCCACCATCAATGCCACCCATCTATCAAATTGAGCACCTTCGATTTTTCCTTCAAAGAAATGTATGTACGGCAAATACACATTTATCACATTCCCCTTGCAGGGTTTACTTTCAATGGTAGGAAGATAATATTAAGCCCTGGAAACCGGTTGTACAAAAACATGCTCCTGCAGAAAACTGATATATCTGATTTTTTTTTCCTCCCTAAACTTACAAATTCCTATCTGCAACCCTGGACCTTAAAGGGAAGTCCAGCCCAATATTAATTTAGTTTGAATAGAAGCAGAAAAATGAGAAAAACAGGTCAGTGGATTTTTGAGCAAAAACGATGATTAAAAATAAGAAAGTTATGAATATTTGAAGGTGTGACCAATCAAAAAATACAAAAAACCATCAAATTTATATTTTCCCTTAAGAAAATTTTCAATCATTCATTCACCCTAAATATAATTATTGCAAATACCGGTATGTTTTATACAACCCGGTATGAAATAAGTCTATTCCATCATCAATAACTAAGAAAATGTAAGTTTATGATTTTTCTGTACAGAGCAAATTGGAGAGGAACTCACAAGATATATCAGTGTTGCCAATTTTTGTTTCACTGATGACAACTTACCTATTTTAATCAGATATTGCACAAACTTTCACTATTTTTGTTTCTCTGAAATTTCTGCTTTTACCCAAATGATGAGAATCAAGATTTATCATTTCAAGTTGAAGAGAACCTTTAATAAATTTATTTGACATACACATGTACGATGCAATGTACATGTCTTTGTTCAGTATTTCTCTGGAGAATCATGGCACACTTTGTCCTAACTAAATATACTCTCTGGCAACAGCTGGTTTAACATGTCGGTTGGATCTATAGATGCGAGATAACCCTAGACAGAATCACAAGGAAATGTGAGGTTACGGTAGACATGGGATTGACGCCGCACTCTTTAATCGAATCAATACGCAATCTTAGCATTCATTCAGGCACACTGAGGCTAAAATCGTCGAGCAAGGAACATTTGTACAGCAATAAAAAACGCCTTGATCAATTCCCCTATGTCTGATGAGTGTTGAATGGAAGGTATTTGACGACCAGTTTTGGAAACGCCTCTCAAAAAAATGAAATGGAAGCTCTCATTACCAATCATGTGAAAGAATATGTTTTGACTAATACGTGATGATACAAATTTTGCTGGGAAAGTCGGGAAACCGCCTCCTAATTGATATATTTGGTAAATTATTATATCTATTGGGACCAAATAGATATCGCGCACGTGGTCGCGTAGTCCCATATACATCTTTCTGTGTACAGTGATTGTAACTTTACCAAGACCCGCCAAATTTCTTTAATTCATTTTGATGATTCCAGAACCTTGCAGTACACACCAATACTTATATGCTAGATGATCAACCTTTTCTGATCGATTCCACAACGTTTCTTTCACAATGCAATCGCATGACCAGAACTGGTCTTTATCTTTAACAAAACCTGGCACTGCAAAATTTGAAAGCTAAAGGGCATTCATTCAATCATATCATATAACACAGAGTTACCGCCTCTCTATGTATATGTAGCTCCAAACAGACGATGCATCTTTTCCCCCACATATTTCATGTAAAAATGAAGAAACTCTTGATGTGGCCATTGAATAACGGTGCTTTCTGCTACCACTACCCATTAGTCATAATGATATATTCAAGAGATTTGTCATTCGCAGATGAAATGGATAAAGTTCATATGTCGTACAAAACACATTGAACGGTTCAACATTACATTGCACATTTCTATGAATAATAGATTATTTGACACATTTATTGATCTGTTATAACTCTGGCTACATTATTAACAACAGCTGTACATACTCTGCAATTATTTGAGGGCCTTCAGAAACATATGAATTCACAAATTATATTTTAAAAAGTGCTTGGTATGATTAATGGAGCTGTTTAATGAAAAAATAATAAGTTTTCTGTTGTTGTTGCTTTTTCTCACATCTCTTTGATAGGTTATTCAAAGGTCACTGGGACAATGTACAATGAACATGTATATTGATCGTTCATATTTGCATGTAATAGACCATTTTTCGAAATGTACTCAAATTTAATTCACAAATCTTTTTTAAGTGCCTCGTTACAAACTATATCATTCACCTGTTACAAGTACATACAACCCTGTATGTAATGGTAGTTCAACAGTCAGAATGCGAATCGCATAAAGTTATTGTTGCTAGGTAGGACAAACATTACGACTTATCCGACATAGCAACATGTAATGTATGCAATTTGCATTCTGAATAAAATACATTTTATGTAACAAAGATTTGTGCATTATACTTGATTACATTACGTAAATGGTCAAGTATAATCTTGTTCTTTTATGGAGCACAGTAGGCTATGTTTTACCACACAGAAGTGAGTTCACCAAATTCAGCCTCTACAAACACATGTACATGTATGTAAATAATTTGATGCAACTTTGTAAGCAGCAGCATAAGGAAGTTTTACACTTTAGTTTCTTGTCCCCACAAAGACATGTAAATAATTATTCATAACTTTGTACATATAAACAGCTATAACTAAACTAAAATACAGTATATCTGTCTTAGTGGTTACCTCTATATAAAGGCCAGTTGTCTAATAGTGGTCACCTACAATATATACACATAATTGTCTCCCTCTAGAGAGAAAGATGTGTTGTAGAACCTGTCTAGAAAGGCCATCTGCCTACAGTGATAAGTTTTTCTTTTTCCTTTGGATGGCCTTTAATAATAGACGGGTTTGTCTGTTTTGAAGTGAAATACTGGAGACAATTAGACATCCTCAAATGTGCATAGAATGAAAGCACAAGAATTGTAACACATGAAAACATACAACTGTGAAATATTACACTAAAGAAAAATACTATTTGTAAAAGTGGTACTTAGAGTGCAATGAAATTAACCTGTGTAATAAGGGGGTATATTCATATCTTCAGCTGATACACTTTTTACTTTGAAGATGAATACTCTACTTACCAATGAGATTGTATGACATATGAGAGAGAGAGAGAGAGAGGGGAGAGACAGAGAAAGAGAGACATAGACAGATACAGATACAAACAGACAGAAAGCAAAAGAGACAAAGATACAGAAAGACACACACACAGACAAACAGACAGACAGATGGCGTGAGAGAGACACAGACAGAGAGAGACAGAGAGAAAGAGACAGAGAAAGAGACAGAGAGAGAGAGAGAGAAAGAGTCCGACAAAGATAAAGAGGGAAGGAAGAGTCTGAGGAGGCAAGAAAAGAGGGAAAGCAGGGTGATAGAGAGGGGAAAATAGCTCACAGTGGGAAGATTGATAGAGATAGAGGTAGAGTCACTAGAGTGATGAGAGAAAAAATACAGAAGCAGACCAAATAACCTTTACGAGGATTTGACCTATATATCCAACCACCAAGTATTCTATTTCATGCACAATTCTCACAACAATGGACATCAGTCCCTGAATATTGCCTCGTTCACACATGTGTTAAACCACGTACCTCAAAATTCACACTGCTAGTACAGCAAAATGAAATGAAATGCATGTAAGGAATTCCGACAATTGCTCGGCCTGTAATCCAGCTAACAATGGAAGTTACAAACTGATTCAGCCAAGGACGCAGGTTCAAGACTGAGTCACGTCTTTTGGATGGTGACGTTTAAAGGTCGGTCCCCAGACGTAAATAATCATATCTGATTGATTTTTTTTTTTTTTTTTTTTTTTTTTCCAATAGTTTTTTTTTTATTGATTCCAAACAATACAAATCACTTTTAGAAATAAAATACAATTGTTTTGTCTTAACATAATTTCAAAACATTTTCATAACAGATTGTACGATTGATGAAAACAAAAATGAAATCAATTGTAACATAAAACAAATGACCCCATCCAACCAAACACACTACTAACCCCCCTCCCTCCCCACCATTTTTTTTCTATTATCTTTATTTTGATTTCACTCAATAATACATGATTTTTCCTTTTTCAAATCATTTTCATTGAATTACATAACAGAAATACAGTAAAAATCACAACTAACATATTTCAATGACTTATATGATCCTATAATGAACAATAGATGATTAAGCTTGACACACTGAAATTATACATTACCAGAAGTACAATTAATCATCACTAAAACAATTTCAATGAATAACATAAACATACAAACATTAGAAGAAAAAGAAACCTTAAACAATTTTTTTTAAATTAGAGAAATTGAGTGAAATCTTTCTTCTTTTACCCCTTGACTTCCCAAACCCCTCCCTACAAAAACAAAACAAAACAAACACACCCGCACACACGCACACACGCAGCCACAACACACACATACACACGACGAGCACACATTCACACATCCTCTCTTTCACCCCTCTCTCCCTCACTCTCTCACTCTCCCTCTCCTTACCCCTGGATATCGCCCCAGTCCTGCCATTTCGGTGCAATCTCTCCCATTTTAACAAATGCTTATCTAACTTATTCCTTTTAATAGCTATTGCTTTTTCTTCATTTTATATTCTAACAAAGTTTGAAAACATCTTTCCTGAGTAGGAACTCTCCCCTCTGACCTTGTCTTAAAAATAATATATTTCATTAAGAAAATCACAGTATTGCAAAATTTAATTTCAGGTTCAGATCCAGTGATTCCCACATGTATTTCTTTCCACTCTGCCTTCCGAAGACTTACTAAACCTAGTTTTTCAATAACCATTTGCCATAAGGCCTTTACATCACGACAAACCCAAAATAGGTGTTCGTATGATTCCGGTGCTTCCTTGCAGAATGAACAGTAATTGTTATCAACAAACCCAAATTTAAAGAGATGTTCATTGGTATATATTGCACCATGAAGTAATTTATACTGAAATTCCCTGACTTTCGGTAAAATTGTTGTAGTTCTGATTCTTATAAATATTTGTGAAATTTCATTTTTTGAAAAATCAAAATGGTTGTGATCATCTTTTATTCGGAAAGTATACAGGTGCTGGAGATTAGTTACAAAATTTTCGTAGACCTTTCTAGATGGTACATCTTTCAGTAAAATGACTTTTCCAAACATCTTCAAAGAAATATTATAATTGTCTACATCATATGAGCATAAATCCTGGAAGTTCCCTTTATGTTTTTCGCTTTTCAACACGACATCACTTATCTTCCAAATTTCCATAATATTTTCAGCACTCAAGCCTTGTCTATGAAAATAATTTACTGTTTTCACCTGTTCTCTCTCAAGAACGTGATCGACAAGGTATATATTATTTTTAAACAAATCTTCATCAAATATCATTTTACCTTTCAAAAGGTAATCTTTATTGTTAAAAATAATTGGATTGACTTTTCCTGCAAAATTCCTGTTTTCCTCAATATCTTGCCAAGCCTTTAAAATCTCTAAATAGAACTGTGGGGCTTTCAATTTCAATAACTTAATATCATAATTACAAAGCGAGATAAACCTTCCACCCACTTTTCTAAAGATGTAATCAAAATAAAGTTTCCAGCCCATATTTGTTTCCCCATAAAGTAGTCGTTTTAACCACATTACCCTTTGGGTTTTCACAAATAAATCAAAATCTATCATCCTTAAGCCACCATCCATGTAATCTTGATAACAAATATCTCTTTTAATTCTATCTTTTCCTTCCATATGAAATCAAAGCAAATTTTCTTAGTTTCTATTCCTACCCACCTTGGAACAACTAATGACGACGAAACGTAGTTTAATTTTGACAAGGCATATGTTTTGAGCAAATGTACTTTCCCCATCACTGTTAAATCTCTCTGTTTCCACCACCCCAAAAGTCTTTTAATTCTACTCAAAATCTCTTTATAATTCAAATCTTCCATTCTCATTGTATCCAAGCAAAAATATACGCCTAAAATCTTCATTTCCGTTACAATATTACCAAAAGGTAAAGTTCCCGACTCTCTTCTGTTTTTACCTATTCTCATTACATTGGTTTTTTCAATGTTAACCTTTAAACCACTTAATTTATAGAAAGCTAGGAAAATATCTTGTATTCTTTTAATCGATGATTCATTCTTTACAAACATGGTCATGTCATCGGCATACAGAATTTGTCGAATTTCAGAATTATCGATTCCACTCCTTTAATAGCCCTATCATTTCTAAGGGCGTGAGCCATAGTTTCTATAACTAGCAAAAACAAATACGGTGAAAGCGGGTCCCCCTGCCTTACCCCTCTCTTAATATCAAAATAACCTGTAGAGAAGCCTCCATTCATAACACAACTACTAATTCCATTGTACATGGTTTTAACCCAAGAACAAAAATACTGTCCAAAACCAAACAATTCCAATACTTTGAAAAGAAATTTGTGTGAGACAGAGTCAAAAGCCTTTTGAAAGTCGACTGCTATAAGGAAAATGTCTTCCTCACAATGGTTATTACAGTGAAAAATTACATCATCTATCAAACGTATAGCTTCACCAATATGTCTACCATTTATATAGCCTACTTGATCAGCAGAAATAACATCATTCAAGACATCCTTTATTCGTTTTGCCATTACTTTTGATATTATCTTATAGTCGGTGTTCAACAACGTAATTGGTCTATAATTTTTAGCATATAAAGGATCCTTACCGTCTTTTTCAATTAATGTTATGACACCTTGTTTCTGAGAAGTCGATAAACAACCTTTTTCAAATACTTCGTTAAAAACATCAACCAGTAACCCTCCTAACTGCGGCCAAAATGTGAGATAAAATTCTACCGTAAACCCGTCATTACCAGGATTTATTAATTTTCATACTTGTTAGTGCTTTATAACATTCTTCTCTGGTAATTTTTCCTTCGCATGTATTCTTACTTTCGACGCTAAGGCGCGGTAAATACTTACAAAACATACTATCATCTTTTAAAACAGCCTCCACATCTAAATTTTCTGAATACAAATTGTTATAAAAGCCTCTCAGTAGTTGCAATATTGTTTTCATGTCTGTCACTACTTCCCCACGTCTGTACACGTCTGTAAAAACCCAATACACACACACACACACACACACACCGCTCTGGCTTTATTATGTCAAAGATGTAGAGTTCAGGTTGCTACTAGAGGTTTTATTAGGTTAAGGTTATAAAGCTATAAGGTTAAGGGTTTATTAGGTTAAGGATTAGGATTAGGTATAGTGTTTGGTCAAGGGTATTGACCACACAATTATTGAGTATGTGTTGTACAATCTCATGTCAGCCTTGTGCACTTCCCATAACTGCATCTCATCAATGATGTAACACTGTTTGGGCAAGTTTTTATTTCTTTACACAGCTTCATTTTTCACCTCTATCAGCCATTCATTTACATGTATTAACCCTTTAGCAACTAAACTGCCCGAAACCGCCCCTCCTTTTACTCACTGAACCGCCCGAAACCGCTGGTCCGTTTTGGTACGTTTTCAACGCGCTGTAGTATCCGTTCTATGGGGTCTACCGTGATAATGTTATACGTGCGTAATCCTTACGATGTATACAGTAGGATTCTGCATAGAAAAATAGCGCATGTTTCATATTGTTCAGAACAATGTCAAAATGAGAGCAATATTGCAGCATCTTCCAGTGAGTAATAGGCCATTTTTACAAAATCTCTAGTTGCTAACTTGCTTATGGGTTAAACATGTTCTTATTCTGCTGTGGTGTATTTTTTTGGAGGCGATTCAACAAATTGCGTATGAACAAGGCGTAACGAAATGTAATACGTACGATCCCATGAAACGGTAGAGGGGATCATACCCCTGGAAGCGAAGCTCAGGACTCAGAATACGATCCAAATCTTGCGCTCCCGGAAGATATATAGTGTACGGCACTCTCCGTAACGAATACATCGCGACCGGACGAGAGGTAAATTTCAGAGACGACAGAGCCGGGTTATCCATCGAAATGGGCAGATGATGGGAACTAAGTTGACCCGAGGGCTGCTGTCACGCTGTAAGTGTATGTAAATCCTGTTTCTCGCACACAGGTAACTTGATTCCTCCCGTGACAAAGAGTTTCATCATAATCCTCTCTGCATTGTATGCATATACCAGTTATTTCCATTTGATGGCTAATAGACAGGTTCTGCTGTCTTTATGTTGTACAGCAGTCCGGACAACATTCAGAATCTCTTATTTCACTAAAACAGATTTGCATTTCCATTTGATTAGTCTATATGGAGCAGCAAATATTCAACCTCTTCCACAGATTGCATCTACAAAACATCAAGTACTTTTCCAAAATTGAACAAGGAAAGCAACAGACCTCATTGCATAGTGCATACTCTAAGAATTGAACTAGGAAAGCAATGATGTCTAAGAGAAAACTACATATGTTTTCAGAACCATTTAAAAACATTTTTGTTTAAATTGTCCATCTTGGTAGGAGTGGGCTAACAACTTCATTGTGAAGTTAACCATTATGGAAATTAAGTGTTAAACAGAATCATACAAGGATAGCATTAACTCAAGAAGTAAAATTTGAAAAGAGATTTAAGTTACAATGCATTGATCACAGTTGTAAGACAATCTTGCTTTTACAGAGTCAGCTTTCCATCACCCAGCCATTTGACTCTTTTCTTCCCAGATATCTTTACGAGAAAAAAAAACAGAATCAATTTCCTGGGGCCTAGCAAAAGCAAATTCAATTCTCTAGACCGAACAGCGCCAGACAGTAATATGTACATGTACAGAGAGTACAACTACTGGCTGGCTGGATTAACTTCATATTATATGCAACAGCACTGTGAAAAACACTTATATGTCTGCGGCTTCGGTATCAAGTGCACATATTGACATCAAAACATCTTAACTCAAAAGACCACAAGATACAGGCTAAAACGTTCCACAGAGAGAGAGAGAGGGAGATGTTACAAGTGTCAAAACAAGATGAGATGCGGGGGGTATATGTACATGCTGATGAAATACAAAGAAGACCGAACAGAATGCTAGCTGGCCAGCTTTAAGACGATTGCAATACACAAAAGAAATATCTTGAAATGAAAAAAACTTGTCTAATCTCCAGTAAGTAAAGTACTTTGCACAGTAGATCCAATAAAGAGAAATGCAGCACAACTATAGAAAGCACATGTCCCAAATCATTCTCATTTGCTTCAAACCGAACAACACTAATTGCAATTTATGTCCATTACACACAACCGCTGGTATAAAAATGCAGAAAGTAAGTCAGAAACACACCATCTACATTTTTCCCAAGCATGCTTTTATCACTGTATAACTAGAATATTTTTATATTTGGAAAACTGCTATTGTTTAATTTCTTGAAACCTGTGATGAACATCTGTGATCAGCTATGACATTGGACGTGTGGATCTATACCTAAAGGTGTCAACATAATGATTGGTAAAGTATAGTCTGACGTCTCCAATCAATGCAGTCTGACTTGGTTCTGGTTCAATCAGCCTTCTGTTTTGACAGTTGGAATTTGAGGGGGGGGGGGGTTGATGTGCAACCCAAAATTAATGTTATATCAAACTGGATGACTGATAGTAAGAACAGTCGAGTGAATATGAACAAACATTGGATAAGTGTTTTTAATCTATTTCTCAAGAATGTATCCATCAAGAATGGCAGATGAATTTCTTACTACCAGCTACATGTACATGCATGCACCTACAGGTATCTACTACACCCGGGCAGAGGGTGGCAAATGAAGATAAATGTCATGCTAAAGGACATGAGTGCCATGCCAGGACTCAAAACATGTCCTCCATATCTCAAGTTGATTGCTAAAAACCACAAGTTTGAAAATAACATCTCTACATGTATAAGATAAGCTTGAGTTCTGGTAATGAAAGAAAATTAAATTCTCACAGAATCCAACAAAACTCAGACCCCGTTCTCATTCACTTCGTTGGAGCGGTCTAACTAAGACCCGTTCCTCAGGAGCGGTTCAGAAGACCACCTCGGCGGTTTGGAGCGCTTTAACGTGCGAGTGTGAACGGAAGCGTACTTTGAACGGAAGTGAGCTAGTGACGTTCCGTGCGAAACATGTAGTACGGTACATACGCTTAGTATTCCGCGAAAAATTTACCCGCTGACCTGAGCTGCCATAGCAACAAGACCACTTTGACTCGTGGAGCGGTTTGAGCCATAAAAAACTGCTCGGAGTGTGAACGCTCGTAAACCGTTCCTCAAGACCCGTTCCTCTGGAGCGGTCTAACTAAGACCACTTTCAAAGTGAGTGAGAACGGGGTCTTACACTGAATGTTCAAGATCACAAATAAATGACATGTGCCAAATGATTTTGGTAGCAAATGTTTAGGGGCTAAGTAATGAGCATAGAAAGATAAGGAAATAAGGTCAGTAGGTCGGACACCATGTGCTCAATTAACACAGGTCACCATATGTGCAAATGAGAGTTGTGGTTTTTATTGAAGATGATTTCCAGCAAGTTTTTGGGAGGTTGTTTTTATTTTGCTGGTTCAAACAATCAATCTACTGGAGGATAAACAATCCAGAATGAAATAGCTATGTTCTCTCGACATACGATGCCCATACTAGAGCTCAAGATTAGCTTTAAGGAATGCAAACCACTCCAACAGGTAAAACAAGATTCCAACACGATACATGTACATGTAGCTAGATAAAAAATGATGTTCATTTCATGGTTGTCAAAGCAAGTCAATCAATAAAGTGTGATTGCCCAGAGATAACATTTTCATGACGTCACTGCACTGGATAGTTCACTCACCCCTATGGGGATGGTGCATGGTAGGGGATGGTGCATGGTAGGTCATTCGCACTAGAGGAAAGTTAAGTATGAAACTCATGGACAATGAATTAAGAATAATTGTACCATGAAAGAGGCATATACACATGGGACAAGAATGTTGTGAAAAGAAACAACAGCGTAGTTTTGGGGATGCCAACTACCAATGTATGATGATGATTCATAACATTTACATGTATAGGGCACCAACCGCACCATACATGTATAATTTGTTTGTTTGTTTGTTTGTTTTACCTGACTGCTAAAAGAGCATGTGCATGCTTGTAAGTTAACTACCAGTGGACTGACGGCTTTTAGGTATCTCAAAGGGACTTGGTGATGAGGATTAATGCCTTACCAAAGGGCAAAATTTAAAGCGCATCGACTTGGTTTTGAACCCGGGACCTCCCGGTTACGAGACCACTGCTCTACCACTGATCCATCGCGCGGTTTGGTGTCAGCTTACATGTACATTTTGTCATGAGCCCCCCTTGATGTAAACAATGCAGCACTCGCACAAATTAACTTATACAGATGGCCAGTCTTATCAGAGCATGCTCACAATAATCCCCGCACAATTCATACCAGTTCTTTTTATATTCTGTTCCAAGTTTTCTTTTGGAAATGTTGATCAAACCTATTTTTCACTACCTGGTATACATGTACAACATTACATAGCACTATGTTTTTCTTCAGAATGAATCAATATTTAATTCTCATTATATAGCTACATGTACATGAACATGTTATGTATCACAGCTTGAATTGCACTGTCGGTATGTGAATTGGGGGAGGGGGGGGGGTTAATGAGGCTTGGATTGGATGCATACTTGGGAGGAAAATATCATCAAACCTTAGGACTGTCTGGCAATACAACCTGTCAAGTTAGATAGCACTCAATAACGAGACATCTTCATCAAATGTCAGGACATTCTGAGATCAAGGAACTGTTCCCACTGTAATCAGAATTTCACAAAGATAATGTACAGTGCATGTACTTTGCCTACTGATAAAAAAGTACACACAGACCTGCAATCGGTCATTTCACACTGCAATACACTTTTAATACTAAATCTGTTCATCATTCATAGTGGCAGATCCAGGATTTTCGGCCAATGGGGGGAGGGGGGTATGAGTAGAAACACCTCCTACAGCTTTATGATTATTTGATTTGAACTTAATTGAATTGAATTGAATTGAATTGAATTGATTATAGTTGAATGAAAATCACCTGAACAAACCACCATGATTAGTAGACCACCCCCTCCCCTATCTCTCCATCTTTCTAACATATATACAAATTACAAAGCAAATCATTCATAGCATTAAAACACTATTGGGAACATAATTACTTATACATCTTAGATATTTCTAACAGAATAAAATAAAATGCAGTATTTTACACTATAAGACAGGAACGTAATTAGAAAAACGTAGATAGAACGTCTTAGAAATGTATGTCACAATATTTAACATGATAGATGGGAATGCAATTGGTACAGTGTGAACACATCTCTGACTGGTAATGGTTATGATGGAGAAAAGAACAACCCAATCAATATCACTCTGATTCGAATTAGGGAGAGGGTTGTTGTCGCAACGTCCGGCAATTCTGACGTCATCGTTTTGGGCACAGCGAAACGAGGCAGTGAGAGGAAAATGTCAATTATTATGAAAAATGATGCACTTGAAAAGGATAGATTCTGCTGCCCCTAGAGGCTGGTTAAATGAAATGCAATTATTCTTAATCAGCTACGCCTTCCCTCTTGTCTAATTATTCTTCAGACTCTGAGCAAATATCTAGATGATAAGCACCTGCGCTGACAATTGAATGTGTACATGTACATGTACAATTGTACTATTATTATTTGTACAAAGGTTTTGAGCCAACCAGAAAAATCAGCGTATGTTGTGATTTGAGCACCCAGATGACTGTCCAGTAATTTTTCAATATCTCATGGTTTGCAAACAGTTCCTGGACGACCATGTCCAGTAAATTTTTCATATCTCATGGTTTTAGGTGCGCGAAATATGCTCTTCAGCTCACAGGAGTTTATACCCATTCAAGGCCATTCAATATTATATAAAAGACTGGTTTCAGTACATACTATTGCATGTTTTTTGGAAATGATAATAGTAAAAATATTAATTACATTGTATAGCACTTATTATCATGTTTCTAAGTGCTTGCAAGCAGGGAAATCCAAAGTGTCCTTATGAAAAGTATTAGATTGATATCTTGATTTGACATGTACAGCACTCAATGCATGAAGTGCCCTCTGGAAGAACAACATTGATGCTGATCAGGCATCACTGGGTATTAAAATAAAAGTATTGTTTGTCAATAATATCCTTTACAAAATTTGAATTTGCAATGTTAATTTGGTGGCAACAAACAAGCGAGCTATACTGATTCACTTACTAATTGACATAGTACAGATAAATTATTGATCACCCCCCCCAAAAAAAAAAAATAATAATAATAAAAATAAAATATTAATAATGAAAATGAATAAATTAAAAATTAAAAAAATTAAAAATTAAAAAATTAAAAATAATAAATAATCATAAACTGCAAAAACTTCTAAAAGTTGCACACTCTAGAAAACTTGTATGGTACACTTTCATTTTACATTTGTACAGTGTGTAATGTAAATAATGATCGAAACATGTTTTTAATGAGTACATGTACATGTACATACATGTATACATGTACATGTAAATTTTAAGATGACATAAATATAACATTAGTTCCAGTAATACTCATTGAAGTAACTTACATTTTGAAAGCGATAAATTACTCTCATACCAAAACCTGGACAGCATCATTATGAAAAAGGATTACAAATCTCAAACAGAGGTGTTGTGGTCGAGTGTATATGTCACTGGACTGTGGATCACATGGTCCGCAGTTTGAGTCCCGCCGCGGCACTAATGTCCTTTGCAAGACATTAATCTACATTTGCCACACTCAACCAGAGTAAGGTAAATGGGTACCTGGTAGGAATTTATTCCTTGAAATGCTAGAGCATCATAATTAAATGTCAGCCGCCACGCTAAAGCTGGGTTAATAATTGTGGAGCATCACGAGTGTCAAGTCTGACAGACATGAGCACTATACATGAACCCACAATTTCATTATTATTAAACTGCCGCCAGGAAATTTATATGAGCCTGAAACTTCATTCATTGAATTACCAGTCAGAGTTATAAGAAAAAACCACCTGATATCCATACCCTTGAATTCATATAATATGTAACCCAGGGGCTGGTGGGCAGGCTCATAATACATCATGCCAAAATAAGACTACTACATGCTTTGTGGTGATGAGGTTATGTGATATCAGAACACAGCAAACAAAGGAGAATGACAAAATATCCCCCCTCTCCATTCAGACTACATGTACCAAAGTTCATCATATTGCAATTTGATAAGTAATACAATTATTCTAGTCTGATTATTGCATAATGAAATGTAATATAATGATAATAATGATAACAATAATGATAATAATAATACTAATAATGATAATGATAAATAAAAATAATAATAACAATATTGAAAATAATATCGCTAGTGATATTCGTTTGTCTCGCAATGTATGGTCAATAAGGGATCTAAAAGATCACGACGTTTCGTGTGCCGCTGCAACACTTTGTCAGGTGATAAAATCTAATGTAAGCAAGCGTGTTTTATTCTCTACGGGAGGACCAGCGGTCAGTTAATTCAATCAATAATTGGAACAATAGTGCACAAGGCCTATTGGCCGCGCACACAGTGCTCTACCAATCAGCAGGCCGCTGGCTCAGCTCGGCGCACGAAACGTCGTGATCTTTTTAGATCCCTTATTGACCATACATTGCGAGACAAATGAATATCACTAGCGATCTTATTTTCGAAACTACATCCGCAATGAGTAATATATTTAGCAATAACAACAATATTACTTATACTACTACTACTACTACTACTACTACTACTACTACTACTACTAATAATAATGATAATAACAATAAAATTGATCATTTAGGAGCATTAAATAGAAAAGGTACCATAGTATTTTATAGTGAAAGCCATGTTTCAGCAATATTTTGAATAAAACTTGATAAAGAATCAGGGTCCTATTCTCATCTTAACATTGCATCATGTGAAACATGAAATGCGTGGTGCTTTATGTGAGCATGCACTGATGACTGGCAAGCTGTTGTGTCAACTAATCAAACAGAAACTAGTTCTCTTTACAATGTTTCTTACTTTCTTTATACAATGTTGTTATCCAGTGTGTACATGCCCCTTTTACTACATGTATATGATTCTTTATACCAGCGTTCAACCTGGGTGCCGCAAGACATCTCTAGGGGTGCGGCAAGAGAAATTTAGTTAGTCCTTCAACAAATTATTTTGGAATTGTGTCGATTTTGTGAAACACAATATATAGAAATGGCCAGAGTATGTAATTTTGTGAGGAAATAGTATTTAAAAGATAAAACGTGTATTTCTTCATCGCTTGCTCGCACTCTATAGAAACAGGATAAAACAGGATGATTTCAAGCAGAGAAGTGCCTGAAACACCTCCATATTTTGGCAACAAGGTGCCTAAACATTATTCTAGTTGACAGCGAGGTGCGTAAATAAATAGAAACAAATATGCCCGTAGGTGTGTACATGGCACTTGAAGAGTTTCAGAGTGATGCACAAGTAATGTTCAGTGATGAATTTGGGTTAAGAGTGACGCGAAACTTCTTTCTTATTTTTGAAAAGGGTCCAGTGACTGAAAAAAGGTTGAAAGACGCTGCTTTATACAGCATTTCTTTATGGAGGCAAGGACCAAGGTTTGTATTTGAATACAAATTTTGTCCAGTCTGAACAGGTCTGTCTATTCTCATTTCTATTCTTGCCCTGTGGCATCACTGATCAATGATTCATGGCTGGTCGTGGGAACGTGCAGAGCTCAGTTTCAATTTCTGATAGGTGTCATTCACAAAGGTCACAGACATTTCAAAGACAAGAGATGAAATTATATTTTCAATCAAACAGTTGGCCTACTCTGAACATGTATGTACATGTACATGTATGTATGTAATCTGCAAACACAAACAGCATCTACAACAAAAGATTGCAATGACCTAGTGTATGAAAAATTCAGAATTGAATCAGAAATGTTGTATTCTTGATTTGTAAATTCAAACGTTTCAATATTGAATTAATCAGTAGTTGTTAATTTTTTTTAAATTCCAATGACTAGATTTACAAGGTGTGGTAGCCAGTAGAGGTCAGATTGTATTATGCAGTAAAGCTTTAAAAAATTGTAATTTTTAATGCAAAAGGCTTTACGGATGACTGCTATTTGCTAGAATTCATTAAATGTAGGCCTACCAATGTAAATAATCTCAATTTGATGTTTCTTTCCATTAAGAGATGAGTTTCAATAACATATTCTAATAAGAGTAAGGGAAAACCCAAGGGAAAACCCAAGTGTAGTTTTCCACCTGCATACCCCTAATCAGTTATCTGGAGGAGAGATCAAAGGGTTACAGTGTTTCAGTTCGCTTTTCGCCTCCAAGGCACAGGTGAGGTAACGTCAAATACTTATGATAATAATAATGGGCCAAATTAATACATACAGTCTGCTGAGAGCCAGAACGGTAGTAAATCTACCTAAAAGTACATGACATGCCCCTATTTTTATATGGTTCACTGTACATGTATATATCGTCTGTTTGGAGCCAGAAGGGCATTAACTTATTAAGTATATAATGTATACTTTACCACAGAGTTAACAACCCTCTGGTTATGAAAGGACGATACAGATGATAACAAAACTTGTGACTCGCCATTGCCACTGTCGCTTTCCATTTACAAAAAGATTGCACAGAAGTACCTGTATGCCACCTGTCTCAACTAACATTCAGAGAGAACGTTTAATTAAACAGTAATTATCATTTACTCTGTTATTAATCATAGCAGAATCAGACCCTTCCCCTCCCCTCTTCCAAAAATTAGCCTGTATGTTTCGAACAAAATGAAACCCCTGGAACCTATATTACTCTCAATATTATCAATGTATCTTAGAAATCACGTGATTCAGCCAAAATTTTCATGATTTCTTCTTCTTCTTCTTCTTCTTCTTCTTCTTCTTATTATTATTATTATTATTATCATTATCATCATCAATATCATTATCATTATCATCATCATCATCATCACCATCATCATCATCATCATTATAATATCTTACAAACCCCGCTACATGAATAAGTTCTAGCCTTCTTCGCGGCATCTTATCTTCGTCAAGTCAAAGAATGAAATCAGAGATAGCCCTTCGTTTCCCCTGAGACACCTGGCACTTAAATCCTTGCCCCATACTCCTACTGTACTTGTATTTATTGATTCACTATCGATTGGCATCCATGCCATGGCAATCTTATATTTCCTTATGTAATATTCACTCACTTTTTTCACATTTTATAAGCAGGGCCACAGAATACAGCGTATTAAAATGCATTGCACCTTTAGAAACTGAGGTCTTTTAAAAAGTGACATGAAGCTCTCTGAGTGTAAAGGAAACTTCATATTATTTATGGTTCCATGTGAATGAAAACAAATAAAAAAGGATATCAACAAAATTTAACACTGCCCATAATTGAATACTGTATGTTTAATTTTCCATGTGAATGAAAACAAATAAAAAAGGGTATCAACAAAATTTAACACTGCCCATAATTGAATACTGTATGTTTAATTTTCCATGTGAATGAAAACAAATAAAAAAGGGTATCAACAAAATTTAACACTGCCCATAATTGAATACCGTATGTTTAATTTTCCATGTGAATGAAAACAAATAAAAAAGGGTATCAACAAAATTTAACACTGCCCATAATTGAATACTGTATGTTTAATGTTCCATGTGAATGAAAACAAATAAAAAAGGGTATCAACAAAATTTAACACTGCCCATAATTGAATTTATACAACTCACTCCTAGATCCTAATCAAATGATTGGTCATGGGCGGTCACGTGTGATTCATTTACTGAGCCTATTGCACGCCTTTTCATGAAAAAACGTGCAATATTTTCCAGTTTTTACTATCCAACGTTTTTTTTTAATGCATGTACATGTACACGCAGTAGTGCGCGTAGAGGTGAGAGCGCTTAATACTGTGTGTGCATATGGGCCTACATGTATGCTTGTGCAGCACTACGCGTAATTGGGTATAGAGGTAAGTGCGCTTACTATAGCTATGTGTGCAAACTAAATTAAGCCTTATTAAACTTGAGATTTATTTGTCAGCCATACTGTCACGAAACAATCTTGATTTAATTATTTTTACATCAAATAACAAGGATCTAGGAGTTTCGTTGTATAAAACAAATGATGCATGTTTTCATTCGTTCATTATACGATCTGTGTGTATCTATCGCACTCAGCCTAACGGCTTCGTGCAATAGATACACACAGCCTCAACTCGAGTGCGGATAGATCGTATAATGAACTCATGCGCATGCATCATTTGTATAACGTTTATTGTTCTATGTGAAGGAAAACAAATAATAAAGTGTGTCAACAAATTTCAATTCTGCCAATGATTTTCAATGAATTTTAGTGTAAATATTTACACATGTACATGTCATAGAATCCCTAAAGTACATGGAGGCCTACATGTAAATGTACATTGTGCAAGTATCGTTGCCTGTCTATGGCTAAACTGACTGGCAGCCTATTAAGGAGTGCTCGTGGAAGTGTATTTTTCTGAACAATCAAACCAAAATATCTGTAGCACACAATGCTACATGTATGTATCCTACCCTACACCGCAAGATGTTCACAACTTCACACACTTCTAGCTACATGTGAAGGCCGGGTACAGATTTCCTCTGGGAGGCACTCAAAAGAAGTTATTAAATCATATAAACTTGTCATTAATCTTACAATAATGATCATATGAAATTGTAGCTTAGAGTATGCCTTCATATTAATTATTCAATCATATTGTATGCCGAGAGTCATAAAGTTGTTCATAATTTCACATTACCATGTCCTGTCAAAATTGCAATCCATGAAGGAGCCATATTTATTTATTTATTTATTTTTAAATATTTATACAGGATGACAATATCAGCCAAAGCTGTTTTTCACATTGGTCCTGTATAGGCCTATACATGGTAACATACAAAATAACAATGAAATAAGTAAAACAAAATATATTACAGGAATATTAAATAATATAACATTATAGGAAATAATCAGCAACTAGTGACATGGATGTAAATTCATGGATTTACCCAGAATCACAAAATGAGATTATCCAACGATTTGAAACACAGTAAGAAAAAAATTAAACTTCACCGGAAATGTAATTAACTCTTTCACCAATAGAATCAGAATCTCACCCAGCACACTCATAGGAAACAAGACACAACACACCCATAAATCATCAACACACCTGAACTACCAGTCACAGAAGCAATATAAGCACCCACCAACAACTCCCACAACAACATGATTAATTAACAACACTCACAGTTTAAAGGTACTACAGTGTACATACATGTACATGTATGTCCCATTTGCAGGCCAAAAAAAAATGAAAAGGTTAAATTCCAACAGCATTTGAAAGATAATACTAATTTAGAACTTCCCTCAAAACGTGTCATTTTGTGGGAAAATAATGACCATTAGTTGTCGAATCGACTTTAGTGATTGCAATCCTTTAGTAAATAGTCTGATTTTCAGACCCGTTTTGTGCTGCGCAAAGATTCAATCAGTTTAATTACAAGAAGTGGTTTATTGATGTAGACAAATGCTCATGTACCCTTTACAGCTCATTTTATGTATGTTATTACCAAAGAAAAAGAAGTCAGTCAGTCACGCAATAGTGTCTGACGGTGAAGTCTAGAAAGTAAACAGGTTTCCTTGCATAATTTGAATAAAGGTACTAGGATACTGCTAATGTTTAACTTTCACAGATAGGACATACGTGACATATTCATAATTCCTGCAAAGTTCTACAGAATTTGATGTTAGCTGCAAATGGGACATACACTGTAGTCCAGTACCTTTAAATACATTTTCGGTGATGTATAATATGTGGATATTAGACAGAAGCATGCGAATGGTGAAAATATCAAACCACTAAACGTACATGTACATGACACATATACCCTTTTCATGTTAGGGGTAGAAGGGGAGTAAATGCGGATTAAATTCGGACTTAGTCAGGACCCAAAAGGTAATGTGAATGCTATCAGCATCTCTCCATCCGCATTTGATGCGGACATCTCGACCCGCTTTGAGATTAGGATCGAATTCGCATTTAGTGGATTCTGTGTAATGTGTACTACTCGATGCGGACAGGAAGACTTAGTCCTGCGTGATCATCTTCTTTTCCTCATGTTATTCTTTGTTTTTATCCTTCTATCATTTTCTCTTTCTTCATTTACTCATGTTATAATAATAACAATAATAATAATAATAATAATATTATTACATTTATAAAGCGCCTTTTCATTAGATACAAAGCGCATAAACAAGAAATACTAACAAACAACAAAAAATGAGAGAACATTATCATATGAAGCTTACATTAATTACAAACAGAGAGAAATATTACGACAAATTAGAAAAGATGTGTTTTCAGACATTTCTTGAAAACTGTGAGAGTATGACAGGGGGTAAGGAGTTCCAGGTTTGGGGGGCAATATATAACGGAAAAAGCCCTATCTCCTATCTGTTTACTGGTTCGAGGGACGGTAAGTGTTTTACTACTGGCTGATCGTGTATTGTGCATGGATGTGTGCGCATGGAGAAGATTACCTAGGTATGCTGGGGCCTGATTATTGAGACACTTGTAAGTGAGAGTTAAGGTCTTATGTATGAAACGATTATTAACAAGAAGCCAGTGAAGATCAGTGATGAGAGGGGAGACATGGACAAATTTTTGTTTACAATGATTTAGCCGTGCTGCTTCATTATGGAGGAGTTGAAGGGAGTTAAGATCTTTAAGCGATATACCTTGGAGTAGTGAATTATTCTGTTTTTAATCCTTCTAGTATCTTCGCTCCTATCTTTCCTTATGTTAATCTCTGTTTTCATTCTGTTATCATTTTCTCGTCCCATTCCTTTTATTATTTCTCTTCTATCTTTCCTCATCCTTGATCTTTCCTTATGTTAGTCTTTATTCTTATCCTTCTACCACCTTTTAAAATCTTTTCTTATGTCATACTTTGTTTGTATCCTATCATTCTCTCTACCCTTTCTAATCTTTTTCTTTGTTTTTATCATTCTATTATTTTTCTGCCCCCTTTCCTTATCTTTTTCTTTGTTTTTTGTTTTGTTATCCTTCTATCATTATCCTACATTTACTCATGTTATTTTTTTGTTTTTATATCAATATCATCTTCTCTTTTATATTTGCTTATGTTATCCTTTGTTTTCATATTATTTTCTCTTTCTATCTTTCCGTACTCTTTGCTTACCGTCCTGTTTCAAAAAGCTTGGTATCATCTCTTTCTTTATAACAAAGATATAAAATGAAATAATTCATTAAAATATATTTTTTGTATTACAATTAAAACGTTTCACTAAATACTTTGCGTAGAATGTCAAAATGTGCGTGCCTTGATCGGCACGGTTACTTAAGGTGGGAACCTAGATGAAAGAAGACTGCAGAAACCATGGAAACAAATACACATAGCAGATGTGATGCAGTCTTGCTGCTGTGAGTATGATCGATCGCGAAAAGGATTTAGAGTGCAGACTTAATTCCGACTCAATTCGCTTTTGGTGGTGAATATGACAACAGTATTATATGCACAATATACATTAGATTAAACTTGGCTTATAAATGTTGTATCTTCCTCTCACTTTTTTACAATCAAAATGTGCTTCAGTTTAAATTCTAACAATTTGATCCCTTTTTTGGAACATAAGATGTTTACCAGGGTATTTGTTTACTTGTTTATTCCAACATGGAATATTTGGTGACTTTTAGTCTGACACCAGTCTCCCTCAAATTGTTCAGTGACAAACTGACAACCTACTACATATTGTCAGACCTGCCAACCTCTGGAGTTCAAAAACTGTATTCTTTAATCCCAAAAGTTGTATTTTACCGACAAAAGTTGCATTTAAAAAAAAACCCGGATCAATGCCTCTTACAGTTCCTACATCGAGCATATTTTATGGAGCATTGGTTGAATATGCATGATTTCGTCATGACTGGTGTGTTCGATGAACCAATGAACATCCCCAAATTGCCAATGTGAGATGCTGGAAGGATACTTTACAACACAGAATGGGCATTTTGCCATTGAAAATGGCACACACACAAAATAAGATTTATAAAAAAAATAAAAAAATAATTTTTTTTGTTTTTTGTTTTTTGTTTTTTGAAAATCATATTTTTTATAGGAAAATCATACTGTCGTATTTACTTCTAAAAATCGTACTAAATACGACTAAATCGTATTGGTTGGCAGGTCTGTATTGTAAGTTTGTGTTTAGTTAACAAGCACCTACATGTAATTTTGCTCTTGAAAGTCAAGGCATGACATGATCTACAGTGTAAATGACTGAATCTTCAGTGATTAATCCAAACCATACAGAGTCTATGCAAATATAATCAGAAAATTATCCTCCCAAACTCGGAACAACCAATGGCAATGCTATTCATTGACATACATGTAATACACAGATACATGTAGATCTATACATAACTGCTAGATCTAACAGGAATTCAGTTTTATTATTTTGTTTCTTGTTAGAGTCCAAATTTATTTGCAAGGTCTTAGACCTCTACAACAACTTTTCTTTTTCACTTCCCGAATGAAACCAAGATTTTTAACAAATCATTATTAAAGAAAACATTTGAAGATCATCATTATTCTGACATTCAATGATCATTCATTAAAAAAATTTACAAAGAAAAAGTAAACGGTCTGTGTTTTTTTGTTTGTTTACTAATTTATTTACATTTTTTTTTCTTTCATTTATTGTTTTGTTCTGCTTTTGTTAAATAACTACTTACTTAGTTTAAATAACTACTTAGTGCGTTAGTTTAAATTTAATCAGACTAGACTCTAGCACACTCTAGAGGTGAGGACTTCTCGCTGATTAAAGGTATTTGGTAACATTGTTCAGATAAGAGAAAATGGTGCTAAGGTAGTGAATTCAATGCGAGATGTACAATTAAAGATAATCTGAAAGTTTGAGTGAAAACAGACCATTATTAATGAAAACAATTGAGAAAAACTGGTCTGACCAATTCCTTAATTCTCCCAACTATAATATTACAATTTAATTACATTTTAGGTTAAAGATACTTTGTCCCTTATGCAGCCAACATCAAATTCTGTAGAACTTTGCAGGAATTATGAATATGTCATGTATGTCCTATCTGTGAAATTTAAACGTTAGCAGTGTCCTAATATTCAAATTATGCAAGGAAACCCGTTTACTTGCTAGACTTCACTGTCAGACACTATTGAGTGACTGACTGGCTTTTTTCATCTTTGGTAATAACATACATAAAATGAGCTGTAAAGGGTACATGAGCATTTGTCTACATCAATAACCCACTTCTTGTAATGGCCAAAATTAAACTGATTGAATCTTTGCGCAGCACAAAACGTACGACCATTCGGTACAATGGTCTGAAAAATCAGACTATTACTTACTGGCTCTATAGCTCCTAAGTCGATTCGACAACTAATAGTCGTTATTTTCCCACTTAAAGACATTTTCAAGCCCCCTTTTTTTTAGCGAAGTTCTAAATTAGTATTGTCTTTCAAATGCCGTTGGAATTTAACCTTTTCATTTTTTTGGCCTGCAAATGGGACATAGTACCTTTAATGTTGATCGTCACAAAGCTATGAATTGGCTCTATATACCATTCCAGACATTTAAGTGTTGAAAGATTTTTTAAAGCCTGTCTTAATCTTATTATGTCTTACTGTCATGGAAAAACGGTTGGGAAAATTCAAAAATTGGTTGGGAGAATTTACTGTTAATAGAGGATGTCACACAGTGACGATGACGCCTTCAAAGAAAACCATAAATATCTTTGTGGTTTGAGAATCTTTTCAGGATTTTTTGCATGTTAGAGGGTTAGCACAGTTGAACTTGAAGGAATATAATATTAATAAGTAACATTTATTTTCATACAAAAATGAGCTTTTTCATCAACCTTCAACGATGTTACCGAGTCACTTTAAGAAACAACTTAAAACATGGCAATCAAAATCTAACAGTTATTCAATGCATATCCACAAGTAAGTCGGCTAAGAATTAGAAAAACATCAAAAGAAAATGTTACCCCCGAAATAGAGAAAGATCTGCATGTTCACGTGTACTGTTGCCCGTGTACGTTGCTGCAGCAGCAGCCGCCGCTGGACCTTCTGCAGCCTCTGCCATTTTCTTAGCCGGTACACGCCTACTTTTCACGCTTACGTAGCCGGTACGAGGTGTGGGAGGTGTCCGCTCTCAACTCCGATCCCCGATTCTTCAGCAACTCTCCGAGTCCGACTTGTTTCTTGAAAGGAAGAAGAACTCTACGACCGTTCTCGTTATTATAAATAAAGATATATAAGTTTAAACAACAATCAAAGTGTTGGATTGATGAAGCATCCGTGAAGATCGTGCGAAATGTCGAAAAACATGGACCTTTTACAACAAACAATGTTAGAAAAGTCAGCGCCGGAATTTTCGATTGACTTTTGCCTGTCCACAAAATGAACGATGAGGGTGCTCTACTAATGTTAACAAATTAACATTACGAGATACCGAGTTATGAATTTTTGAAAGTTATAATCACTATAGCCTAGGTATGGGCCAGTATGGGCTCTTCAAATTGGTTGAATCGGTAATGTCTCTGTGATGTAGTGGCGGACACCATTCCCGTTTGTTCCAACACGCAAAATTACTGAAATTTCAATTTTCTAAAATGTATAACTCAGGAGCTAGGTCTATTCTCTTTGGACTCTTTAGAAAACCTATATAAATGCTATCCATTGAGTATAGTGCCCTAAGGGAGAAGGCACTTAATTAGGAGAAAAACGAAATTAATCGGATATTTTTGTACACGACAAACGGGAGAGTTTTCCGCAACTACGTCACGATCCACTAATCAAACTGCCAATTTGAGATTAATTAGCATAGACTTTGACTCATATTTCGAACGAACATTCATAACTTTCTTATTATTGGTCTTATTTATTGTAAACTTTCACAGTTCTGTATAAAAGTTATCATATTTTTCTACTTTCATAAATATGGATTTATTACAAGGATTAATTGGATTGCCCTTTAAGACAGTGTCATACATTTCACCCTTTCCACTCCCTTTTTTCCCAAAAAGTTCACATCGTAAGTTGGAAAAATGTCCTGCCCGACATTCCTTTTGTAAATCCAAAAACAAATTAAAGAACCTCCATTATCCACGTAGAACAATAGTGGAAGTGGTTAGGTCAGGTTAGGACTCAGATGGGATTCGCTTCCCAATAGAATAAACCTATGCTATATATATTGATATATTTTAGATAAATAGTTTCTATTAAAAAAAAAACGGAGGGAGCCTGGACAGGGAGAGCAGTCAAAAACTTGGAGGAAGAAGGAATTTAGATATCTTTATGTCCCGCATTTACCCCCCCCCCCTCCGACCCAGATCGAAATTCCCGCTTGTGCTCGTAGTTATAAATATTGCACATGCATATTCCATATCATCTTTAAAATGAGTTTTTAATGAATTGCATTACAAAGGCCTAATTTTGCCCCCTCCGATCCACTAACTTGTTGGCAGGAAATTACAATTAACTGATATCGGCCCTATAGCTTCTTCCCTTGAGAAAATTCCAAAGTGATCATCATTCTTCTGTGTTTTTTCTTTTCTTACTAAATAATGCAATGTGCCCTTTCCCCCCCCCCTCTCCCCTCCCCCTCGTGGCCCCACCCAACTAACTTCTACCTTTCCCCTGAAAATGCCACTTACTGGGGGCAGAGCACTGATCTGTACGTGGGGCTGTGCCCCACCCCCTAAATCTGCGGCCATAACAAGATCACGTGTTTTGATCATAATAGATATGATCACATGACGTGAATGGTCTCGGTCGAAAAATGGCAAGAATCCTTCAAAATTCTGCTGTTATTTTGGCAGTTTTGCTGCCTTTAGTGACTGGTCTTGGCATATTTAAGCACGGAAGACCAAAACATGGAATGCTTGGAGCACCACTGGCAAAGGAGAAGTACAATCTTCCGCCTGATATGTGGTTTAAACAAAAGTTGGACCATTTCAATGATGCCGATCTCCGAACATGGAATCAGGTACGTGCATCGTTCGGAAGGCTGTGGAGAGAATGCCCGGAGCTTCCGGGCAGGAAAGTAGTAGCTTTCCGCTATTCCGCCTGGGCCGGGCCGGGCGCGGGCTTTCTTTCCTCAGTTTTACTTTTTGGTTTATGTATTATTATCAAAACAATCTAGGTGTTTAGACTGATATGTTCGGGGGTCACTATAGAGGATTAACATATTTCCAGATTAATTATACATTTAATTTGCATATTCTGCAATATTATAAGCTTCCCGGCCCGGGGGCACGTTTCTCGAAACCGTCATAACTAACTTCTTGACTATCCCATTGAAACGTGTGTTATAGATTTAACACATGTTTCAATGGGATAGTCATTAATTAGTCAAGAAGTTAGACTTATGATGGTTTCGAGAAACGGGCCCCAGCCCTCCACGTACTACTACTAGCACCTAAGCCAAGGGCAAGGGAAAATTCAGGGAAATAAGTCATATCTTCCTCATAAAAGTGCATGTAGGCACGTAGAACTATTGTCGTTGAGCCATGTACAGTGAATTTACGCGCTCTGATTGGCCGATACGCTCCAGCTGTTTCGATTTTTAAGTGAAAGAGGGCCTACTTAACTTAAGCGCGACTTAAGTGCGACTTAAGTGCGACTTAAGTTCAATGGCAAAGTCAATACGAAATATTACGTCACACCACAGAGATTTTGACATGACGTGCTTTAAACAGGTGACGCACTTCACACATAGGTGACGCACACACGAAATTGCACACACATAAAATAGAAAAACCAATGAACATTTCAGAATAAATTTCCAGTTTGTACCTTAAATATGACGAAAATGAGAATTTTTTTCAAATTTAAGACTTAAGTAAGTCTTAAACTTAAGTGAAATACTTAACTTTTCAAGGATGCTGAAAAAATCGTAACAAATAGAAGATTTGACTGGAATATCATAATTTTGGTATCGGCATAAACGGAAAATCGCAAGCTAGCTCCTCGCACTAATGTCTTATAACATAGAGCCTATGGTAGCCAGCGATAGCCAATCTAAAGGGCCCATGTCGGCTCGGCTAGGCGCCAAATTACGAAAATGAGGCTGAGACGGGAAGAACGTAATGCGCATGTGCTGGCTGTAAGCTAAAGTTTTACGTGGTAGGTAACCAAATTAAAATAAATAAATAGTTAACACTAACGGGTGGTATTCCGATAGCGTACTAAGTTAAGCCTGGCTTAACTTAGTCCACACTTTTATGGAGTGCCTGTTGCCAACTCATTTACCCTGTACAGATTATTTTAATCCTGAAATGAAAAGTGTCCAAAAAATTAATTTTGCAATGAAATGGGAAGGAAAAGATAATATGATTATGATCTGAATTTCAATTAGGTCCTTGGTAGATTATCTTTGTCATGATTATGAATATTGAAGGAGGAAGATGAAACCTAGCATTCCATAGAAGTGTGAACTAAAATTCTTGTTTAGTCTGGACTTAGTCCCGGCTTAACTAACTTATGACAATACCACCCATAGTTATTAAGGTTTCTAAACATAGTACAAACATTTTTGAGATTATTATTCTGAATTTAATTTGCATAACAGGGCTCTCACTTAACTTTTTTTCTTGGTTGCCAGCCGGGCATCCTATACAGATTTTTAGGTTGGCAAATGGCAGTTTAGGTGGTCACAGTGAATAGGTTTAAAGTCGAGGGGAGGGGGCAGTGTATCATCATTTTGCGCCAAGTGGATAGCTGGTATTGTCAGCTGCTCATCATATTTGTTGACAAAGTAGGATCATTGTAATCACGCTCTGACGCCTGTGAGTCATTTCTGTTTTTCAGTCAAAGTATTTTGTGGATGTGCCTTGGCATTTCTGAAGTAATATGTAAGTGTTGGTCTATATTGCTTTTAGGTGGTCAATAGCACCCGGGCAACCACTAATTTCGAGCCCTGCATAATGCAAATCAGCTCCAACCATAAAAGGGGAGGGGTTCAAAATATTAGAGTCTGTATAAAACATTGCCTTTTATCAACTGGTCAGAACAGATAAAGGTTCCAGAAACATGTTATCACAGTGAGCACATATGCCAATCGATTATATTGATATAAATATACTTTATATACTATATATAGCACTTTATGTTAGTAATATGTATGTAACTATAAGAACACAATGGAAATACTAGAGCTCAAAGGAAATGCAAGTTTTCATGGTAAGTGAAAATATAATCCGATTGACATTATAAATGTCTTTTGCAGAGTATGCAACTTCATTTCCTCCTTGATGAAAACAATCATTTATGTTTGTGAGCATGAAGAATTCAAGCACAAAAACACATGAAATAACTCATCTATAAAGGAAGTGTGTACGTATTGGCAGAGTAATGTTGTGAATTTGTACTGAGTCCTTCAATGATATTAGAGAAAATCAACATTTTAAACGAACTTTGCATTCATGTTCCTTAAACAGCAGTAAAACAAATTCAAACTTCCATGAAATGGATAAAGCAGCAGCAATCACGACCAGAAGTGTCCCGATCAATGAATTCACCGTTCATGATTTTCCAGTCTCTTCTTCTGGTTTTAGATGTCTAGCAGTCTTTCTCCATGTTTGAACCTGACAGTACACACTCATACAATGATATTCTGTATATAGCAGGCTTAGCAGCATACATGTACCTGTATGTTGGGGATAAGGTATTGTAACGTGTTTATTTAACCGAGACACAGAAAGCTGACCAAAATCAATCACTAAACATGGTGCATCAAATCAATCTAATCGCTCTCCTAAACTAAAGTAACTCAGAAGAAAATGACAAGCTCACACGAAGAAGGATGGACCAGAACTGGTTTAGTCTCCCAACAAAATAAACCAATCAGGGAAAGTCATGTGAGAAGAGAAACCGATGAGGTGAGCAGGCTAGATAGTTCAAAGGTGAGAGGCGAAGAGAACAAATGAGAGAAGAGAAAGTACCTGTTGCTAAGGCAGGACAAGGCAAGCCATGCATAGAGAATGAGAACACAACAAAGAGAATGGGTTGGAAGGTGAGGTAGGAAAATAGGGTGTGGCAGTAGTGTAACTGAAAGACTGTGCTGTAAGAAGGTGAATGAAAAGGGAACATGAGCTGGAAAATGAATATGCAAATGAAGAATGCAAATCTATAAATGAATACCCGGTATATACCGGTATGTAATAGTGGATATGGAAGAAGGCAAGTAGTATAGTAGTAACCAAGAAATTTACTTACTGAAATAAGACAATTTAAACTCTTACAGTATCAACACAAATGCTGCTCTTTGCCACCTTTTTACAGATGTGCCTGTACCACAGATCATTTATGCCTTCACCCTTTTTGCCATTATAGATAGAACAAGCCAGGGCTTTTTCTCCTGCATAGATAATATCTTTCTTTGCTGCACAAAGTTCTTGAAACAAATCAGCGAGTTCTTGGAAATCAACAATCTTCTTGACTTCTTTCAGGGCAACTGGTTTCCCTATTCCAAACACTCTTGTCACGTTCAAGCAATTCACGTAAGAAGAGTAGCTGATAACAGATTACCCTTCTTAAGATCTTGGTTGTCTTCTTAATGTCCTACACCCTATGTTTCCAAGTTCAGCCTTAATTTGAGTTTCAAGTAAAGCTCTTTCTCAATTGCATCTCAGGTATAGGCAACATGATCAGCAGATCTGTATCAACACAGATGAAGACAGTGTTTACCACTTATTTGACTGCTGTCTTAACAATCAAGATATCCGCATCTCCTGTGGCATGAATTGTTTTACAGTCTACCTTCTCGAGGAAAGTACTAAGCATGTTGAGAAACCTTTGTTTGATTACTTTGTTGCAGTGACATTTGTTTTTCTTCACCTTCAGAGAAGCTTTCCAATACACACCAAATTTGATTCTTTGGAACTGCTAGTGTGTCTGCATTGAGAAGCATCTTTGGTTGCAGCTCTTTCTTCATAACAATTGAACACAATAGTTGCCTTCTCATACCAATTTGCCAATACGCTCTCAAAGATTTGACCCCTGGTAGACATTACAAAAGTGCTCCACCATCAAGCTCATAGTGTAGATCATCACCTATACTATGGGGTCTGCCTGATCCTGTTTGACCACATTTTAAAGAACATCACCCAGCATTGGTGAATAATGATGTTGGGTGACTGCAAAGTTCATACTTGAAAAGAGCTGCTGGATCTTCCTGCTCGTCGTGTACATAAACACATGGGTGGAGAGTGGCAAATTAATGAGCTAACAAGAGAAAGTGGTATGTAACTTCCCCCAGCTCACCACATGCTCACAAGAGAATTGCATTCTTTCATACAATACCTCCACATTACCTTTCTTTTCCTGGTGATGCTACAGCACGTCTGACATAGCAACTCCTTTTTTGGTATTGTATGGTCTATTGTAAACAGATGGTCAGCTCTGGTGAAGCTACATACCACTGTCTCTTGTTAGCTCACTAATGATTCACAGATGATGTCACAAGATGAATGAGATCTGGAGCATTTTTTGAGGGTGGAGCTTAGCAGGTCTGAGAAAATTATTTTAAAAAATATTTCAAAATCTATGAAATATATTTAGATGTTTGAATAACAAAATATGACTTGTATGCAGCCCTGCACATCAACAGGAATCAACTTATATTTGGATGTCACCTGACCTTTAATATGTTGTTTAGGGGAGCTTACTGAAATGCATTGCAGTGGAATAAATTCTTTTGCAATTAGTGGTGGGTTACCCCCTAAATATTGTTAGATTGACTGGACTATTATTTGGATTTTACAACCAGGCTCATTTGAAAAGGGCTCAAGCTTGACAAGAATGGAGATCATGTCATCTCACTAAATTTCATTTCTGTAGATTAAAAAGGCTTGGCAACCGTAAGTAAGTTAAATTTTACATATAATATTTTTTTATTTTGTTCTACCCCCAATCCTAATACAGCGCTTCTTCATAAACGGCACATTCTACACCCCTGGAGGACCTGTCTTCTTGATGATTGGAGGAGAAGGCGAGGCAAACCCTGTCTGGATGGTGGAAGGGGCCTGGATTGACTACGCCAGGGAGATGAAGGCATTTTGTGTCATGGTGGAACATCGCTTCTACGGTAAAAGCCATCCTACAGAGTAAGCTACATTTAATACTCAATGCCACTTTTTATTTAGAATACCCTCCATTCGCATTTCAGCATTGACTAAAGTGCTAGTCAGACTTTACAGAGTTTTCAGTTGAAGGTCATCCTTCAGTTGCCCTGTTATTAACACACCCAAGCATACTCACTTGTACACACTGACCACACACAAGATAGTAGGGTGTACCTTTAAATAAAAATCTGTTTATTGTTAAAAGTCTAAAGATACTATGTCCCTTTTGCAGCCAACATCAAATTCTGTAGAACTTTGCAGGAATTATGAATATGTCATGTATGTCCTATCTGTGAAATTTGAACGTTAGCAGTGTCCTAATATTCAAATTATGCAAGGAAACCCGTTTACTTGCTAGACTTCACTGTCAGACACTATTGAGTGACTGACTGGCTTTTTCATCTTTGGTAATAACATACATAAAATGAGCTGTAAAGGGTACATGAGCATTTGTCTACATCAATAACCCACTTCTTGTAATGGCCAAAATTAAACTGATTGAATCTTTGCGCAGCATAAAACGTACGACCATTCGGTACAATGGTCTGAAAATCAGACTATTACTTACTGGCTTATAGCTCTTAAGTCGATTCGACAACTAATAGTCGTTATTTTCCCACTTAAAGACATTTTCAAGCCCCTTTTTTAGGAAGTTCTAAATTATTATTATCTTTCAAATGCCGTTGGAATTTAACCTTTTTATTTTTTTGGCCTGCAAATGGGATATAGTACCTTTAAAGCAATAAAACAATAAGGCTATCTTTAATATAAAGCTATAGAGTGGTGAAGTGTGACGTCATCAAAAATCAATTTTGGAATTTCTCAATTTTTTCTTCATTTTCCGAAAGACCACCAAAAATAATGTCCAATGTAAAACCAATTTAATATGTTAAGTATTGGCTGAGATATGACCATCTGAATAAAAGATTGCCTATGGGAACTCAGTGATATTGCTCTGGCTCCTAATGTTATGAGCCAGAGCAATATAACACTGAATTCCCATAGGCAATCTTTACTCAGATGGTCATATCTCGGCAAATACTTAACATATTCAATTGGTTTTCGACATTTGGATTATTTTTGATGCTCTTTCGGAAAATGAAGAAAAAATTGAGAAATTCCAAAAATAGATTTTTATGACGTCACAGCTTCGGTACTCTATTGTCATTTATTAGAGGAAAGATTGGTCATTTGAAGAAAAGAAAAACCCCACTACTGTTATAATACAAACAAAAATTGCAATAGATCAAATAAAAAAATGTATATTATAGCATATGGTTGTGTTATTTGAATTACGATAGTTGAGACATCTTCTTAATCTAAAATTATCATATCAACACTGATTTTAGTTTTCCAGGCTTCATTTGTCAACAATAGGACTTGGGTAGTGAATTTGTTTTATATTAGGTTTAGATTTGAGGTAACATTAGGTATAGTTCCAATAGTGAATATATTTCAATAGTTGTTACGAAGTAGGACAAACAAAATGGCTTGCCCTACCTAACAACATGTACAGTGTAGTATATTCAATTTGTATCCTTACTATTGAAATCCAATTATTTGTAACGGGTGAATGAAATAATTTGTAACGTGGCACTTAACAAAGATTTATGCATTCAATTTGATTGCATTACGAAAATGGTCTATTTGTTACAGGGGCTTATGCCATAGCATTTGTAATTTTATGTATTTCTGATGATTTTCAGGGACATGAGCGTGGATAACCTGCAATACCTGAGCAGTGAACAAGCCTTAGCTGACCTGGCTCACTTTCGGACAGTCATAGGTCAATCAATGAAACTAGACAACAATAAATGGATCTCGTTTGGAGGATCTTACCCAGGTAGGCCCAGTTCTTTCATTTTCCATTTTGTGAAGTGGGGATATAGTGAGAGCGATGGCACCATCTGCCTGTGTGGAGAGAAGCAGACCAGGCAACATCTAGTCTGCCCACATCTACCAGATCTGGAAGCACTGACCCCCTGTGCGATACAATGCATCCAACTCTGGATTGGGACAATTTTAAATCAAGAGTGAACGTTGTTTAATAGTGACTCGAGAAGAAGAAGATTTTTATTATGTGTGGGCAAGCCCTCAATTGCAAAATACTTCCACTGCACAAATGAATTTCAATAAATCTTAGATTTCACAGGAACTGCCCTTCACCAAGTGCAAAGTATTAAGATTTGATTAGCAGCTCAAAACTTAATTATTCTATGGTATTACACTACACATTTGAACGTAGATTTCGAAAATTTGCTATATTTTTTTTTAGTCATCATTTAAAAATGTTTGATTGTTGACAGGATTGCGAAATATAATGTTTTGTCCCAATTTGCAATTGATTAAGCTTGTTTTTCAACTCCTCTCCTCTCATTTTCCATGTTTTAAAGGGCAATCCAACCCTCGTAATAAGCTCATTTGAATGAAAGCAGAAAAATCAGAGAAACAGGAAAGTTTGAAGTAAATCAGAATAATAAGAAAGATATGAATGTTTTAAATATGAGATCACTACAGCTATGCTATTATCAAATTGGCAATTTTTTCAGTGAAATGTGACGTAGTGGCGGATAACTCTCCTTTGTCATGTTAAAAAACGTCACTAATTTCTGTACTGTTTTGCTACCAGTGCACCTGTTTTAATGATTCTGTCTATTTGTTGTAGGTTCCTTGTCGGCCTGGTTCAGACTCAAGTACCCTCATCTAGTGGTAGGAGCCATTGCTACCAGTGCACCTGTTCAGGCACAACTTGATTTCCCAGGTAAGCTCATTCATCAGGGCATGGTTTCACAAAACATTCATGAGTACAAGTTCGCCGACATCCCATTGAAACATGTGCTATATTTAATACACGTGTTTCAATTGGCTGTTGGTGAACTTGTACTCATGACGGTTTCATGAAACGCTGCCCAGGTGATTAGGACAATTATTAGTTTTTTGAGAGTTTTTTTATTTCATGATGAATCAATTCAATCATAATGAATATACATGTAAAAGGATTGAAGTTATCTGTTGTTATTTGTAACTCCAATTTGACTCATCATGACTTGAAGAATTGATAGTATTATTAAAAACAAAATAATTAATGTATAATTTAAAAGAATTAAGGAGTGGACTGTTAGGATGGTATTAATAAAGATCAAGGTCATATGGGATAAAGAACTCATTAACAGTTATTCCAGAAATTGTTGGAAAGGTTATATCTTTAAAACCAAGCTAAACAAATTCTTTGGAAAGTGAAAACTTACTAGACAGGCAAGGATTTAGAAACTAATAATAATAATAGTGAACATTTGTAATGCACCATGTCTGTCAAAATCAACACTCCTGGCCTAATTGTGAGAAAAGAGTATTATTGTGGGCATATATCTATCTAATTATAAGTATAATATCTAAGTAATTAAAGCAAAGAAAGCAAATAAACATAATTTTAACATATCACACACATAATTTTGAAAAGATGATTAGTACTACAAAAATCGGAAAATCGCGTTTAAAAGAGCCATACTGAAGCTTTTCGTCTTGCACTCATCAGAGTAAAACGCAAGAATGAACAGAAAGCCGAAATCAAACAATATAAACGGAAACTAAAAGGAACAAGGCACGAAATATAACAAGCTCTTATTGGCTGTCTAAGGTAACGGTAAATTAGGCTTATTGCCAGCTGGTTGTTACGGGATTATCGCTAAAATAATACGAGAGTCTGAACAAACTCTTTCTGTCTGCATAGAAGAGGGTCGGTCAACTGAATGTATGTGGCTTCGAGCATGCGCAGATGAGTAAAGTTTCCTCGACATAATTTTGCAACAATAGAATTAAAAACATAATTTTCAACGCAAAAGTAAGGTCACATCCGCTTGATATACAGAATTGAAACAGTAGGAGATACTGCTTATAGCCAATACAAGGTAAATTAATCACAGTAATATAAGTAATACAAGAGTAGTACAGACTATAATTAAACGAGCTGAAATGTTGGGAACAGAAACATTTTTAACTGAGATTTGTACTGGGAGAAGGAGCTCTCATTCCGGGAGTGTGTTCCACAGTTCAGGGCCAGAACTTGAGAGTGCTTGCCTTCCCCAGGAGTGCTGTCAACGTGGTCAATCAGCAAAGAGTGGAGTACATTATCGAAAGCAGAAGATACTTCAAGCAGTATTAATGCTGTTAGATTGCCATCGTCTATCTGCTTGAGGTTATGAACTGTCAGGCTAACAGGGACAGTTTCAACACTGTGATTTGCTCGGTATGCTGATTGATGACTGTCCAGGATTGCATTGTCCAATAGATGATCTGTGAGACCCGAAAAAGCTGCACTCTTCATTACCTTAGAAAGGAAAGGGAGGTTAGAAATAGGGCAATAGTTCTGCATAGTATTCTTGTCTAGTCCTGGTTTTTGTCTCGCCTGCGTAGCAAAAAGCGAGACATAGGCGCCGCTTTTCCGGTGGCGGCAGCGACGGCGGCGTCAACATCAAAAACTTAACCAAGGTTAAGTTTTTGAATTTTAATATAATTTTGAAAGTTTAAGTTCTTATTCAATGAAACTTGGACTAAAGGGTTATCAAGTATCCCCAATCATGTGAGGAGAATTTCAGGTCACAAAGTCAAGGTCAAAGGTCATTTAAGGTCAACAAACTTAGACCATGTTGTGGCATCATCATCAAAAACTTAACCTGATGTTAAGTTTTTGAATTTTTAATATAATTTTGAAAGTATAAGTTATTATTCAATGGAACTTGGACTAAAGGCATATCAAGTATCCCCAATCATGTGAGTTGAACTTCAGGTCACTAAGTCAAGGTCAAAGGTCATTTCCGGTCATCAAACTTAGACTATGTTGTGGCATCACGTTAAGATCTTGAATTTTTATCGTAATTTTGAAAGTATACATTCCTATTCCATGAAACTTGAACATAAGTGTTATCAAGTATCACCAATCATGTGATTAGTCTTTTAGGTGACAAAGTCAAGGTCAAATGTCATTTCAGGTCTGCATATTCTTAGTCAATATTCACTTCAAAATGCTGATTAGATTCAGAGGATTTCATTTTGGGGGGCCTGCTAATGGGCAAACCTGCCTATCAATAATGTCCCTACCTCAATTTTTCTTCATATCGAATTGCGTAATGCAGGCGAGACCGCAGAGAGCGTTTCACTTGTTTCAGTAATGTTTGGATATTGGTGACTTTAAGAGAAGAGAGGACAGTACCAGATTCAAAGGTGGTATTGATGATGCTGGTAATGGCAGGAACGACTACAGGTAGAAACTGCTTCAGTAGACGAGTCGGTTTGGGGTTTAGTTTACATGAATTTGTTGTGGTGGTTTCAATGATGCTGGTGATGGCAGGAACGACTACTGGTAGATACTGCTTCAGTAGACAAGTTGGCTTGGGGTTTAGGTTACGTGACTTTGTTGTGGTGGTTTTGATGATACTGGGGATGGCAGGAACCACTACTGGTAGACACTGCTTCAGTAGAGGAGTTGGCAGGGGGTTTAGAGTACATGACTTTGTTGATAACTTCCGGATGATGGACATCACTTCATCAACTGACACAGGTCATAAAGAGTCAAGGGCATCAGCATATGGTCTCAATCATGTTTTTATAGAACAGGCTGAAGTCCTTCGTAAGTTCCTGAGAAGAGTAGTGATCAGGTAGAGGAAAATCATCCCTTCTGTTCAGGAGTCCATTTGGTGCAATCGTCCAGAGTCTCCATGGCAATCCTCGACAAGCCCGCTGAAGTACGTTTGCATGGCAGGTCTGATAAGAGATGTTGTATAGTTTCATTTGATTGTAATATTACTATCCCTGTGTGCCATTATTTTTTTCTTCTACATTCTCAAAATTTGTCTCTTCTTGGTCAGTGCACAGTCTGGCCGTTTTGCTCATTCTTATAATACCACCCAAGGTGCGTGCTTTTAACATAATTGTCTCCCTGTTCCTCTTTTCTTTTTAGAGTATTTGACCGTGGTGCGTGACTCCCTAGCGACCAGCCGAGTGGGGTCAAAGTGCAATGATGCTATCCAGGTTGCTACGCATGACATTGAGCGTCTCATGATGCACATGACGGGATGGCAGACTCTCGCCAAAATCTTCAAGTAAAAACAAAACTTTATAGATTCTTTACAACTTTGTTTATTCTATAGCTAGGGAATTGTATTAACCTTTCTGTATGTTTATCTTTGGTTTGATCTGTTTACATGGTGCTTGCTGAGTCATTTAGTTCATATGATTTACATTTGATGAGACTTTGTCACTCAGAATTTTTTTAAAATCATATAATTGGAAAAGTAGATAGATGGATAGATACATGTAGGTAGATAGATAGACAGATAGACACATATTCTGATTAAGAATACATGACCATTATAGACAGGTGGATTTTATCTAGAGAAGGCTGCCAATTGTAATATGAGCATGTTTAAATGCTACTGAAACATGCTCATATAATGTACATGTATGTGTGGACATTTTTAATAATGAGATCAACTACTTTGTAGAGACAAAGGGAAAGGCATTTATCTTTCTCTTGATACTGTAGACAAGTACATTTCTTATTCATATTTCTGTTTTTTATATTTATTTATCTACTAGTCTCTGCAGTCCTCTGAAGGGCTCAAGTATAAATGATGTAGCTAACTTCTATGAAACTCTGGCTGGAAACTTCATGGAGACTGTACAGTATAACAAGGACAACAAAGCTTTTGAGGTATATCAACTTTCCTTACTTTTATCTGCTCTGTTAGATTAGAAAGATGACAAGATAGAGCAGTGAATTAGTCCGGATTTGGCCATAGTGTTTGTCCTTTAGGTTACTATTGATATGTCAGTAAACACCCCATGTTGTATTGTGTTTTGTCTTGTGTATATATATCGAAAGTTGAAAAAATGAACTTTGAAGGGGAAGTCCATCCTGATATTAAGTTGGTTTTTATAAAAGCAGAAAAATGTGAGGAACAAATTAATGCAAGTGTGAGCAAATTCTGATTAGAAATAGGAAAGATATGAAGTTTTGAAGTTGTTATCAGTGTAACACAAATTGGCAACTCTGTGATGTGTCTTGCAAGCTCCTCTCCTATTTGGTCTGTACATAAATTTAATTAACTTTCATTTTCTTAGTTATTGATGATGGAATAGATTTGTTTAAAACAGGGTTTGTATAAAAACATATGTGCAATAATTATATTTAGGGTGAATGTATGACTGAAAATTTTCTTAAGAGATGATATTCCCCTTCCCCTTAAACACTCTGTCTCACACAGTATTTGCATCTTGTCTTGGTTTTCTCCAGGAGAACGGATGCTAGTCGTATCACAAGATGGTTCCCAAAGTGGTCCATGAGAGGAGAATATTGTAATGCATTGTTAAAGTACTGTACCTACACCATCAAACATCTGTGTTTCAATACTTGTTGCCTTTTTGATTCTGGAAATGAGTTAGCGATATCGGCATTAGTACAGTGGAACCTCGTTATAACGAACTCCTTGCGACCATGGAAATTACCTTGTTATATCAGGAATCTTGTTATATCAGGGTAAAAAACAAGAGTTTATAGAGCTGGGACCAGCAAAATCACCTTGTTATACCAGGGCCCTGTTGCACAAAACTTACCATTGATGGTAACTTTGCCATCAATGGTAAGTACCATGAAAACCTTGATTTTGATTGGCTGTTGAGCCCAGTTACCATGGTAGTTGCCATCGATGGCAAAGTTACCATCAATGGTAAATTTTATGCAATGGGGCCTAGAGCTCTTTATAATGAGGTTCCACTGTACTATGTTTCATAATGGTTTATTTGTTTATTTTTTTGGTTTTTTTGTTGCAGGGTGGAAGTAACAACATTACCATCGACACTCTGTGTGACATCATGGCTAATGATTCATTAGGTACCGAGCTTTCACGTTACGCAGCTGTGAGTGCACTGTTGAACGATGGAGAATGCGTTGATGCATCGTACGATAAGATGATTGCTGAGATGAGGGAGACCTCTTGGCAGAGCGAGGCTGGGGCAGGAGGTAAGGACCAAGATTGTGAAATCCTCAGTTGTGTTTGATAATGTCAGTCATTTTCAAAACAATAAACAGCAGTAGTGAATCAGCATATGTCTGAAATTATATGGGAAGGGGGAATAATATCGAACTGGGTGAAATATTTCTAAGAAAAATGAAGTTTGTGGAGAAACTGTGCCCTGTAACAAAGCTTAATGATTAACTTGTCCCCTTCATTGAATCATATCTTTTCCATAAATATTTAAAAGGAAATCCAAACTTGATAGCAAACTATTCTAGAGAAAAGCAGAAAAATCAGAGAAGTAGACTCGTGAAAGTTTGAATAAAATCGTTCAACAAATGAGAAAGTTATGAATTTGTGAAAGTTGCAATCACTATACGTATGGCCTCTTCAAATTGGCTGAGTCGGTAATGTCTCTGTGATGTAGTGGTGGACAACTTTCCCATTTGTTCCAATTAACATATAAAATGACTAAAATTTTGCAAAGCCATTGTGTTGCATGAAGCAATCTTTCCGACAATCGATGCCTATTAGTTTGTGCAAAATTGCATGTGTGGCAAACGAGCGACCGTGCAGAGAGGCAAGTAAAGCAACTGAAGTGTTAATATTTTCTTTCACAGGGAGGCAGTGGACTTATCAGACGTGTACAGAGTTTGGGTTCTATCAAACAACAGATACTGATCAACAACCGTTTGGACAACACTTTCCTCTCAGGTAAATTGGAAATTTGATTGAATCTGTGTTATTTGTGATTTGATATTTTTCAAACATGATTGGGATCAAGGTAACATTGCATGAAGCTTGTATTCAAAGGCATATTGTAAAGTGTACCAATCACCTGAAAAAATGTGTGTATAGCTTGAATGTATAAAATCACCCCAAAAAAATCCCGGCATTGTACACGTAAGCGGATAAGGATGATGAAAAAAATGAAGGATAACATAATATAATATTCAGCTTTTATATAGCGCTTAATACAAATGTCTCTAAGCGCTTTACAGATATACTATTACCCCGGTCATTGGATTCAGTGCTTGCCCGCACACACTGTGTGCACAATCTCCACTCCCTGGGGAGCATTCCAGCCAGGCGTTACTTGAGGCTCTAAAACTGTTTGACCAACAATGACGGTCGCATCCCACCGGGTACCCATTTAACACCTGGGTGGAGAGTAGCAAGTGCAGGTTAATATCTTGCCAAAGGATATTTAGTTCCGTGTCGGGATTCGAACCCTCGACCTTCGCATCTCCAGTCAAGCGCCTTAAACCACTCAACCACGACACTCCCACATAAAACCCTGCATATAGCGTGCCCTATTCTATGCGAGTATGTATGCGTGCGTTAAATAGTCCATTTAAACTGCAATATCTCTTTGTGGAAGTAATATTTGAGGCTTCTATATTTGTGTACAGTTTAGCAGCAGGGAACCCCTTACATCAAGTTCAGAACATGTTTTGGTGGTTGGTACACTTAAAGTCAAACAGAACATTAGCCAATATTGCTCCAATTGTATCTCATCTAAGTAAAGAAATGATTGTCACAGTACATTGATTTTTAATTGATATTGCTAGAATTTACACTAAGGGAATTAGCAGAAAGAGAAAAAAAAAATCACTGATTGATTCCTTTTTTGTTACAATAGCCTACAGACGGTGGGTCATGAAAGAAACTAGATGTAGGAAAATTAGGGTTACATGTTCTTTATTTTAAGTAGCAGAAAAAGAGGAAGAAATAGTAGAATAAAAAAAGAGGAATCACAGAGATTGCTTAATTTGAATTGAATTGATTTATTTTCACATTTCCATAAAAAATAACAAAACAATATACACGATATACACAGTAATTATTCAATATATAATGACATAATAAAAATTAGGCAAAAAAAAGTCAACAAGAACAAAAGCAGAAATTGTAGTCTTCATTGACCATCCAAAATATTTTTGAATGAATGCCTGTACACATTCTAGAGACAATGTTTGCTTCAGCAGGTTGTGTTCAGCCTTGATATGAATGTGTTGAACAATGTGATGAAAACACTCTGCAGTGCAGTGATGCCTACACAGTCAATTCAACAAAATGCTTTCAAAATTACAGTTGTTTGTTAATTTTGTTATTGTTGATTTTTGTTATTGTGTTCTTTTCTGACCTCAGTCTCTCCATTCAGATGTGTGAGGATATCTACGGCAAGCAGTTCAACAAGACGACCAACCAAGCCGGCGTAAACTTCACCAATACAAACTACGGAGGAAGGGACATCGTAGCGTTCAACATTGTTTTCCCCAACGGATCCATAGACCCGTGGCATGCCTTGGGCATCACCAAGTCTACCGACATGTATTCCGCAATCTTCATAAACGGTTTGTAACGTTTTTTCATGTAGGTTACGATTCACCAAGTAGCATAGAAATTCATTTGGGAATTGTAAATCAGTTACTGGATTAGTGGAAATGGTGGTGGTGATGATGATGATGATGACGATGATGATGATGTTGGTGTGATGATGATGTTTAAACCCCCTTGGGCTGCCAAGTGAAAATGTGATGTGCATGGAAAACGCCATCATGTGTCCAGACCCACACAGTATCCGCATCGTCATTGGGTCAACCCCTTAAAACTGTTACTTGATTTAAAAAGACATTATCATGCACTGCTTTTTATGATCTCCATTGTGTTAGTAGATGCCAGGAAAACATCACTTACGGGGTTTCAAAATAGCAACAAAAAAAAAATTGCCTCGCCGCTATGCGGCTCATGGACGATGTTCCGCAGTGTCATTGGGTCCACCCCTTTAGCAAAAAGTTAGATCTGCCCTTGATAATGATGAAATAGCAAAGAGTATCATGGGTAACAATTCAATGGAAATTTGTATTAAAAAAAGAGCCCCCGTCAGTACTAAAATAGCCCCCGTGAGAAGGCTCACGGGGGCTCTTTTTTTTTTGGAAGAGCCCCGTGGACAAAAAATTAATTTGAGCTCTGATGACGATAGTAATGATGATGATAATGATAATAATACGTACCACTTATATAGCACAATTCCTGTCCTGAGACATATCATTTTGCTTTACATAAATTACATAATTATTACGCTAGCTTTAGCTCCGGCAGCCATTATCAGCGCACAGTGCATTTCAAGGAATAATCCTACCAGGTACCCAGTTACCTCACCTGGGTCGAGTGTGGCAAAGGTAGATTAATGTCTTGCCAAAGGACATTAGTTCCGCGGCAGGACTCGAACCGCGGACCTTGTGATCCACAGTCCGGTGACGTATCCACTCGACCAAAACACCTGTACATGAGGATGAATGTGGATGGTGATGATGATGTGGATGATGATGATGATGATGATGATTATGATGATGATGATTATAATGATGATGATTATGATGATGATGATGATAATGATGATGATAATTGATGTTTTATCTGTATTACTCATTCCTTTTCTTGTCTTTCATTGATCACAGGAACGGCTCACTGTGCCAATATGTACCCTGCATCGCCAGATGATCCACCTGAGCTCACTCAGGCCAGGACTCAAATCAAAGACACAATACAGAAGTGGCTCTCACAATAGCATCCAATGACAGTCAACTCTATTCATCCTTTGGAAGAAACCAGGAAAATAAGGATACAAATTTTAGATTTTAGATGACATTTCTACAAAAATGATGCAACGCCATTCTCTTTTGGTTATTAGTTCCAATGAAATTCAGGCTTTTGTAGACCTTCTGACACGAATATGATATTCACTTACAAACACATAAAGAGAACTGAGCTGCATCCGGTATACCTTGATGATGTCCATAAGTATCAGGTTGAGCCAATGAGTATGGCAGTGTAAATAGTATGCATATTAGATATGGGGCTACTTGTCTCACTTGTGCAGCCACACCACTGATCTTACCGCTCGGTACAATGGCGCTGTTGATCCTTGCCCTACCCAGTAGTCAGTTCCATGTTGGTTTTTTTTCTTGGGGGTGTTGTCTTCCTTATTCCTTTTTAAGATAGGAAAAGTCTTCATCAATGATTTCCAGTCTTCTTGCCACAACTGTCAGCTAGCTCCGATAGCGTCATTGTTGTCTGGGAAACATTTTGTCTATAGTCTATGTACCAATATTTGCATGACATTACATTTGGAGATATTTTGTCTACCGAAGCAAAGAGAGCGAACACTGTGTCATCTAGTGGTTCCTGTGATGTTTCTCTTCTTTCCTGTGTACTACCTCATCTAAAGAGGATGTTGAAAAGGTTCCAGAAGTTGTTGTTCCTGTGTGACTTTATGGTAACAGGAAAAAATACCCAGACCTTTCATTCATCTTGGCTCATTGATCAGTGTATCCCTTCTTCACATACAGTATTCTCTTGTAATTTGTTTCCCTTTTTGTTGTTGCTGTTGTCATTGTTGACTTAGTCCCATTTCTTCCATATCATCTTCCAATCGTGCACTGAGAGGGGATAGGAAAGCAGTGACAGTACCAAATATTTCACATTACCAATAAGAATGGGTTTACCGATTAAAATTGGATTAATGCATGTGAAGGTTGATAATCAAACTCGATACGGTTGGAATTATTCCTATTGAAATTTGTGTGTGTGTGAGGCTGAGGTTGTGGTACTTGTTTGTAGGGACTAAATTATTTCGAAATAGAGGTTGGAGTGTGTTATTATATCTAACAGTATACCAAGATTGCTAATGAAATCAAATATGAATGTGATCCATGAAATAAGCATCTTCTTGTCTTGAAATATAACATTGAAGCATACATTTTTGGTTAAGTATTTTCAATCACACAAGAGCATTATATTTTATGCTTTAACAGGATTTCAGTAGTAAGAAGCATCGGTTTTTGTTAAGTTTTTGCACAAGCAGTAAAGTCTCGTTAGTGCACAATTACACACCTATTTCCTTATTGTACATCAAATGAATTACGTTTCACCAGTTTCTACTGGCTTCATCAGGCGGTTTGATTACTGTTCATCGTACATTTCTGTGTGTACATTTAGTGTGTACAGTACATGTAAATATGATGCAAGTTGTACACAAAGTACTTAATATTTCATTTTCATGTTTTGTGATATAATATTCTATGTTTGTAATACCAAACATGCTTTAATGTACATTGATTGTTATAATACTGGGTACTTTTATATACTGTTAGTGTAAAAATACCATGTAACATACCGGTAGTACCATACTACCAGTCATGCTTTAATGTACATCAATTGTTGTAATACCAAAGAGATATCACAACATCTCTTTGGTAATACCGGGTAGGTACTGTTATATACTGTAGGTGTAAAAATACCACATATCATAGTACCAAGCATGGTTTAGTGTACATTAATTGTTGTAATAACGGGTACTTTTATATACTTGTATGTGTACAACGACCACATACACTTGAGGATTTTGTTTGAAGACATGAACTGTACATAATCACCATTTTAGCTCAATTTTGGACCTTTATATGTTTCACAAAGCCTTAAAATATTGTTATGTGCACAATGTTGACCTGCGATTCAGATCAATTTAAGCAGTAAGAAAGAAAACTAACCATTTCCACTCTATAGGTCTAGATAATTATCAAGGTGGACTTCCCTTTAATACAGTACAGTGATATTTGTTCTCTTTTGACATATCTAGCAAATATCTTTGTTAAAGGTACATTTTAGCATTATACATGCATACCACTGATGGATATTTATACGACATACCGGTAAGAGTTTTGAATTTATGTGCATAGTTTGTCCGTTACATTGTTTATTTTCATGTTCTATGTTGTTGAAATAGAGCAAGAAAGCTATTATTCCAAAGTTGTGAAGCGAGTGTGATGATCATCTCATCGCCTTGTTGCCTCTTTATCATAACTGTCTTTATTATTGTGATTGAATGTGTGTTAAGTCATAATTTGACAATCTTTTCATATTTCATTTTCATTTTGCTGTCAACATTTTCATTTTGCTACAACATTATATGTTTGTGTGTATTGATGACCAGCATGTTCTAAACATTATGACAGGTCATCTTTATGGTTTATGTAAAGATGTGTCATCTTGAAATCTTGCTGGATGTATTTTTTTATGATGAAATAATAAAGTGTGGAAGATGCAATTAAAGTAAATATATTTGATACAAATTAAAGATTTTGACTTTGAAGATAAGATTCTTTGTATATTTTTTTGTTTTATTTACATTTTTCTTTATTCCATGTACAAAATATACAGACCATGGCATAAATGCTGCTCAACTCATATATGGCCAAGTGTTACACAATGACATTTCCAGAGAATTTTGAATTTTCAATAAGAATATTAGACATTTACAAATTAGGGAGGGTTTGCAAATGAGGGCTACTACCTTTAACCTGATTATGTTGCAGGCGGAGGCATATCTTCGACTGCGCGGAGACAATTTTTTTTTGTTTTTTTTAGTTTAAAAAAACATCAACATACAGATTACGTAAACTTAAAACATATTTGTCTTATGGTCTTCTCGATATTTCTGTCTGTCTGGCTGTTTTGAACTCAGCAGGAATTAGTGTAAAGTGGATTGAGTTAGTCTTAATCCATTGATTTACGGAGCGCTTTAGTGCCAACCACTACATTTTATTACTGTAGTTCTGGAGCAAAATAAATAAATAAACTTATGAAAGGAAAGAGAAATTAATTAAATGATGACATGATTTTCATTTATTCATTTCATTGCAGAACTAAAGTAATTTGTATGGGATTCATCTCAGTTTTAACCCGGACTAAACTAAAGTCACTGGACTTAACTTAGTCAGGTTATTACACAGGCTATTAACAACTAAATTATTCATACCCTTACCAAGTTTTGTAATTAAGTATTTGAAAAATTGATTTGTCTCAATTTATGTTTCTTGAGAATGTGCTTTAAAGCTTACATCTGAAAGTAATTTAAAACTAGATGGATCTTCGACTGGGAACCAAAACAGAAGCAATTTTTAAAATTCAAGTTTGATTGTAATCCATTAAAAGGTTCTCAGAATATCGTGATTACAAGCTATTTTTCATCTACATGTATGACCCTTTGATAATTGACCTCATGACCCTAAAATCAAACCAGTTCATTGGCTCTGCAAGATACATGTCCTAAGTTTGATAGTAATCGATCCATCGGTTCTAATGAGAATGCGTTCACAAGCTTTTTTTGCATACATAATGAGCCCCTTTGACCTTTGACCTCATGACACCAAAATCTACTCAGTTCATCGGCTCTGCAAGATACATACATGTTTTGAAATTGATGGTAATCCGTCCATCGGCTCTAATGATAATGCGATCACAACTATTTTTGCATTCATAATGAGCCCCATGACCTTAGACCTTTGACCTCATGACCCCAAAATCTAGTCAGTTCATTCAATCAGCAAGATACATACATGTCCTGAGTTTGGCAGGAATCCATCAATCGGTTCTTGAGATAACGCAATCAAGAGAACGGGACATACTGACGGACAACCCGAAAACATAATGCCTCCGTAACGGAGGCATAAAAAGGACCCTAATTTGACCAGTCCACCTTTCATCTTTTAGTTACAAAAACATGCTTGGCAATAAACAGGGCAGAAAGTTATCAGTTCAGTATAGCTTTGAAGTGAAACATCTTGTTAATCACATATAAAGAACAATGCTACCATGTTGTGCTGTATACACTTGTCAGCATCATTGATTTTTGTTTTCTTAAAAAAAACAACTTTGAAACCACAATTACATTCAAATTACCGGTACATGTATATACAAAAAGGTCCTTGTCATGCCGTGGTCGAGAGGTTAAGTCGCCGGACTGTCGATTACAAGGTCCGCGGTTCGAGACCCGCCGCGGCACTAATGTCCTTTGGCAAGACATTGATCTACATTTGCCACACTCAACCCAGGTGATGTAAATGGGTACCTGGCAGGAATTAATTCTTTGAAATGCTAGAGCGCCGTAATGGCAGCACAGCTAAAGCCAGGGTAATAATCTCCAAGTTTGGAAGCGCTTAGTGATTGTAATAAGCGCTATATAAAAACTGAGTATCATTATTATTATTATTATAAACATCCAAATATTTATCATCCCTCTTGGTACTCTTGTTGGAGAGAATTCACCTTTGGTATTTTTTTACTTCTGAAGTTCCTCAAGCTTGGAATGAGCATCAAGTGTGTTGTGCATTGGCAAGAATACTGATGTTATCGCAATTATCAAAGATGACCATTTCAAACAAATGTTTGCTCCATCAGTCAAGAGTCCAGTCAAAACGAGATACAATTCCACTGTCCCTTGTCATCAGAAACTATCGCTGGAACTGCTACTTTCTGAATCCGATGACATCATCTCAACGTCATCCTCGTTCTCCTTGCCAAGGTCTATCCCAGCATCCCCTGTGATACGATTGACCCCTGTTGACATACTGCGACTTGCTGTGAGTTCGCTTGAAGGTTTCCAGGTCAGGCCTCCAGTAGCACCCGCTGTGGAATTCGCAAAACAAAATATACAGTATTATACAGCTACCTGTAAACTAAGAAGATGGCTCATTCTTTTTGACACAGGGTTTGTTAAACTTATGCTTTGCCCAATTCTGCCTGCCCCTTTCTTTCCACTGAAATTTTTGTTTTATTCAAAACCCTAAAATAGAAGAATCAGCAAAGTAAAAAACAAAATTTGTCTGTAATAAAGCCAAATGGAAAAGGTGACCACAACCACTGCTGCTGCACATACCTGAAATAGCTTCAAATCTTAGTACAGTCAAACCTGTTTATTAAGTCCACCCAACGAAAACACAAAAAGCAGACGGGTGGCCATTATAGACAGGTGCTACAACACATGCTTCCTTCTAGAGGGAGGCAATACACAGGTGGCCTTTATCTTAGGTAGCCACTAAGACAGGTTTGACTGTATGTGAACTGACATAGCCTCCCTCATCCCCAACCACAACTTTGCAACAAGAACAAATTGCAGGCATTGAATGTCCAAAGTTTTATGCACAGGCCACTATGGCCAATACAATGGGAACAAATTTAAAGAGAGAGGGTTATCAGTTTCCATGTGCAGAAGGCCATAATTCGCTGACACCAGATTTGGTGGAAATACCATTAATACAAGTCTGCACATAGTATTAAAACCTGTAGACCTATCAAGAAATAGCCCCCAGTCTCTCGGAGAGTCTTGGGGTGAGGGAAACTTAAGATAACTAAATGGAAAATGCAGAGCATTACATAATGCCTGTTGGTCATAAAACTGACGATTGACAACACCTGTTATTGGGTAAACGACCAAATGGTGGCGAATTCCCCCTGAGAGCCCACTACTCTGCATCTTTATAGCAACAGGAAACCCTAAAAATATCCTCAAGCTTTGTAGGGGGCGTTGAAAGGGGCATTGAAAGGGGCATTTTAGCCAGCAAGTGGGGGTATAATATCGATGAGCCTCAGGGGGCCAGAGAGTATCTGAGACCTTCAATTTGATTTACCGGTAAATGCAGGGGGTAGCTCACCTGTACTCTGTGCACCATCTCCACCTCCTGCACCGTTTAGTCCTACTTGAGGTAGATTACTCAGCCTTCCAAGGATACCCATCCTCATCTCCAGATCTGTTGGGTAGGGTCTACGAGGATCACCTGATGTAAAAAGGGCAAACAATCATTCAAGATATGGCAAAATGCTGTAGTGACAGCCATCGATTTGATTTGTACACTGTATGCAATGCAATTGAGATAAATTGTGGATTTTTCTCGGCAAAAATAAAAAAAAAGCTTCTTGGGTATGTACAAATTGACTATTGACAATGGCTTCTCAACTCAAGATCTGTTGAGTAGGGTCTACCAGGATCAACTGATGTGAAAGGAGCAAACATATGTTACAGGAATGGTCAGATAAGGTACATGTACATGTACCCGCTGGTAATTTACAATTGACAAAAGACATTGTATTTGAGAAAGTACAGAGTAGTACAGAGTCAAGAGACGTAAATGTTTTTAACACAATTTCTAGGCCCCACTTTTCAAGACAGTGCCTAGTTGAATAAGACTTCTGAGGATCCCACATTATGACAAGGTGAAAACTTTACAGGGTGCCAAATACTAGCCTACTATTTGGCTTTTATTACATGAAACAAGACATTTTCTTCAAATCTATGTAAATCTTGGAAATATTGAAAGAATACTTATAACTATGATGAAGAACAACGAACCTTCTAAATTTTGTAGAAAATATAGAAAATGTAGTAACATGGAGTTGAGAACCGAATTAGTGACTTAAAGATACTATGTCCCTTTTGCAGCCAACATCAAATTCTGTAGAACTTTGCAGGAATTATGAATATGTCATGTATGTCCTATCTGTGAAATTTAAACATTAGCAGTGTCCTAATATTCAAATTATGCAAGGAAACCCGTTTACTTGCTAGACTTCACTGTCAGACACTATTGAGTGACTGACTGGCTTTTTCATCTTTGGTAATAACATACATAAAATGAGCTGTAAAGGGTACATGAGCATTTGTCTACATCAATAACCCACTTCTTGTAATGGCCAAAATTAAACTGATTGAATCTTTGCGCAGCATAAAACGTACGACCATTCGGTACAATGGTCTGAAAAATCAGACTATTACTTACTGGCTCTATAGCTCCTAAGTCGATTCGACAACTAATAGTCGTTATTTTCCCACTTAAAGACATTTTCAAGCCCCCCTTTTTTTTAAGGAAGTTACAAATTAGTATTGTCTTTCAAATGCTGTTGGAATTTAACCTTTTCATGTTTTGGGCCTGCAAATGGGACATAGTACCTTTAATAAAGAGGGTAAAGACATGAAAACTTGAAAAGTAACATCAATCTCTTCACTAAATTGGCAACACAAACCTGGTTCCCATGCAAGAGGTGCAGCCACAGCATTGGTAGCACTGATCCGATGTGCGTACTTGATGAGTTCCTCTGAAGATATGGCACCTTTCTTGGCTTGCTTGATAGCTTTGAGTTTCTCCTTGGCTTGGTAGATGGCTGTGGCCTGTAGGTTTCGCAGTGACAAAAAAATGTGGTATATTTGAATACATGGGAATGTACTGTGCTAGGAAATGCAATCCCATAGAGTCCTTTCTTATTTCAAATTATATCTGAAATGTTAACTACATTAGATGAATTGGATACATGTCAAAAAAAAATGAAAGACTCCCCCATTAAACTGTGTTACTTGATGAAGTAATCCCTTTAGCAGCTCACTCAGGAAGCTTTACTGGGATGGTAGGTGAGGCGAGTACAGTAGCTGCAAAGTGTGCCATGAAGTGTAGAAATGGTGTTTAGACAAAGCAATGTGAAAAATATGTAACTTTAAGATTGGAATATGTTTCAGAAAATTATGCTTGTGGTATCAAAATATGCTACGATATGAACAAATTCACTCTAAACTTGATAGAGTTAAAAAATACAACACGTCAACAACAGACAAGTACAATAAAAGATCCACTCACTCATCGATGCACAACATTCCTTTTATATTTAATAGCAATTTAAAAAAAAAAGATTTTTAAATATATTTTTGACAGGACTATTCTTCATTTATCTTTCCAAGTTTAAATCACACTTTCTTTCACATACATTTTTTTTTCTCTGATGCTATGCCATCTTTGTATCAGTGCCCTCAGAGGTTAAGTTAGAACTATATATGACATACAACATATACAAATACTAATAGTGTTCATCAGTATTGACAAAACAGTATTTTATAGAGTTCAATATTTTAATTTCAAACACTATCAGTGGTTTATTTACCAGAATATATTCAGCTTCTTTGAGTTGCTTCTGTAAAGTTTTGATATCTTCATCTCTCTTATCCACTTCCTCCTGAAGGCCTTCAATCTCTTGTTTCATCTTCCTCTGTTCTTCTGTCTCTTTCAATGTTGCTTCAAGCTCTTCATTTTTCTTCATCAAAATCTCCATAATCTGTAGATCAATTATCAAATACAACAATTTTATAGCATGCTTCAACTTTAAGTTTACAGCATTGTTAAAAGGTAAGTCCACTCTGGCATTAACTTGGTTTTAATAAAAGCAGAAAAATGAGAGAAACAAATTAGTGAAAGTTTGAGCAATATCTGATTAATAATAGGATTGTTATGATTTTTTCAAGTTGTTATCAGTGAAACACAAATTGGCAACAATATGATGTATCTTGCAAGCTCCTCTCCAATTTGCTCTGTACAGAAAATGTCATAAGCTTTCATTTTCTTAGTTATTGATGATGGAATAGATTTGTTTAATACAGGGTTATGTTAAAACATATTTGCAATAATTGTATTTACGGTGAATGTATGATTGAAAAAAGGGAATGATGATTAAAGGAAGATAAATGAAGAAGAAGAAGAAAAAGAGAACAAGGAGGATGATCAAAATATCTATTTTGTAACAAATACTGAATGAAAAAATGAATAGAAAAAGAAGATGAAGAAAATAGGAAAATAGGAAAAGAAGAAAAGAGAGCAAGATGGAAACAAACGACCATTGCGATTGAAATACGAGTTGAACTTACTTGAGGTTCATCAGGATGAGGCACTCTCTGCCGAACAGCTGAAGTTGCTTCACCGAGGTCTCTGTACAAACAGAAATTATTTTATGAGTAAGAATAAAGTAGAGTAGCAGGGAAGCAGTGCAAAAAATGGTCAATATCATTTCTCATGGGGCCACCATTTTCCTCAAATACAGTACGACACTTTAACAGACCCTGGCCGGCTGGCCTGGCTTGGGAAATGATATTTCAGTCTTTTCATTTCAGGCCCAATCTAGACTATGTCTATGATAATGATATGAATTATGATTGATATGAATTAGAAATAGAATAGATGCAACAGAGTCAAAGTCAAACAGACTACAGACTCAAAGTCAAACAGAGTATGAAATTCATGATTTTATTGATAAGACCCCTCATCTAGACTAAATCTGTTTTTACAAAATCAGAGATGCTCTACAAGTACAAGTAGTACAAATAGTATCAAAACATAATATTAAGAGAGCCAGCTAGATGCGGGCTTCGAGTCCGCGAAGGACCGTCAAGGACAGTCCCATATCCATGACGGCATGATTATGCAGCCGGTCATGGTGCATGGTACATGGTGTGGACGTGGGTCCCGATCCCGCCGCAGGAGTTGTGGCCTGCCTCTCGCACTGAATCCATATCAAGCTCAGTCAAGCCAGGAATTCAAGCCGAGCTGTCAACAGCTAACAGATCAACAAATTTGATAACATCATGAGTAGCGTAAAATCACTTTATCTCTATTAATTCCTCATAGCTAACAATATACAAAATACAAATTTTAGAATGTCTTACTTTGTTAAAACCTCTGCTTCTTCGACAAGAGACAGAAGTCTTGATTTTGCCGTCATGGAGGCTGCCATTTTTAGACTTATTTTGTGTGTCTAATTGTGGCTGCTTTCAACGTAGATGGTGCTCTACCTCTCTCATCTCGTCTCTGAGACTCGCGCTAGTAGATGGGAGGAATGGACTAGCCAAAGACTCGCGACTCTCCGGGCCTATAGTAATAACTAGCTATAGCTTCCTCTTCTTCAAAAATAAAAATGATAAATAAATAAAACGATAGCAAATATTTTCGAAAAATCATCTCCCAAGGGCAATTTCAATATAACACGTCATTGTCATGTTCGTACATTCGATAGATGACGCACTATAGCTTACCTTGATTTTTCGAAAGGACATGTATATATAGGCCTATTTGCTAAACATCATGAAACCAAATGAAAATGAAAAATGTATTTCTTGAATGCTTTGAAGTTTGAGCTCCTTAGATCAGTTGGGCTAAAGCCAATAATAACATTTCGTAGGTGCCTTGAACATCCCCTGGGATAGATTAATTCGTGTGCAATATAAATGTTACTAATATTATTATCATCTAATTTTGAGGAGAATTAATTAAAACATGGGAGTATATAAACAACAAACGGTATCGAACACCTCAAATACGATGAAATGTGCCATGACCAATTTGCAAGTTGAATTTAATGAAAGGAGAAATATTAAACAAACAGAAAGGTGAAAGTTTCATGAAAATCGGATGAAAAAGTAATAAAGTTATGGTTTCGTTTTAAATTAAGTCTTGCACTAGAATTTATTAATTTATTTATGCATGCATGCATGTTCACAATTTCACAATTCATTGGAGTTAACATCACATGAAAAAGAATATAATATAACAAATCATTTTCAATTTTACAATCGATTTGAATTGACTTCACATGAAGTTTTTTTTTTTTTTGTAATGGCAATCAGTCAAGAACTATATAATCACCAAGGCGCCTTTCAGCTTTTTAATATTATTATTATTATTTTCTTGATAACAATGTTTTATCAGACAAGTTGCAACTATTATACAGTTTAAAGAGAGAACACACAATAAGGTGATGAAACGTAAGCAAATAGAGCTTGAATCGTTACAACACCTTTCAAATATATAATATATGACAAATAAAATTCCCAAAGGGAATGACATATGACATAGTGATGTTAAATTAGTACAGGTAATAATATTAAATTACGGAGTTGATGATGTCATGCTAAAATTTTTCCCAAACTATCTTTTTTGGACACACCTGTATAAAATCTCTCTCTCTCTCTCTCTCTCTCTCTCTCTCTCTCTCTAAATCTGTCACGATGGAACAATACTAATATATAGCGCTCACAAACAGGTTGTGCATATACCTATATAGTTGGCGGGCCTATTGACGAAAAAGGACGTACATAATCAGTGGTGAGGAATTGGCAATTCTAGTCGGATTCTAGTCCGTTATATATAGGATACCTAATATTGTGGGAGCTATAGATCGATAACACTGTTATCATGCCTTTATGAAAATCAAAAATGGTACATATTCCATTTTGAATAACAAAAAATTAACCGCCATCTAGTCCAAGAGATATTTTATACAGGCTCATATATATATATATCAAGTAAACAAATTAAAAATATAAAAATACAATAATATAAAGAAAAAAAGTGGGGCTCCCAAGTGCTTCACATGCATAATACATATACACCAGTCCCCAACTTGCTCTATACCCCGATGTAATTCTGTAGGCCTACCCATTCTCCCGTTTCTTGACACCGTTAACCCCCTCCACCCCAAACCACCCACGCCCCTCGGCCCCATTTAAAAATAAAAATAAAAATAAAAATAAAAAAACGATATCAAATCTTTAAAGCTGCGATATCGATATCGACATATCACGTTGAACGTGCACTAATCTCGAATCCGTCCAGAATTTCAGGATTTCAACCGTAAATTATCTGCTTTTAGACCGCAATCTGCGAGACTCGAGATGAATAATCAATTCGACATGTAAGTATGCTGCTAAATAGCTGCATTATGTGTGATTATGGGTGTAACAGCTGTGTCATTGGTACCTGGTTTTATTTGTCAGTCCCACCTATTAATTTCTCTGCTGTGACTCTATGAATGGCACACGCAGTTTGATTTTGTTTCCTTCATTACTTGTCTTTAGTTTAGGTTGAAAGTGTGAAATGAAATTGTCACATTTATGTATAAGAGTGAATGTGACTAGTGTGAAACTTGTATGGTATTTTGACTAAAATTTTGTTTTTTATGAATATTTTTCAATTTGTCAATTTTGTTAATTTTGTAATTGTATTAGATATCTAGAGGTCTACTATTAGTCTTTAGACTAGTAGAGTTCTATAGATTCTAGTCTAATTATTATTGTTTTGTCTTTCTTCAATCTTTGAGTTTGAATCCGTGTAAAAACTGTAAGATGAGTGAGTGACATGAATTATGTCAATGATTCAGTTTTTGATGTGCTGCAATCACTAATTAAACTGATAGTACCCACTCATAGCAGCAACCTTACTAAGCTTTGTGTGTTATAAAATAAAACCCAATCAGTTCATCAAGAAAGCTAAACGATTTACCACGATTCTTGTCCTTGATTTATTTATTTTGTAAGGTTGAAAGACGACGACAGTGGAGAAGACCGTGAGGAAGTACAAATAGAGCAGTCACTAAACAAGGATGAAATTGAAGACCCACATCAAATAGAATGGGTAGGTTGTGCTATTAACTCAATGTCATATAGCTCATTTATTTGTAACTTCCTGATTAACTTCATCAAAATAACATTGTAATAAAATAGTATGGGTATTAAAGTTACTCTGTTCACCGACATGTACATGAGTCTATTTCAGTTCATTTCCTGATGGACTTGGTCAAACGATCACCTTTAAAGATAAAGACCAGTTCTGGCCATGCGATTGCATTGACATTGTAAAAGAAACCTTGTGGAATCGATCAGAAAAGGTTGATCATCTAGCATATAAGTATTGGTGTGTACTGCAAGGTTCTGGAATCATCAAAATGATAAGAAATTTGGCCCAGTCTTGGTAAAGTTACAAGCACTGTACACAGAAAGATGTATATGGGACTACGGGACCACGTGCGCAATATCTATTTGGTCCCAATAGATATAATAATTTACCAAATATATCAATTAGTAGGCGGTGTTCTGACTTTCCCGGCTAAATTTGTATCATCACGTATTAGTCAAAACATATTCTTTCACATGATTGGTAATATGAGCTTCCATTTAAATTTTTTGAGAGAGGGGCATTTCCAAAACTGGTCTTTACCTTTAAAGAGAGGAAAGAAGAGAGGTTGAAATACTAAATACCTACATAATGATGGTGCATTAGATTCAAAGGGGAAGTCCACCCTGATAAGGTGGTTTTAATACATGTAAAAAATAAGAGAAACAGGTCAGTGAAAGTTTGAGCAAAAACTGATTAGAAATAAGAAAGTTATGAAATTTTGAAGGTGCAATCAACCAAACCCAACTTGGCAACTCTGTGATGTATCTTGTGAGGTACCCTCCCATTTGCTCTGCTCTAAAAACTTCAGAAATTTTCCATTTTTCTAAAGAAAATGTTCAGTCATACAAGCACCCTAGATATAATTATTGCAGTTATGTTTCTATACCACCCCTGCTTATCAACAAATTTATTCCTTCATCAATAACTAAGAAAATAAAAATTACAGAAATTTTATATTTGATTTGATATAAGATAATTTTTCTGTGAAATGCTATTGGGTCATTTTCAATACAAATTTTGTTAATTAATTTTTTTTTGTACATCCACTACAGATGCTGGAGACAAGGTGAAATTGCATTAGATCTAGATCTACATTATTTTGTATCCATCCTACATGTTTAGATGTCCAAAGATTGTTATTTATTTATTTGAGAACACAAATATAATTTCACAAAAATATTGAGGCTTGCAGAAGAAAGGAAGGAGGAGATGAGAAACTAAATATCATTTTAATTTGGGTATTATTTTAATTTAATTGCTTTGCATAGAATGCACTTTCAATTTGTATTACTCTGAAATTATAGCATTTCAAATATAATGAGCCAAAATACTTATCATTTTGGTATCCCTTGCTACATTCATCATGGTTTTACTTATTTAAAATGATCGAAAGTCACAAGGAGTGATCAATCTCAAAACAAAATTCCTTCAACTTTGTGTTGTCATTTTTTTACAGGTCTAGAATATGGTACAATTCAAAGGCAAAGCTATTATAGCAAAAAAAGATGGCTCTCAAAATGTCCTGAAACTATTTAGTGACCTTAAAACACATTGGTACTTTACATTGAATTTGCATTCTATGAATTTCCTTCTCTCTCTGATTACTGATATTTGTATGTTTGTTTTCTACCTTTTCTTCCCAGCCCACAGTGAAATGCAAACAGGGTGAGCATCAGCTACAATATTCATACTGCCTCTGGTTTTCAAGACGTACACCAGGCAACAAAGCGTCATCAGCAAACTACGAACAGAACATCAAAATAATTGGTTCATTTGCTTCAGTAAGTGATTAGTATGTGTGTGTTATCTGTGGAAATGTAACTAAGTGATTGTAAATGGGAATGCTTAATTTTTTTATCAACATATGGTATACTTGTACATACAGTTAACAACTAAATTATTCATACTCCTTGTAAAGTTGATGTTTTTTGTGTTTTTACGTAACTCAAGAATGAAAGATGGACTGCTTGAATTAGAACCTTTGTTGAATACTTTTAGATGTAAGTTTTAATATGTCACATTCTCAAGAAACAAAAGAATAAATTTTCACATATTGTTAACTGTATTTAAGAAAATATTTGGCAACCTGACATCATTTACTCAGTTTATAGGTAATTATTGCTTGTGCAAAGATATATCAAATACAATAGTGCTATTACATTTCTTGTAAAATTGAAAAGTTATGTAATTTTTTTGTATTTATAGGAACTTGAAATTGATGTTGTAAACACACATGATGTTTTAGATAGATTTGTGTTCAGGAAGGATGAAAGCAACTGGGTTTCAAACATTAAACATTGGTGGAAATAAATGCAGAAGAGATTATAAGGCATATAAGATTGATGAAGATGAGTATTTGAACATTGTAAAGTGATGAAAGAAGAAATTTTTGGAAGGGTCCACAATTTCATGGTAATTGCTGTATATGTATTTCATTTTAATGTGTTTTAGAGAAAATGAAATGAATAAACAAACTGAACTGAATAAGTTTCTTCCTCAATTGTTTGCATATTAGTCATTTAAATGGGCATTGTGGAGAAGATTTCCATACGACCTGCAAGATTTTTCCCCTCTTTTTTTGCTCACATTGCTGATGAAGGACAGTCAACCTGTTCAGAATGTTGAGCCTGTGATCTCTCTTTGCTTTCATAACCTGGTTTACCAGTCCTATTCAGGACCCCTCTCACAGTCTCACGAAAGAATACCTCTGTTAATATCTCTACCTCTATCCTTACAGTACCAAGTAGTCCTTCACAGGATGAAACCAAAAGAATACCCCTCTCTCTCTCTCTCTCTCACTCTCAATTTCTTTCTATCCCCTTTCAAACCTAATACCGGTAGTCCTTTTCAGGATTACCCACTTGGTGAAATCGCAAACTTATTATTAATTTAAAGACCATATCTGATGAAAATGCAACTTTATATCAATGGAAAGCTGAATGAATGTAGAATAAAAATATAAAGGAATAACAAATGTTTTCCCTTTCAGTATTGCATAAAAAACAAATTAAAACCTAATTTTCTGCACCCCTCCAAATTACGGGTGAGCAGGGGTCAAAGTTGCCACATTTACGATGACGACATAACTTGTGGACCCGACCAGCTTGCCTATATAGCTGAGGTGATGAGCTGTGCTTTATTAATGCATAGTCATGAGTACTCCACATAAGATGATGTCATCAAGTTGATAGCTAGTTCTTATGTCGCCAACTTCTGAATTCAAAGCTTTAGAATTCGAGTTTTCAGAGAGCTGTTACTCTTCTGACAGACACTAAAATAGCATATAATTGATATGATTGTAATCCATTGATATGAAATTCATCTATTTTATTTTTTACTTCCGACAGGGTCTTTAACATTGCTTTAATACAAACTTTTTGTCTTACTCTGCTTACAGGTAGAACAATTTTGGACATTGTACAGCCATATAGCAAGGCCATGTGATCTTACAAGTAGTAGTGACTATCATCTATTCAAACATGGCATCAAACCCATGTGGGAGGTAAGATTTTGAGGTCAAAGGTTAGAGGTTACAACTACAAGTCAATTTGATTGATTTATAAAAAAATATTCTGTTTGTCCTGTGATCAGAAGATTTACAGAGTGCTTGGTTTTATTTTTTGTCAAAAAGTGTACCAGAATATGTCATAAAGAGGTGTACTATTTTTCAAACTGTATGTACTTATCTCATTTCTTGCAACATCAACAAAACTGTGAATAAGATAATGTGAGGAGTTTATACTTGCAGTTCCATTTTCCTATTAAAGATAATACGATACTATCCTCCTAAAATCCCTAATTCTAGGATTTAGGGCAGCGTTTCACAAAACTGTAAGAAGTACTAGTTCACTGACATCCATTGAAATGTGCGTATTGTAATAAGCACACTTTTCAATGGGATGTCAGTGAACTTATACTTACAACGGTTTCGTGAAACGCTGCCCAGGATACCTTTCATTTTGTTGCTTTAAGTGATTTAAACTGGAACATATTTGCAGGCTTCATTATTGTTTGAGGAAGATAATTTGAAGAATTTTGAATAATGATTACAAAAATTAAGATTCACAATGTATGTGTCCTTTCTTAGTTCGATTGGCATTACTTTTCTGTCTCAAGGGTAAAGCGAACAAGAAGAATTTTGAATAATGATTTTATAAAAATATAAATATTTACAATGTATGCATCCTTTCTTATTTCTGATGGTATTACTTTTCTGTCTCCAGGATGAGGCAAACAAGAAAGGCGGGAAATGGATTGTGCGACTACGGAAAGGGCTAGCTTCACGTCTCTGGGAGAATCTAGTGATTGCCATGCTTGGAGAACAATTCATGGTCGGAGAGGAGATATGTGGTGCAGTCGTGTCTGTTAGATTTGCAGTGAGTACTGTACTATAGTTGTTCTGTCTTGCTACATGTACTATGAAGGAATTTAATTTGAATTTCCGTTTTAGAGGAGAATAGGCCATTTTCGTAATGTAACTGAATTTATGATTATGCATTTGTGAAGTGCCTCAATACAAATTATTTCGTTCACCTGTTACAAATATATGTATCTCATACATTAGTTGTTGCTAGGTTGTTGCTACCTAGCAACACGTAATATATGCTATTTGCATTCTGACTATCGAAAATACAATTATTCGTATCAGGTGAGTGAAATAATTCATATCAAGGCACTTACTGGTATGTATAAATTTGGTTACATTATGAAAATGGCCTATTTAAATTATTTCTTTATTAGCCATGGATCGAAAGCCTGGACTTTCACATTGTTTGGAGTATATCATACATGTACACTATGTCTGTGCTAAAAGTTGACTATGGCAGTCTCCTCTTTGTTCCAATGGTCGACATAAGGGAGTAAAGAGTTGAGGAGGATGGTTTGGATCCTCATGAATAATTGACCCTACTGCAAATACAATGTTTGACAGTAGATAGCCACCTTCCTCTCACATCGCGCAGGTTAGCATATGTGCAGATACGATCCTGGGTAAGACAATAAGGCAAGGTTACTTCTGGCTTGACCTTCTTGAAAAAATTGTAATGGTTTCCGAGAAGTTAGATATTGTTATGTGAACCTGATGACTCCTGAATTCTCTACGCCCCATAGGCTTAATACAGAGACCACCTGGTTCCCTTAGGCAATGTAATAATAAGAACAATGACAAAATGCAGATTGATTAAAGCTTGTCTCACAAATTACGTTTCTGTTACATGTTTGTAAGCTTAGCAATAACAAATAAAAATCCTATATTGTTGTTCACAGGAGGACATTATCTCAATATGGAATCGCACAGCCAGCGACAACAATATCAACATTAGAGTACGAGACACGTTACAAAGAGTGTTAAACCTTCCGCCAAATACCATCATGGAATATAAGACGCACACAGATAGTTTGAAGTAAGTGAAATAGTGAATTACTTATTGGTGATACTTTGTTTGAATTTCACACAGTGGCTGGATGCCATGTGTTACCTGTACTCTTATAACAGCATAGTTCTGGAACAGGGTTCGTACGGGTCCTGGAAAACCTGGAAAGTCATGGAATTTGGCTTAGTCTTTTTCCAGGCCTTTAAAGTCATGGAAAATCGATGTTTTGATAAAAGGGTCATGGAAAGTCATGGAATTACAAAATTCATGGAAAATTATGTGTTTTTATCGTCAGATGTGTAAATGATAAAACTAATTTCTTATTTCTATCTCTTCGTTTCTGTTTTCTCAGTTTGAATTTTGAAACCCATTTATTATGACTCGACTGTGATATTGTTGTTCGCCAGCTCTGTGAACGAACGCATTGTGTAATGTACTGGATGTATTTGTGCGAGTGATCGTGTGTGATGAACTGTACACGCCTAGCTTGTGTGTGTATTACAGTATGTGCGTAGTGCTTGGCGGCGGCGGGGCTTGCATTTTCCGAGCACGTGTATTTTGGGGATCATCTCAAAATACCCCCAAAGTTGTGTTACCGACAGGGACAGTTTGGGTAATCATTTGTAGACAGAACAAAACGATATTTATTTTTCTATATTTTTTTATTTGTTAAAAAAAGAGACTTTTAATGATGCAAACAAAGATTTAATCACTAGTAAGGTCAAGTTGACATTTTCCCCAACGGTCAATGTACTGCACATTCCTATTTTGAGATCATCCCTTATTGAGCACGTGTGTACGTATTTTGTTTTCCACTGCATGCATGCACTGTATATTGCTGCACGTACGTGACATCGATGATACTGACGTTAGTTTAAACTGTTTTGGACTAAAATTTCATGTTGTGAGTTATTGTCAGTTTAATCCAAAATGCCGGGGAACTGCTATTTTCATGATGCCTGGTTGGATAATCCGACATGTTATAGCGAATGGATTTTGAAAGTAAAGCTCCGATCCATGAATGGCTAGATGCATGCAGTGTCTGCCAGTGTAACTGTAAGTTCAATGTACGCAATTATGAGCGAAGCAGCGCTGCGCACTCCTTTTTGTACACCGTTTATCATCGCGGTCACAGTGTTTATCTTCTGCTCATAGTCGAGTCATACGCGCAAAATGTGTATTTTATGTGCCACATTTGCCCCTGGGAAAGTCATGAAAAGTCAAGGAATTCTTACTTCAAAAGTCATGGAAAGTCATGGAATTTTATTTGGCAAAAAGTGTACGAACCCTGTGGAAGAACAAAATGTGCTGCAAATGTTGATTTTGAATCTTCACATTAGCCTCATATATATGTATTGATACAGAAAGCAAAATTATTGATAAGGCACATTTTCAAACAGTTTGCAATTTCATACCTTTTAAAGTTGACCACCTAAACTTTGCCCATTTCTTATGAGTGGGCTGTTTTTACAGTATCCAAATGAAATGAATGTTGTGCCATAATTGTTCTTGCAATTTAATGAGGTTTTTGGTACTCTATGTTTTTTTAATGCTAATGATGTTGGGGAAACATCATGTCCTGTCTAAATAGGAATTTTTTGTATTCACTTCCAATCAAAATTTCCTTTACACATGTAAGCAGTTCAAATTGGTGCCTGTACAAAACATGTTTCATCCTGTAGTATACCCTGCTCCTAATTTTCTGTGTCTTTTCTATTTCATCTCTCCTTCCAGGGATAGATCTAGCTTTAGGAATACCGATGTCTTCATGAGGTAGGAGATACACCAATCCTCACCCCATCCTGTCTTCTTGAAAGTGAACTGGTTAAGAACATACGGTAGAAGATGTTACCCTTCCATTGAACACTAACAATACCACAAACAATCGATGGATAACCAAAGATTCCCTTGGAGATTGGAATTTTTAAAGGATGTTGCCTGTCAGTTCAGCTAACAATCCCAAAGACTCCTGTCAGTGGACAACCAAGGATTCTCATGAAAGGCACACCAGTTAACATTTCGCTTGCTTTCTCGGCCTGTTTGCACGGTCCCACATTTGTCACAAGTGCAATTTCGCACAAAACAACAGGCACCGATTGACGGAAGTTTTGCTTTGTTCAACACAATGGCTTTCCAGTTTTGATTAGCTCCATGACAACTCTTTTAATACTGGTATAGATAAATCTTGAACGGAACTTGTCGCTATAAGAGTTTACAGAAACCCGAGAGGGAAAGAGAGAGAGAAAGCTACCTGTAATCTACTGTTTGTTTAATGATTATCTCACCTGTTATGCAGGGCTCAATACTACCAGGTGCCCAGGACACATCGGCATCCACAATCTAAGTCTGGATTTTTTCATGTTAATGGAAATCTTGATCATGCCCACCCTGTCGCTTTGTAATGTCATTATTTTTTATTCATTTTTAATCTTAGTTATCCTGAGAAGAGAGAATGTGTTATTATACTGAAGTAAAGCCGTGGCCTACGTGAAATAGGTTGTCCCTACCTTAAAACCAGAGGGAATAAGAAACTTCAATAGTCAAAGTGATAGAAGAAATCTGGAGCTCACAACTTTTAAAGGGAAACAACTATCATCTGAAAAAATGACAAAAACAGATGAAATAGAGCAACTCTTACATGCGTGTCTAAAGATGGAACTTGATCGTGAAGGGCCCAGTCTTACAAAGATGTGCGACTGATCCGAATCGATTGCAAATCCTGCAATCAATAGACAGGTTTACTAACATATTCAAATTTATGGATGTTTCTTTCCTGGGGACCTAGTGATGAGGTATCATTAACATGTTATCATTGAATGATTGGAATCCAGGCTGCATGCATTACTTGTTGCTATGGTGGGCAAGCCTCATGCAAGCTTACAGGTTGTCAAGAACAACCTTTCTTTATACAGGACCTTGTTACATCAGGTTTCAACTGTATTCGAAAAAGACTGTACTATTCCCAAACTGAGGACCTGTACTCATTTGTCACTCCATTTTCTTTTTTAACACATTTTATTTTCAAGTTTATATGCATGTAAGAATACTACAATTTACTAAAGTCTTGCAAGTGTATAGATTGTACATAACATAAGAGACAGTAACAATTGTAAATCGTTAAATTCTGTACAGTATGTTTGTTTTTAAAAATACAGACTACATGTACATTTCAATTCCTAATTTCAAGTGTCACAATTGTTTTTCTTTACCAATGTCTTTATTATTGCTGCCTAAGTTAAATGTGTTTACAGATTTGCTGTTCAAAATGAAAGCAAATAGAAATATTTACAGAACACAGTCTTTAGTGAAGGCCTTTTTGAATTTACCACTTTAAAATGCAAAACATACATCATTCACTAATGATTTTTGAAGCTTTCAATATTACCTTCTACTTTTCAAACAAATCAATAAATAGCAATGTACAGAAAACCATTGACCTGTAGGTATATTCATATACTAAAATCAAAATCAAAAGTACTCTCATAAAATTCATGAAAAGGAATGACATAAAACAAGATAACTGCAACCACTGGTTGAAGTGGATTGGCACTCAGGGGTCCTTTGATACTCAAACTAAAGCCTTATGGGGCGTTGCAAGAAAGTTGCAATCAATTGCAAATCTCCAAAATCAAGCGCAAGTCTTGCGATTAATTGCAAATTTGCAATTGATCGCAACTCAACTTTCTTGCATCGCCCTATTAGTAAGAGAGAGAGAAGAGAGGGGAGAATAAAAGCTAGATCTAGTTAACTTCATTGAATTGTCAAAAACTTAAATCCTAACAAAATCCAAGGAAATTTAGGAGACTATTTGGGCGTTGCAAGAAAGTTGAGTTGCAATCGATTGCAAATATCAGTTGCAAATTTTGCAAATTGCAATCAATTGCAACTTTCTTGCAACGCCCCATTAGTCTTAATCTAAAGAGAAGAACTCTAAAGAACAAACGCATCAAATGATAAAAACAGGGTACACGATAGATAAAATTGAGTTGGTACAGGTATCTTTGGCGGGGTTGGGTGGTATCAGTTTTAGTGGATTGATGAACTTCAAATTAACAAGACGATTGATTAGGGATAGGGTGTAGGATTTGATTTGATTCGTCGGGTTTTTACTATATTTAGAAGGTAACATATATAACAACCAAAGATAGAGCAAAAGCTGATAATTAGCTTCTTTCAAAAGGTGGTCATAGTGTATACTTTTCAAGTTCTCTTTCTTCCTCTCCTTCTTTCTCTGGCTACTTTTTTTCTCCTTTTTTCTCCTTTTTTCTCCCTTTGTCTCCCTTTTCTCCTTCTCCGCCCCCTTCTCCCCTCCCTCTTCCCCCTCCTCTTCTGGTGTGTGTGTGTGTGTGTGGGGGTCCCTGCGCCATCCTGACCCTGACGTGGAAGCCAACAGGAATTTATATGCTAAATACACTGTAAAATGTTTAATAGCGTATTAAAATGCAGAACAAAAATACAGAACATCAAAAGACAGAGCGGATTAACATCACAAAATCGCAAAGACATTAGGAATTCAACTCAAGGGCAATTTCAATCCCCTATAGTATGCCCCACGAAAATCATGCTCGGACCATGTAATACGTTATAGTAGTGTTCGCAAATTTCCACAGGTGATGGATAGGCCCTAAGGCTATTTCAATTCAATTTGATTTATTTATCATCCAACAATGTATAAACACATACAACAGGCACTTAATTATAAATTTGGTTACATTACCAAATTGGCCTTTTGCCTTAGGTTGATTTCGCGGAAGTCTTAATGATTATGCTTGCTATTTCATGCGATATTTCATTCAAGGCAAATTCTGATTTGTTTCTAATAGTCTTTTCCTCCGTAGAAGTGTTCTGGTTCTGTTTTGCTTTAGAAGTCCACCTTCCATCATCAAGTCATCTCAAAGAACATGTAGTCCTGCAAATGAAAATGAAAACCAAGTCAGGAATGACAAATTTAAGAAAATCGTGGGATATAACGTTTACTGGACTAAGTTTCATTTTGGCACAGAGTAATCAAGATACCAAACTTCAAGCAATTTTATTTTTAATTTGGCAAAAATGACATATCGGATTTCCAAGCAGGTGATAACTGTAACAGTTTTGATAAAAGAAACACAATTTCAGCGAATTGGATATGAAAAATGGTTATTCGTGAAAGAATAATGAGTGATGACTAGGAAAGTGCACTTACGACTAAAAAGGCTGATCCAAGAAGTATTCCTTTGGTTTGGAGATCAGATCCTGCAGGGACTGGGTGAATGAAGAAAAAACAAACATTGTGAAGGAGAGAGAGAGAGAGAGTGAGAGAAAGGAGGCGGAGAGAGAGGGAGAGAGAGAGAGAGGTGGGGAAGGGAGGATGGGACGGAGGAGGGAGAAATAGATGAGGGAGGGAAGATGGAACGGAGGAGCTATGAGAGAGGGAAAGAGAGAGAGAGAGAGAGAGAAAGGGAGGAGGGAGAGAGAGATGAGGGAGGGAAGATGGAACGGACGAGCTAGGAGATAGGGAAAGAGAGAGATGAAAGAGAGAAAAGAGAGAGAGAGAGAGAGAGAGAGAGAGTGAGATTTAGAGATACAGATTTCAATGAAAAGGGTAAGGTATAATAATTGCGTCATGTACTGAAATTAACTTAAGGAATAATGAGAAGAAAACAAATCAATGGAGGGATCTCTGAACGTTTTCTCTTGAGTACAATTATCCTTTAGAAGGGTATATCTTATGTTGCAGGTTCTTTAACCCACTTTTCCCAGAAAGAAAGCCACCAATCGCAATCAGTTTGCCAGATTCACATTATGATAGCTTCTGAACGTCTCCCCATTTTGCACCTGCCCGCCTGCTCTTTGTTGCCATGGTTACACGTTCTCCACATAAATTTGTTAGCGAGGTTTCCAACTAGCCTCTGTTTTTTTCGCAAGCATTGTCGTTTTTAACATTACTACTCTCATCCTATTGTTTATTATGTGGAAAAAGCGGTTTAAGTCATATATTCATTTGTAACTTTATTTGCGTATGCCCTACTGGTCTCTCTTCATTCCCCTTATTTATAAGATTTACAAAAGATTTGAGACAACATATTTTGCGAATGATAAAAGAAATTATATTACAGATTTTTTAATTAATAGGGAAATTTTCTAAATGCTCACATTTTAGAACGAAGAATTCATGGTCCATGTTTGTGTTATGCTTTCGCCCTCCCCAGCGTTTGGTGACTGCACCCTCCTCACCAACTCGAGATAAAATCTGTCGTTGGAAAGAAAGATTATAATATATCATATATTAATAAGATAATAATTAGAACTGATTATTATCATAGGAGAAACATCTAAACAATTTAGATCAATCTATGAGGTAAATTTCTATGGATATACAATAGGGCATTGAAATTGCCCCTGAGTTGATTTTTTGAAAATCGTTGCAATCGTGTTCAAAATATGCATTCAACCAAAAAATTAATAACGATTACACTGATATTAAAAATATGCAAAATTATCTAATAAGACCGGAGAATTACAAAGTTCTTGGCATTATATATTAATGATAAATCTACAACATGCCGTGTCAAGACGTAATACTTTTAAGACGTAATGATAGGTATAGGCCTATACCGGGCACTTTTCGTACGTACCGCCAGTCGAAAGAGTTTTATTTGTGTATGTGGGGGCTCTCAAGCCCCCCACACTATACGCTAATATAGTGTACACCTAACCATAAACGGAGCTCTATGATAATTGAATACTTACCGATACATCGATATTAGTACAACATCTGCACGGGCAGCATGGTGATTCCATACCAGCGATTCGATGACCGTTACGATTGATTATAGAGAACACTGCACCACATAGTGACCAACTGATATATAATAAATAAATTTATGTAATAATATAAATATATAATAATATACTGTATTTCTGTAGCGCATAACACCGCAAATGCAGTCCATATGCACTTTTAGATATAGAAAAAGAGAAAGGAGCAATATAAAGATCAAAGAAAAACTGCATGCAAGTAAACTCAATTAGGAACATCAAATGAATCACTAACCATTATAATAACAACTATAATCGCATAAAAAGTCCTGCCACTTTTAAGAAAGGAAGATATATTGATAATTACATTTTTTCCTTCATATTCATGTACGTATGAAAAGCATACATTTTCATTACATTGTGGCGTATCCAGAATTTTGCGGCGAGGGTGAGGGTGGGGTGGCGGCTCCATCTTACTGGAGCATAACGCCACTGATAAAGTGTTTTGCATAAACTATTCTTCTGATTGTAAATGCATTGTAAATGTTAGAGAGATAACCATTAAAGAATATAGTCCTCAAGATTTGAAGAATGGTCTTCTGCAGTTGCGATATATATATTATGTGGGCAATAATGGTCACGGAGACCCTACCTCCCCCCTTCCGGAAAAAATTGGGGGCATTTTTTTTTATAAACAAAAGAATAATATATACTATGATTCTTTTTAAACTGAATTAAAAAAATTAAATGAAAATAAGAATTCCCTAAAATCTGCATGTAATAATTTTGTTTGTTTGCGTTCTTGATCTTAAAATTAAGAAATTGTATATCAAAGAAATAATTTTTACTTTTGTTTGGTGTAGCCGAGTACATAGCCCCCAGGCGTTTGTACCATGGACTTCATAAGACAGCAGGGGCAGCAACATGCATCACACCGATGGGGGCGTACTACCTGCAATATTTCTTCACTTTCTGCGTTCTGTATCGACATACGAAAAGAACGGGCGGGGCCGCACCAACATCGGCTGCAACAAGTTGTTTCTGGATGGGTGGAAGGCGGTGCCGCCGGGAGGGAGACACAAATTAATACATACCCACATACATACAGAGATACAGATAGACAAACATACATACATAGAGCCAGACAGACACACGGGGAAAGAGTTAACACGATTTTCGAGAAATCAATCCAAGAGCAATTTCAAACTTTTCAATACCGGATTGCGTATCCAATCGAAAACATGTTGGAATAACGTAATAGGTCATTGTAATTTTGGCACATTTCAAGTTGTGATTGACACAGCTAGTGAAAGTGCCTTACGGATTGATTATTCGAAAGTCTTGGCAATCGTGTCATTCATAGTTTATTAAAATGAGATAACAAGTCATGTCTGAACTTCTTTAATCATTCGTTGTAAGAAAAGGTCCGTGATTTTCATTGCTTTCGGGGTTTTTCTCCATTACTAGAAACTGTATAACAAATTAGCATACGGATAAGATTAATCGTTAATTAATATGTTGATAGTTAAACATGCTAAATGTCGTCATTCATGTTTGATGAGGCGCTTTTCGCCATCGCTGTATTCCCACAATAATAATTTCCATGAGTGTCAATTTACACCCTCTTTAAATCCCTGAATATTATTTAAAACAACAATATTTTCTACGCCCTATCTTAAGATTATTCAGGGAACATTGTATAGTTATATGTCTTATTTTGATAACTTTGTTCACTACCACAACTATATGTATGCACTACATTTAAATCGAAGGATCTGGGGGAGGGGCAACGAGGTATGTGCCCCTGGGCCCAAAAAGATGGGTTAAAAGGATAAAGAAAAACAAATCATGGACTGATGACCTCCTTTTTGCTTTTTGCTTGTCAGAGAATTTTGTAGGCAACACTAAAAACCTGAATACTTTTTTGTGCTTGTGACATATTATTTAAACTTGCCCCCTTCCACCCCACCCCGCGCGCGTTATTTTTTTCGGCGGCACAGATTGGGGTTAGGTGCGTGTTGAGCCTATGGAAAAGTTTAGGGTTAGGGTTAAAGTTAAATAAAGACCTCTTTTTAAAAAAAAGCCCAAATCTGTGCCGCAGAAAAAAATGACGCCCCCCGCGCCGCCAGAGAATCATGTATCTGCCGCGAATTGTAATTAGCGAGAGTTAGTACATGTATTACACTTTGAATGTTCAAAGTTCAAACCTTCAAAAGCATTGAGTAACACGTCTCCCTCTCTTGTCACTAGGTGGTAAGCATTACTCCCGGTACAGCTCGAGCCTGCATGACGAAACAATAAAAGACAAATTTATAATGATGGTCATGAAGTCGGAATAATATTATCTTTATCTCTTTTCATAAAATTATTGTGACAAAATGAATTATTCTTGATAGATAAAACCTATTCTCAGAACTATATTGATCAATCTGAATAGTCATAGAGATTGATCAATTAAGCTCTAAGAAGATTAATATAACCTTTATCTATCAAAGAAAGATAAACCATATTGTCACAATCATTTAATGAAAAGGGATAAGAAAAGTTTATTCCAACTAAACGGGCAACAGTGTATATGAAAATAGATGAATTTTCATACTTGTTAGCTTCGCTTCTAATCAATTCAAGCGGGTTGAATGATGAAGTCTTTCTTCTAGACCTCTGCCAATTAATTTGTATAGTCTTTAGAACGTGACTGTATTACGCACACAATTAAACGTCCTGTAAGACTTTGTAAAAAAAAATGTTTTTCTCCGTTGAAATCAGAGACGTGTAAATGAAGATACAAAAATAATCATTTGTTTGATCTAAATAATGTATCATGAAAGTTTTCCCCTATTTTTTTGCAAACAGTGAGTTTGTTTATGAACAGATCTAAATACTTATCTATTTCTTTCCTAAGCGCGTAGGGACTTTCTTTTTGTTAGCGATATGCGCTATACAAGTAACGTTCATTATTATAATGCATTTGCATGTTATGGGGCCATGAAGCTTTAATTATACGGTCGCTCATAGAGATTTATTTTCATTAATCTGTGTGGGTTGGCTTAATGCTTTATTTTTCTTATACTCAGCATTATATTGGTCACTGAAATAAACACAACGGGCTAAAACCATGGCTGAGTAGAATTAGTTTTGTTGTCCTCCCAGTAACGTAATGGTAGTAATATACAGGCAAAACTAGCATATTCGATCCTCGTAGTGATAATAGCATTAACACATTGCAATGGGTTTTTATACGGTTGAAACACTTCCAATCAAATAAAGTGCCCGTTGCTAGGCAACGCGATGTTTTGCTTTTCAAATATGCATGCTCTCAAGAACATTGCAGAGACGCATTGTAAAATTGACAGTGCATGCAATACTCGTCAAAGGCTGTGTTTATTTTCGCTAAATGACAAATGAAATCCACGCCCAAGGTTTTGGTCGTGTACATGTAGTAACACTGAGAAAGGTGATTTTATCTGAAATCGTCTGGAAATCATCTCCATTGAATATGAATGTTGTAATAATACGAGACAATGTTCAGATTTTACTAGTGACCTTTCTGTCTTTCTTGATTTGCGATTCACTAATTTAAAATAGCCGTAATTGTCCTTTGGCAAGGCATTAATGTACTTTTGCCACTCAATACCCAGGAGAGAAATGGGGACCTGGTAGGATGACGAAAGCCTTTGTATTAGTGATTTCCATATGCCCTCACAGTGACCATATGGTAGGAATACTCCTTAGGGAGTGGAGATGGTGCACATTGTGCGTGAATAAATTTGATGACCGGGGTAATGATATCTGTAAAGTGCTTAGAGACTGCATTTCGTATTAAGCGGTATATAAATCCAGATTATTATTATTATTAATTGCACCACATTTTCTTTCCGATACACAGTATGACAAGCACTGCAAGGGTTTAGATATTAAGATGTTGAGGTTTAAAAAAACATTTTGTGGAATAACGAAATCAATTACAGAATGTGAGTTTAGTGGTGTCAATTTAAGAGATTTCCTCATTTGTAACTGGGGTTTAGGAATATGTATCTCAGGCAAAATACTCATTTTGTTTTGGATGGACAATTGTTTGATTACTGATTTTCTTTTCACAAATCAATGAAACTATTACAATCCTGATAATCAACTGGCTTGTCAACAATATGATTGATTAATGAATATATCAATGAATAGAGGATTTATTAATGAAAGTCAATATTATTAATACACCTATGTCCAAAAATGTTAGATGCCCCACTGCTATATATTACACAGTTTATTTTAATACAACCAGAAGAGTTAAATTTTTCTCATTGAGCATGCAAGAGGGTGAAGATGCATACGCATTCGATTCCAGGACAACTACCACCTGGAAAACTAGCCCCAGTATACCTTGGACAATGACCGCTTGTACAACTATTTTTATGGCAATGACCTGCGAACGACTATCCTCTGGAAGTGCGATCATAGTAGACCTATCAGCAACATGAACATGGAGGTGATCACTTCGGGATTCTTTTAGAAGGGAGTATGAGGGTAATTGTCCCCGAGGATAATTGTCATGAGAGAGAGGATGGGGGCCCCTCCTGGCAAAAAAACAGGTTAAAACACGTTAATTTTACCTTTTTTGTTAAAAATAAGAAGACAGGCCCCTCCCCTGGCCCCCCAAGTAAAACAATTTTACTATTTTTGTTTGTGTCAAGGGGTGGGTGTTGAGTAAAACAAAAATAGTGGTCACTATCCCCCTCTCCCCCTCCCCCTCCCCTCCCCCTCCCCTCCCCTCGCCCTCCCCTCCCCCTCCCCTCCCCTTCACCGGCTGGCTGATTCGCCGCTAAATATTTTCTCACGAATTGGGCCCCCTCTCTGGCCCCCTCCCTTGCCGCCGACTGGATCCGCCCCTGATGGGGTAGTTGTATTATGTTGTTCAGGGTAAACCCAGAATTTGTGTGTCCGGACAGGTTATGTATCCGAACAGTCGATTTAAAACGCTAATTTTAAGAATTTTACAAGCAATATTTCATAAATCTAGTTATGTTAGACAATATTACAAATGATAAATATTTATGATGGTTAGTGCAAAAGTGGTGTTTTGTTTTTTGTAAAGCGTCTGGACACACAACCCCCATCATACTTGTCCTGAAGAAGTTGTCCGGGGGGCAGTTAATAACTGTCTGGATACCCACGTTATACCTTACCAATTGTTTCCAAGGTCTGTCTGATATTAATCTCATCGACACCCTGAAGATCCTGTAGGGCCCTCTGTATTCTGCGATTGTGATTAGATGCAGAATCCTCCTTGGAAGTAGAACTTGTAGCCCAGTTACGTAACTCAATCGAATCTGCATCTCTGTGCGGCTGCTTGGTAACGATAGTTGTGCGCCTTCCATTCGTTGTTTCATCCATTTTTAAAAGATTCCTTTGCAGATTATGTGATAATATATTAATTAGTGAGCAGATTCGGAACATATAAAAGATATATACAGCTCGAAAGATCAAAATGTCGATGGTAAAGTAAAGGAAAATCGGAAATTTTAGACATCGAGAGGGGGGGGGAGATAGGTAGATAAATGGATTGATAGATAGCTGGATATGTACGTAGGTAACTAAGAATGTAGATATATAGATAGATAGATAGATAGATAATATATATACAGAGAGGTAAATAGATAGATAGGTAGTTAGGTAAGTTGATACATGTAGATATATATATATAATTATATATAAAAGTGCGAGAATTGAGTGATATTAAGTTTTTATGCCATGTATATCTATCTGTTCATACAATGTATTTGTTTCTGTATGTGTTTGCACTTCAGAACCTGAAGAAGGCCTCACAAGCCGAAAGCTCGTAATAAAATTGTAAAGTACAGCTACGTCTCACGTTCCTAGACCATTTTTTCTTCACGTCTATATAATTATATATATATATAGCTGGATAGGTATAGGTAGGTAGGTAGGTAAATAGATAGATAGATAGATTGATTGATTGACAAATGGAGAGGGTGGAGGATAACCAGATGATCTAGAGAGGGAGAAGGAACGAGAGAAGCCGGGAGATCGGAAATGGTAAAGAAATGAAAACGCAGAGTGAGAAAACGAGAGGGATTTAGAGAATAGGGAGGGGAGAGAGGGGAGAGAGAAAAAGTGAAATGATACAAATAGTTATGTGAACATGAAAGTACCGGTTGATCACTTTGAGTCCTCTAATTCTATATTTTAGTTGTCCAGCATTTCGTCGTCATTCACCATTTCGTTCCGGCATGGTAATAGCAGTTCATTAAAATATTCTAAGGTTCCCAAGTCTTCACGCAGATTCACTGACACAGTTATTGGGTCATGGTAATTCACGTGCTCTAGAAATGTCAGTAATCCTCCGATAAAAATGATTCCAAAGTAGATTTCCGGCAGATGTTCTCATGCATAATTTCATCCCAAAATATGCAAACTACTACTCCAACTGCATCTACGGATTAAGACTGTCTCAAGAACGTTCTTTTAAAGGATGAGATTTGCTGGAAACTTTAATCGCAGTATTATGGTGCATGCTGTGTGCTTCTCTTGCCTAAAGCATCGTTGCTAAAAACATCTCGAGCTATGCAAATCATCAACTTTTGTCAAACTTGTTTGCTTTTCATCGAGATAAATTTGTGGAAAGTACGTCCTGCGCTCACTGCATTGTTCGCGATAGCGTTATGTCGTTTCCCCGGTTATTGGATTAATACTTGAAGGAATGTGAGTAAGGTAAATATTGAACTAAAATAATACTAGTAGATCATAACCCTTAGCTAGTAACGTGTGTGGGCGAAATATTATGCATCATGTAAAGGATTGTACGAAAAGCCTTTTAAAATATTGAATTGAAAGAAAGAAAAACATGATGCAGATAACGATACTAGAGTTTGTAAAAATATATTTGTTAAAAATAGATAAAAGATAGAGTGAAAGAATAACATTTGATATGATGAGAAAGAAAGTCAGCCCATCAAAATGGGCAAAGAGTGTATGAAACCAAACGAACATTATAAATAATCACATCAGATAATGAAAATGGATATGAAAAAAAGAATTTAAAAAAACGGCAAAAGCAAGAAAAGAGGAAGCTTCGTAGCTACCTTTAAATTCTACAAAACTAAACATTATTCATAACGATTATTCTGTAAGTACTCGGGCAACGATACTGGGTGTGCATAAGAATGCAGGAGATCCCTTACTTTCGTAAATGTATCACGTATTAGACCCCTATGACTTTGGCAGATTATAATCATCAATAATCAGTGGTTATGAAATGTAGGCCACCAGTACTGACGTATAGGCCTAGGCGAATAGGAGAATAGCAGATAAATCAAATTTGTAGTACTAGGAAAGTGAAGATTTCTTGTGTTGACCTCTAGAGAAGATGACCCGGGGGGCATTTCATCAACATTTGTCCACCGACAACTGTCAGCGCCGACTAAATTTGACCAATCAGAGGCCTGGAAAATAGTCGGTGACAATAACATTGTCGGTGAAAATGATATTAGTCGGTGAAAACCACCGACTAATTGTTTCATGAAACGCCCCCAGGGCCCCGTCTTACAAAGAGTTACGATTGATCCAAATCAATCGTAAGTCCTCCAATCAATCGCAAGTTTGCAGTCTCCTATCTTTTATGTACATAGTTACGATTGATATCAATCGCAAATAAGTTGCGATTGATATCAACTCTTTGTAATACGGGCCCCAGGTTAATAATTTTAGGGGATTTCCCGGGTCATTGCGCACGTTTGCCCCTAAAAATAGACTTGACGCGCAAGGATATAGTGTGCGCGGTGACGTAACAATGGGCGCACCTGTTCCTTAGTGACAGACATGTACGCGCAATGAATGTAAACAAAGCGGTTTGACTCGGCATGACAAATTGTAATAACGTGAGTGAATTACACTGAATATCAAGCAAAGAGGAGAAGGAGATATAAGAATATTGTCCTTGGAATTGTCGATGTGTTCTTTTGAAGAACATAATAATGGGAGTAGGACAAAGCAGAGTAAGACCCAAGATTCCAGAAAGTGACGACATCAGTTTTAAGGTAGGAACTAGGATGTCTTGACATTTTTTTTCTCCTTAGAGTTAGACCATAGGATCATGATTGGTGATTAATGTCAATGATATTCAAAGTGAGGGATGATGCCAATGGAGATTTAGTTGGTTGATATTAAAAGGAAAATGGTGATACTGCTGGTGATGATAATGCTGGTGACGATGATTATTGTCACTAGTATTCCTCATGATAATTACGAATATTAAAATTAATTGTCACAATGATGATGATAATAACATAGAAATTTACACTGTAAGAGCAGATTAAAATCGTAGCCGGAGATCCAGATCTAGACTAGATAGATTCTAGGTCTTTGTGTAGGAAAAAGTGACAGCTTTATTTTACAAAGCATCCGGACACACAATACCACATCAATATGATATAGTGACGATGGCGGTGATGATGAATAAGATGATGAAGGTTATTATAATGATAATGATGATGTTGATGGTGATAAGGATAATTCCATACTAGAACATAAAAAACTGCCAAAAATTAGAATTGATCTCCAGAGATAGAAAATGCTGAAATATTTAGCTACACTGTAGATATCTTAACTATGGAGAAAAGTAATATTCTTTCCAAAAAATATGACATAGATCTAGACCTAGTCTAGACGATTATGTGCTAGACCCCATGTGAACAATTTTCCCCCTTTTTAAAAACTATTAGATCTAGATCTAGAATGTGAGTCGAAAGAAGTCGCATTGTATTTTTTCAAAGTGAATTTAATATTGCAAAGTTCAGGGCAGTGAAACTGATCCATGACGCCGCCCACTTCTGGAATAAAAACATACCTTATTATTGATTGTCTCGGAATATCAACCCCATGATGTCGATCTGAGTCATTTGATGGGCCTTTAGTGATGATGATGACAACGATGATCATTGCTACTTGTATGGCGACGGTACGGCTTCTGCCGGGCGCGTTTGCTGTGTATTGCACTAAAACTTTGAGCATGCAATATAAACAAATATTTCATTTTTGTCTGATGAGCTTTGGTCACCCATCTTCATTTCTAATTGGAGTACATTTTCAATCTTTGTAAACAGAGTTCTGAGGAGAAGCCGAGCCACAAAAAGAAGCCAGGCTTGGTGCGTTTCATCATCGATGCGATACTGGGCGAAGTTTCACCGTCACCAGAAGAGCTAAGATTTGCGCGTTTCTCAGAGTCACCAGAGAGTGGTGCCGACTTCGAAATCGAAGAGGCGTTCGTAGACGCCCCGCTACCGGCTGCTCGTCATGGAAAAGAAACAAAGTCCGAGAGAAAAGTCACACCGGGAAGAGCGAGGGCAAAGAGGATGAATGTCACTTCGAAGTATAGCACAAACCATAGCGATGACTCGGAACTGTCTTCCTCATCATGCCTGCAAGGAGAGGTACAAACGATAAATTCTATCCAGGATGAAAGGGACGTCACCAGATTAGATCCTACTCCTGCATCCAAGGTGTCTAATGAAGGTATAGAAATGCACGTCCCTCCGTCGCATGGAAGAGGAGACAGTGCAACATCGGGACCCAAAGACTCCAAGGTCGGTAACAGGTTTCCTAATCAAGACCTCGAAGCTCCCAAAACACTGGACAATCCGTGCAGTCTACAGAAGGACTATCATGACTATAAGGGTGAACATATTCCTTTGGCAGATACACAAGGGACTACGGCTCTTTCTACAATTCACAAAATACTTAAACTTTCTGCCGTTGGATCAGACAAACTTAATTATGAAAAAGGTGGAGGAGAAGCAAAATTGAACGCCGGAAAGGATCCCAACACCCTCGCCGTCCAAGAGAAGGAAGGGTTAACTGGTGCTAACACCAAATCAGAACGCCCTTCATTATCAACGCCTGAAACCACGAATACAGCATCGACAGCCTTACCACCAACAGATAGCCAGAAGCCTTTTCCAATTTTGAAAGAAGCTCAAGGAATCACCAGATGGCATCCAGACAACAAGACCAAGTCAGAGCTTGATAAGAAACGTGTTAATATGTTCACAGTAGAAAACAGAGCTACTTTAACCAAAGAAGATTCAGAGGCTCCTGATTCAATCCGTTTTCAGAGCAACAAGAGAATACATAGAACAACGGCTCTTTCTACAATTCAGAAAATGATTGAACTTCCTGCTGTTGGGTCAGACAAAACCACCAATGTCAAAGGTCGAGGAGAAGCAAAATTGGAGGCCGGGAAGGATTCTTCTACCCTTGCTGTCAAGGATGAAACCACACGGGGATTGACAGTTTCTGACACAATGAGTTCTAACATCAAGTCAAATCGTCCCTTGGTATCAAATGGGGAGTTCCAGGATGCATCGACTGCCTCACCATCAACAAATAACAAGAAGCATTTAACAATTTTCAAACGAGCCCAAGGGATCCCCAGGAGGAATCCACGAAACCTGACCAAGTTGCTGCTCGAAAAGAAACGCGTGGACATTTTTACAGTAGAAAAGACAAAGGATCCCACGAGTCTCGGAGAGGCATCCTATATGAGAACTGGTGACAGCAAACGGCCGAGTGGAAAGGGAAAGGCTCTGCAAAAGCGAGCCAATCGAATGTTTGCCCCCTCTCTACCACCATTCACAGCTACTGCTCACCAAGCCCTGATCTACCCGAATAGAGTCATGATGAAAACAGCGACTGCCGAATCAAAGGTTGATCCATTAGATGTGGTGTTAAAAAGACCGGGCCAGTCAGTCACAAATAGCAAGCCAGTGACACCAAAGGTTACCCAAGTAGGCACGTCACTCTGTCATCCAGATAGCAAAGTGGACAATGTGGGAAGGAAAGAGATCCAAGAGATGGTGCAAAAGACAGAAGTTCCAAAAGTCCAAATGGTATTTCAGAAAGAAATCCCAAGTGTAGCTGAATTGGAAGAGAAAGTTGAAGAAGCGAAGAAAGAACTCGATAAAGTTGAGAAGTACATCAGATCCAAGCTAGACAAGCGAACCAAAGTTACAAATGTGGCTAACAATCAGGTACAAGTAGAAACAGTGAAGCAGAAACCATTGATTCTTGCAACGTTGAAAGCTAAGACAGGTGACAAATCTGAAGGTGAAGTGAAGGAGAAGCCACTTCTCTGCCCAGTTGTTGACAAAGCTGTCCCGAGATCTGTAGTTTTCAACGGCAAGAAGGTAGGCACTGCCACCACAGCAGACAAAAAACCTGTTCAGCGTACCGAGTCAAAAGACGTTCTGAAATCACCCTCCATAGATGGAGAAAAGAGGACAGATGGGGCACTTTGTAAAAGGCAAGGACCAATGTTTACGCGACTGAGGACTCGTAAGGTGTCGAGAAGAAAATTATCAGCAAGCTTTGTAAACACGCCATCTGGATCAGACAAATCGCAAGAACCGCTACTTACCAAAACATCTAAAGATCCGGTTCCTTCATGTGATGCTAATGCAATCACAGTTGCTAACAGAAGTACTCCAAAAAGTGAGACTGAACAAGCAAAACGATGTTCAAGAACAGCAACGTGTTCTACACTATCAAAGGTTCAGTCACGTTCAGATGTGTCTCACACCAAAGTCGATAAGGAAACAACTGATGATTCTAATCCACCTCTGCCGCAACAGGTCAAGGAACTGACTTGCAAAGGATCTGATGCTAAACACAAAAGAACAGTCACACCAAAGAATGCTCTCTTTGCCGAACACAGTATGAAACTTTTTGACATAAAAAAGCAGAGATTAGGCCTTTCTAAATATTCTAAACATCCACTTGTACCAAACGTACTATCTAAGGCGTTCACAGATATCACTATGCAGTCATTGGCAAACATGTGGACGAAGTCCATAGCGTGCGATTTCTCCAATAAGTCCATGAATTTGCTCGCTGACTTTCCTCCACATTTCCAGCAATCGCCGAGGAGATACTTTTCAATTACGAGCACATCAAACATCCGAGGCGGGAATGAAACTTGGATTTCAGACAGAGAATTAGAGAGTATGTTTCAAGAAAGTTCAACTTGTTGGGAGCGGCAACGTCCGGCAATACTTTTCAACAGTAACTTCTACCCTCGGCGACCCTTTCTGCCTGATTTCGATACAATTGGATGCAACATTTCGTGGACTGGTGAAAGCTATCATGTCCAAGGAGTGCAATATCTTCCAGTCTTTGTTCGTCTTCAAGAAACCGATTGTGGAACAGAAGGAGTCAGTATGAAGGGAGTAGAGACCAACTCCGAAGAACACGCAGAAGAGAAACCAGAAGAAAATGACGAAGTTAGTAAGCTAGTAAAAAATGCCCATGTGCAGCCAAATCATGTCCGAGATCAAAGGTCAGACGTTGCAGAAACTGTCCAGACAGAATCTTGTAAAACAACCTGTCAACCAACTAACCATAATTCAGAAAACTCCAATGTTCAAGTAAGCCATATTTCGGATCAAAGTTCGGACGTTGTCAACACTTTACAGACAAACTCTCCTAAACCTACCAATCAAGTAACCAGGCTGGAATCAGTACGACAGCTAAGGGAAGACAGAAGCAATAATAAAATAGCAACCGAGGTTAAAGTAGAGAGTGCTTCGAAGGGCATGAAGGAGATGGAGAAAGATATTGATCTACAAGAGAATCACGCTTCTAATGTGGATACCAAGACCAAAGTACCCAATGAAGCCAGTGGATCAGTATCCAAATCGATAGGTGAGACAGGCAAAGATGAGCCGTCAAGAAAGAAAGATATCAAGGCAAAAACAAAGAGCCAAACTGTGTCCGATGACAACGATTCAAGGGCAGAAGCAGCTGGAAGGTACACCAAGAGAAAATTAGGTCGAGGTCCCCGGATAGTGGGAGATATGCGTCGTATCGTTCACTGCCAGCGAAATAGACACACAGACATAGTGAGTTGATTTAATGTTATAGAGTATTTTTTAAATATAAATATCATTAAGAAACATTTGCTTCCCAACTTGACACCAATCAGAAAACATCTACTTATATTATTGAGGGGTAACAAAAATCCTAGATTCAGAAGAATGGATAGTATTGACGCTTAATTTTCAAGCAGTTGATACCGCAAACAAGTAGAGGCCTTAAATTCCTGAGGGGACAAATGGAAAACGAATTATATCTTTATTGTTGAGATTGTCTTCGGCAGGTCAGGGACACCTTCTAAGCTATTATTTTTGTTCCAACCCAACCAGCGATAGTTTTGATGACCTACAGTACATGTATATTGTCTCTAATTGTCTTCATCAGCCTACGACTCAGCTGAAGATCAAGTTCTGTCTTGGTTGCGGAGACACGAAACAACCAAACGGTGAGCCCCTGATCCGATGCGCGACGTGTGATCAAGCTTTCTTCTGCTGCACCAAGTGTCAACGAGAGACAAGGAATGAACACCGAGAGACTTGCAAAGGAGTGAAGAGGAACTACTGCAGACATTGGTAACCATCCATCAACAACCAGCCAGTAAGGGAAACAACGATGAACCACGTGGGGATAAGACTGTTGAAAAACCAGGGATATTTTACTGTTGAAGTTTGTGTACGATGTGAGGCCATGTGCGAGTTTGCTCAGTGACAGGGTAGGTCTTCACAACACACAGTCATGCCGTGAAGACGTAACTCTAAAAAGCGGTTAACCCACGCTCCCAGAATAAAAAAAATGTTGATGCGAAACAAACTTATTTGTTCGTCTAAATGGATATTACCTCGCATAATACATAAAGAATCAATTTTTCGTGTCTGAGTTTTTAAATATGTTAGATGGGGGATTAAGAACATTTTGGAAGGAGAAATCTCTTCCGGTGTGGTGTGGCAGAGACCGTAGGCATGAAGGAAGGTTTCGTTAGATTTCTCAAATCGGAAATGGATTAACAACAAAATGTACCACCCTCGTGGGAAAAGTAGGTCTTTTAACATGTATTAGAGTCTAGAGATCATGTTATTTTAGCCGGCTCTTACAGATACAAAGTTGTGATTGGTCCATTGCTTGTCAGGTGATATTAATTGCGAGGATCGTAATTAGCATATTTCACTCCCGGTAATTTGTCGATGTCATATTAACCACCCGGTCCAATTAGTATATTTGTGTGCCATACCGTTTTAAGCAACCATGCGCGCACTATACCGGATCACTATACCGAATCAAGGCATGAGATTGCAATTACCCTCAATATAACAAAGTGTAATCAAGGCTATCAAATATAACAGCTATTGACTGGTATAGGGTGTGTAATATAACATTTTTTGGACGGCATGGGAGTAATATTTTCCCTCAGCGCTCCGTGAAGCTATAACCTCTTGGGAAAATTTAACTCCCTTTGGCTGTCTCAAGGAATGTTATATTACACATCTTACCAATCAATATCTCTATAATCTTTCTGTACAATTGTAATGTTTTCATGTTCAACTTTACATGGAAAATTCGAGAAGCACGATTTTGATACATCATGGTGACACCAAATGTGATTTAAAAAAAAAATATCGTGGCATACTTTATTATTGAGATGATAATGTGCACAAAATAAAGACGGACCAACAATTTTTAGTTTTGAGTGTCAGTTTGCAGTTTATATGTGTATCGTACCAATTTTCAGAATGTGAAATGCACAATGAAAAACTATGTAAAAATTTCATATATGAATATCTATCATAATGTATTGTCTTTGTGGGTATAAATGAATTCCATATACCACATCGGTTTTACATGCCCGAGTGTTCACCCTAAGGCCTTTCCCCCGGTCTATACACCTGAAAAACTGATAGTAACTATCCAACATTACAAAAGAGAAAATGATAGTATAAAAAGACACACCATACCAAATATTCATAATTTTACCGATTGCATGTGATAACTGTTGATCGATGTTTGAAGAGCTCTAAAAAATTATTGATAGCTTATATCAAAAGGGTTTGTAATGTGAAATACATCAAATAGATCACTTACACAAAGGAAAAAAATAAAGAATAGCCGGCAAACGATAGTGACAACGTTTCTTTCAGCGCCATTAACATAAACAGTTTATAGGTATGATTGAATTCCCCCAGCACTTTCCTCTATACTTTAGGACACAATAGCACACAGACTTTCTCAAATTAACCCATGGTACATTCAATAGCCTTATGTGTCATATTTTGAATAAGTATGTGAACATACAATGTGTGAACGGTAGGAATGACACATTACATAATTCGAACAGGATGTTTAAAGGCATTGTGGTCTCGAAATAAGCCATTTTCGTAATGTAATCGAATTTAATGCACACATGTAAGTCTTTGTTCAGTGCCTCATTACAAATTATGTCATGCACCTGTTACGAATAATTGTATTTAAATAGTCAGGATGCAAATTGCATCAATAGTTGTTGCTAGGTAGGACTGACATTTTAGCTTGCCCTACCTAACAACACGCAACGCATGCAATTCCCATTCTGACTATTGAAATACAATTATTCGTAACAGGTGAATGAAATAATTTGTAACGAAGCACTTAACAAAGATTTATGCATTCAATTTGATTACATTACGAAAATGACATATTGCCCTTTAGTTGATTTCTTGCAAGTCCTTGCCATTGTGCTCAAGGTAAATCGTGTACTGACGTAATAGATAAGAGTTTGACTGATGAAATGTTAGACGCGATGTTTGATTTTGACTACTTTGCACGATGAATATCACATTTATTTTGTTGTTATATTATTGAATGAGTTGAGAGATATTTTATTTTTTACCTCAGTAAAAACAAACAACAAAGAAACACCCAAAACATAACAAAGACAGCAAGATCGTCGTGTTCTGATCATCTTTAAACTTTCCTGATGACGGTCAGGCGATCAGATTTTTTCTAGAATATAAATTTCTTATACTTCGTAATATACAATTGTGCTAAAAACAAGTGTTAAAAATAGATTTCTTTGATTTTTAAATTCATATAACAAATAAGGGTAGTATCACGCTTAAAAGCTCTCCTCTTCAACGCCTCATTCTCGAGAATTCTCATTTTGTGTCGTTACCTTTTAGAATAAATCCTTCAAATATGTTGTAAACGGTAAATCAATCACAGCAAAAATTGTTGCCAAACTGACTATCAAAGAATCAACCTTCCCGTCATGATGATAAACCACAATGTAATTTGAAATAAAAAATTCTGAAAGGAGGACGGTTTGTGCAAAGCTGAAAAGCAGATATATCCAGTCGTTGCGCCATCTTAGGTTATCCTCTTACAATTTTCAAAGCTAACTGAAGAGAAAACGGCCATCGTTTGGCCGTAGAACAGCTATGTGCTCCAAGAGTATCTTATCTCCAAATCCACTGAAATCCTTGGTAAACGTTGTCCCTTTTTAAAGAATACGTTAGCCATTTGAATAGCTATCCGATAAAACTTACAGACCGTTGATAAAAATTCAAAGAGAACCGAACATCCATAATTATGTTTTGAGGGATGTAATGTTTCACCAACCACCCACCTCGGGAAGTTCCTTCTTCTTCTCCTCCTTCCTTGGCATCTGATGTCCGACAGCACCTACAGGATCCCGCGGGCTATTCCCTCTGCTTGGATCATAAGTACGAGCCGTTGCTTGGTATGCAGGAGGAGCTGCTATGGTACTCACAGTATTCCGACTGATTTTCCTGTCCCGTGGCATTCCCTGTGGCAAGAACACCGGCTGCGGCTGCATGGGGAGCATTCTGGAGTCTTCGAACGCTGAGGATATCGTCTTCGCCAGGCGAGATGCTATCCAAGGGTTTGCACATGCGATACCATGACAACGCATCTCCAGATGTGGCTCGGATGCTGGTCTGTCGCGTCGACACCCGCTGTCGTCTGCTTGAGACGCGATGACGCCGATGCAGTGGACGATGACGACGACTTGAGGAAAGGGTCGTGACCGGTGGAGCACCTCGCGATGTTCAACATGTCGAGCTCCTGATCTAAGATGTCTTCTCGGCTACCGTCATCAGCTTGAGTTGTTACTCGTAGTCGGATATTCTGAGGGATGACGCGAGCGTAAACCTCCTGCCCGCTTCGTCGCCCACGGAGGAGATGCTGACGGTATAGGTCCGCTGCAAGTCGGGCAAGGTCCCCCGGTAATTGGCATTCGGTGTCCTTGAGAGTCTTGTGTTCAAGATAGGCCTCACAACTCACCCACTCACTGTAGGCGTATTTCTCAGGTGCGAGAGGTGCCGTAGACCTATCCATTATGAAAATGGTGATGAGAAACTTTTTGTTAAGCTCGTGCACGTCGTGTTTCGAAACTTCCGATTTATAGTGTCCTGCAAAGGGGAAAATGAAAAAAGAAAGAAAGATGGCTAAAGGTTATTTACTGTATAGATCGAGAAGAGTCGTGATGGAAGAAACGTAGAGTGAAGAGGAGAGGAGGGGGGGGGGTGGAAGTTAGGAAATATGAAGAGGTATAATAAAGGGACAGGAATAGAGAGGGAGAGAGAGGGGTGGGGCAATGAAATGATTGTTCGTTACACAAATAAAGATAAACACTTAACAACTGAATTATTCATACCCCTTGTAAATATGATATTTTTGTTTTTTCGTAACTCAAGAATGAAAGGTGGTCTGGTTGAAGTAAGGCCTTTGTTGAATAATCTTGGATGTAAGCTTTAATATGTCACATTCTCAAGAAACATAAATCGAGACATGTCAATTTTTCACATACTTGAAAAATTATAAAAACTTGGTAAGGGTATGAATAATTAAGAATAATAAATATGTTACCTTCTTTTCCGCATCATTATTCAATTATTCATTCATTGTTTATTCATTTATTTATTACTCTATTTAATGTTGGATACACAAGATAAATTATGTGTAACTATTTTGCATCTTGGTCCTGGTATGAACAAAAAGTTAGGACGTGATACAATAATTTCAGAAGCAAATTAACCCGTATAACACATAACTATTTGTTCAAAACACATATTTTCATTAAAAAAGATAAGAAAATAAAATTAATGTTGTGAATTTTCTAGCTTTCCAAATAAGACACGCCTATATAAATCTATATAGTTGAAGACCACCAGTACAAGATACAGATATGCTGGTTTACACTGCATGAATGATTGAACATTATTGAATGCCTATTGTCAAAAGGGGAGTTCATTACGACAATAGATTCTGATCAATATATTCCTCGGTGCAAACAAGTACATGTATAAGTATATTGACATACATGCATGGCAATAATATAAGTACCGTGTGCGTGTGTGTACTTATGAATGTTTCATATATAGGCGAGCTAGCTTTTTATTAAACCATGCTGATGACAAAAGTTATGTACGAAGCATGCACATACATGTATATTAAAAACTATATATATATATATATATATATATATATAGTTCCTTATTAACCCGAACAATTAATGCGGAAAGTAGAAAATACACTTACGCTTAACGTATTCTCCGTATATATACTGCAGATCCCATTCATGTTACAGAAGAAGCTAGTCCATCTTGCAACTTGAATTGTATCGCAACATCCGCGTAGAATAAATGCAGTGGCGGTACTACTGCTGCAAAAGGGCGTGACAATTACTAATGGTAATATGTCTGATTGTTTTTCAAAACACAAAGAGCGGGACAATACGTCTAGACTTCCCCTGAAGCTCAAGCTCACAATTATCCTTTTATGCTGGAAACGGACTCGCAAAATGTGTCAGAACAGACCATGGGAGCTAGCACAACAATAGAGATGTATTACATGGATTGATGGTCCTAATTATGAATTCCCGATATAGTCACAGGCTCTCTGACGAAATCCGATACATGATGCTCAAACGCAGACACATCTCGATTCATCAAAACAAAAAAATTGTAATTTTTGTCTCTGTAAAAGATTGGTATAAAAATTGCGGCAGCCTATACGTAAGGCATTGTCTGTAATGTCTACTCTCCGGAAACCATAATGATCACTGAGTTCTCCCTGTTTACGTAGAATGCGACCTATCCTCTGTGGCAGAGCTAGTTGTGTTCTATATGGCTTCCATAGCCCTTGGGTACTTAATTATCATTTTTAATTATGAACAAACATGGAACATCTATCACCAAAACACACACGCGAGGCGGAAGATAATTTTGGAATTAGCCGACCGCCTATGAAAATATCACAAGCGATCGATGCAGCTAAGTTTAATGTCACAAAAGATACATCATCGTATGGGATTCCACTCGAAATAACCCAGTTGGATTCTCACTGTTGATTACGGCTTTTTTTCAACTTAGATGAAGGAAAATCAAATAGTCATCATCAACGACATATTTTTGGAAGAAGGCGGGTCCGTTGCTTGCAATATCACAAGCGATCGATGCAGGTAAATTCAATGTCACAGAAATAACACATGCGTGTATAACTCTCTCAGTCCTTTCTGCGTTTTTGATTGATTTTAATTAACTGACAACAAAATTAATGGATGAAAATTGAAAAATCTACACGAGGACGCGTCAAACTTAATAATGTCGATCAGCAAGTTACGATGGATATAATATAGGATGTGAACAATTAAATTTTACGGAGGATGCGCGGCTGCAGTGGTAACGGTTGAGCATCGATGGTATGATGATGAAGGCACTGCTGGTAAATAAAACGATCATGCCTGAAGCATTTACGGATAGGTTTCAAATAGATAGCGGTAGAGCCAGGCGGACAAGGAGATGAGGAAAATTGAGGAGGAGGGGTGGGTGACACTTGTTCTTGTGTAGAGAACTCGAGTGTTTGAGGGGATAGATTTCTAAACTCCTTGAGGGGATGTAGTGGATGACCGGCCCAGTGAATAAAAATGGTCCGAGTTGAATCACAGACAGATCAAATTGTCATGTCCCAGGATTAAATTTTGGCAATACAGTATCCACATTTTCCCCTGGTAGGATGACGGAAACCAGGGAATAGAGATGATGCAAATTGTGTGCTTGAAAGAGTCTCAACCGGAAAGCGCTTGGAGACGTTCGTATTCAACACTATCATTGTTCGTCAACTGCTTACAAAAAGGTCGTAAGAGCTCTGTATTGCCAATGACAGTACAGTAAAGGTCTTCTTGCGGGTAACCGACACATTGTCCTATTACAAGTAGAAAATGAGAACCTATACTTGGAACCTTTAAACGAACAAATCAATGGCAATTCGGTTCAAGAATGGGGGAATACGCTGTACTGTGGCATAGCGACCGAGTAGCATAGAGGCACGCCCCCTCGAATTAAAAAAAGAAGATTAGAATAGGGAGAGAGATACAGAGAGATAAAGAGAAAGAGAGAGAGAGGGGGAGGGGGAGAACGGAAATATAACTTTAAAAAGAGATGATACGACCTCCAACCACACCCTACCCCCCTTCCCCACATATAATTGGATTCATTCTCTCGCCCAAATGTTCATCCACTGATTTCGGTGATGCCCCCTTTGCGACTCAACGGACTTTCAATGGACCCACGCTACGCCACTGGGAGTATGCAACCCCCAATCCACTTCTACACAAGACACGCTTCGCCATACCGGCATTTCCATACATCTATCATATTATTTACCCTCCATCGATACCTCTCTTTCTTTATGGCAGACGACAAACAACATCATCCTATACCGACGAAGGGAAAGATTAATACATGGTTCGTCGCCATGGTAACGCTCGATTGGGAAGCACTTAATTTCCATTAACATTTCAGCGCACGTCAGCCTCGCGGCAATGCAACATGAGACAATAGAGGGAGTGTACAGATAGATAGATAGTAATTGATCGTGTTTTTATAGTCCTCAAAGTTGTCAGCCGAGTGAAATTGGCGACCTTTTCATTTTTCTTTAAAAAGAAATGTTTATTGTGTGTGTAATACAACGAAGAATACACCCGGGTATCATCAGATTATAAAATTTATAAAGCGTGCATTTACATGTAGTATTATTCTTTTATTATACATTTTGAACTATTATACAAACTTATTTTATGCGTTTATATTAAAAATGGTAATAATAATAATAATGATGATGATGATGATGATGATGATGATGATACTACTACTACTACTTATAATAATGATGATAATAATGACAATAATACTGATAATGATGATAATAATAATAACAATAATAATAGTAATAATAATAATAATAATAATAATAATAATAATAACAATGATGATGATAATAATGATAACAATATTATATAAGATTTGTAAGGCGCCAAATCCACTTGAAGTCAAATGCTCTAGGCGCAGTAGTGAAAAAAAAGGGGGAAAGAGATCATATAAAAGCCTCTGCATTATAAACAAAGGAACAGAAGTAAGATGGAACATACACAAATGACAGAATAATTAATTAATTAATTAAACAGATACGTTTTAAGATTATTTCTAAACACTTCAACTGATTCGCTATTACGAATCTTTCGAGGGGGAATACAATAATAATGATTGTGTCTTATTTATCCGGGGCCAGGGTAGCCATATTAGTATACTGCTCTTTCCTGTGGGCTCTGCATTTATTATCACCCTTGCAAATTGCTAGGTCCACATTTACATATGGGTGACGTGGAGGGTGCCGTGCTGGGATTCCAACCCTCAACCCTTAGATTGAAAGTCATGTGACACCTCCACAAAATAACGTCAATATATATATAGAGAGAGAGAGAGAGAAGGGGGATGGAATGCATGGACATTTTCCAAATTCAGCGCGGAGTATATTTTGATTTTTTTACCAGTAAAAAAGATATGTCACCTTATCAACAACAGCAACAAGAAAGAAGAAAAAGAAGAGGGGGGTTGGAACATCGAAGATACACCTTTTCGTTCATAATTTGTCCGAACTAGCAACAACTCCTTAATGTAACGGTAACGCCTACTCTGTCAGAGATACATACAGTTGGATTTCTCTTTTCACCAAAATGTACTTGATCATGTTGCTAAATAAGCATCTATAATAGATGTGAATTTATCATTTGATTGAAAGCTGTTCTATTATTGTCATGATACTAATTTAGTAGTCTATGAATTAATGCATCTAGTTTCATTAACATCAATACGTAATGAATTGAAAGAACGCTTGGTGAGATTAAAACAGCCTCAAGACATTCAACGGCCGGTTTTAGAAATACATATCTTGTCAAGAAAATATTGCCATGATAACCTTTCGATTTCATACATGCCATCCGTTATAACGGTTGTGGGCGTAATTAAGGGGCGGTTGTGGGCGTAATTAAGAGCGATTTCTAATGAAAGGGGTGTTGTCGTCAAAGCCATCCTCATTTGGGGATATATATATTGAAAACTGTGCTTCCTTGAACATAATTCACAATGTATATATCAGGGCCCCGTCTTATAAAGAGTTACGATTGATCCAAAATTCCAAATCAATCGTAAGTCCTCCAATCAATCGCAAGTTTGCAGTCTCCTATCTCTTATATACATAGTTGCAAATAAGTTACGATTGATATCAACTCTTTATAAGACGGGGCCCAGATCTTGCCAATCAAGTTTGCTAATTTTTTAACACTGCATGGAGGAAGAATTGCCTTTAGAAATACAAATACCTGCAGCGAAAAGACTCACTTTTGATTGTCATATGCGCACGCAGTTACATTCATTTTATTTCCACATAGAGATTGTGATAGACTGATAGTATGATTTTTGTTTTGGTGTATGTCCGCACACTCGCCAAAAATAAAGCCTTCTCTTTTGCCTTCGGATTTAATTAAAAATATTCATTAAATAGCACTAACCATCATGAATATTTGTCCTGTATAATGTTGTCCAACATATAGAAGATTTATGAAATATTGCCTGAAAACTTCTTCAAATTGTTGTTTTAAATAAACTTTCCGGATACACAACCTGTCCGGACACTCAAAGTCTGGGTATACTATACTTCATTATTGTGAAAGAGAATACAAATTGATTTTTATGACCTAAATCAGATAAGTGGAATCCTAGAACAGATTATTATTATTTCTGAACAGTTGGCACGTCGATCGGAAAGCCGTATAAAGGATATACAATGATCCTCTATTTTGATATTACATGTACCATTATACTATTACCAGGGTAACGAAAACGTGATAAATCAAAATCGATTGTCCCTTTGTTGTAGATTTCAAAAGATCGGTAAAACAACACAGAAGGTCAGCACTATACAATTCTATATAATATAATATAGAAACAATGCTCACATTACATGCCAGTGATATCCAATTACACGTAGATGAAAATGCACAGTACGAGTTGGTCCGATTTTCTACATCTCAATATAACTATGAAATTAACATCAAGTTCTTGATTATTGATATATTATATCCATTAGATTTTGATACTGACAAAATATTTCAGGGTATATGTATCATGGATATTGTCATATGGTCGTGAAAGTGAGGAAAGAAAGGAAGGAACGAGGTCAATATGTATTGAGGAAAAAAGAAATGTTCAACGTGGACACCCCCTTCCCGGAAAAGATAAATGAGTGAGAGAGAGTGGGGAGGGAGGGAGAGAGAGGGAGTGAGAAGGGGAAAGAGAGAGAGAGAGGAGAGAGAGAGAGGAGAGAGAGAGAGGAGAAAGAGAGGAAAAACAATTTCACTCTGACAACATTAAAATGAGACATAATAATCCACTATTTTTCTAGTTTCCGCAGTTCTTTTTTTTAATTCCCCTCCATCGTCATACATACACATGGAGCTGGATGCGTCATAACGTTACAATTCATATCTCCGACGCGCCTAGGCCCGATTTCTTAAACGAGTTTTTTTTCACCAACTTTTCAAACTGACAATTTCCCCTACTCTGATATCCAGGTGTAACACTGAACCAGCCCGTCGCTACTTTACAAACAAAATGTTTATGTCGCTTTTGCTTGCAAAATAAAAGTTTAGTGTTGCACTGGGAACACATCTAGGATAATAGCAAGAACAGCAAGCAAGAAGAAAACCTTAATGCCCGTTGTACAGGAGGAGGCGTAGAAATGCGTCAGTGTGTTGCACACTCTTTGACGCAGTCCCTGGCGTAGAAATGCGTCAGCGAGTTGCACAATCTTTGACGTAGAAATGCGTCAGCCATTTGCACAATCTTTGACGCATTCACTAACGGATAAATGAAAAATGAAGGGTGCAAATATTGATTTGAACTACTGGTGCATGCAAAGCATTTTCCCTAAAAGGGTCTATTAGCGCAGGTAATAACGCAATCGAAATGACGACTGGGGTGCAATCCTTCATATCTTTGCACAGTAAACTGGTCAATCAATTCAAATTGACATGTAGGACTCGGTGGTTTTTATACATACATGGACGTTTGGCTACTAAACACAAAGAGAACGCAAGAGTTTACATTTTACTCGCTCAAGAAATCGGGCCTGTAATATTTTTTTTTCTAAAAAGATTTTGATATAATTTACAACACCACATTGCCTGGCCGTCGGGGATTATCCACAGAATAACAATATAAAATACAAATACCAAATATAAATACACATTACTGTATACCCCTTGGAAGAATATAAATCCGTCAATATTTTTCGTTTTTCATGAGACTTTATCTTTGTACTATGCACTCGGAGCTGCTGCATACAGACGTACTACAAAAAGACAAACATCAATGTTCTCCAAAAAAATCTAGAGAGTATGTGAAAACTTTCTCTAGAATCATGTCAGCATGTCATATAACAATAAAGGGAAAAACAGGGGTATTTTATATACTGTATTACCAACAAGAGAAACTGGTAAGATGTACTGATCTTAGGGACTTACTTACAAACGAAGAACAGAGAAATTTAGTAGAAAAAAAAATATCTTCAAAACAGGGGCTTCTGTAAGCATGGCAAAAGAATTGAGGATTTCCAATATCCCTACATTCAAGCTCAACTAAATTTTGGCGGAAGAGGGTGACAAAAATATAACCCCACCTCCATTGACTAAGATTCTATTATATTGTATTAATGATTTCACATTACAAGTCATAGGTGCAAAGAATGACCATCATAGGCCTTTTTGAAAGAAAAAAGAATTGCTATTAAACACAACTTGATTTTCAATCAGAATCACTTATTTGGCACTTGCGTTTTGCACTTTGTTTAAAAGTTATGTTTAATATGAAACTTTGTATGCAAGAGGTGCCTTGTTGAAATTATTGAGGTATGAGGAAAGGATATATGGGCCACAAAGTATGAAGCAATAAATCCCTTTCTTGTGACGTTACCATTCTATGTGGTAAATCCATAATATTAAACTGGGTGCATTGCCAAAACATACTGTGGGTAATATATATACATTCACTTATCTCTATTGCACATACCATACAATCTGTTGCAAACCAAGACAGGGCATTGTAATAATATATACATCCCACAAGCAGCTATTATCAATTTTTTCTTAATGTGAGCCACCATTACAAACAAAAGACAACAAAAAAAAATCATCTAAATTTCTTGCACCAGTTCAATGGCTATTGGACAGAGTCCATGTACATGGAGCTAGCTCTCCTGTACAAATTTCTACTGCATACATGGACTTGTAACTTCTAGAATAAACTCAAAAGCCTGTTTTTCATGAAAGCACATTACGTTATAAAAAGGCAGCATGAACAAAATAAATGAAAGCCTTACAATGAACAACAAACAGAAAAAAGGGAGGGCATTCACATGTAGGTTATGAATACACACAACTGAGTATACTAGACTGCAGCATAAAACTTTAATTTGTTTGCAGAGAGCCAAAAGGGTCTTAACTCATGTCTGTTTGGAGACAGAGGGTGTTAACTTTTTGTAAATTTATATAATTATTTCTATTATCATACGCTTTTGGTTCAAAACAGACGATTTGCTCTAAAACAGATCTAACATCCTTATGACTTTTATCTTTGTTTGTGACAGGCCGCTGATGTCTGCTAACGAATATTATTTTCTAGCCCGATCTCAAAACCAGGCTAATTATGATGATAAACAAGTGACCTATTACCTCCTACAATGGACAACATATATGTCATTTTTAATATGGGGATGTGCGTTGCCATAGCTACTAAACCTAACTTGAGTTTTTGGACATCTAAGAAATGTTTCTATTTCGGTGCAGTAATAAAATATAAAGCAAAAATACCAACTCCAAAAGGTGCAAGAAAAACTAAGAGGAATCTATTTCCAAAGTGTGCACTAGCATCTGGCAACTTCTAAACTACTTTATTTGTACAGAGGACTATATATATCACTGATCCGAACATAATCAGTCTGACAAACATAATTATCTATGCGCTATTAAAGTTAAGGTTGGCTCAAGGTAACTCTAACCTAAATCAAATTCAAAACCTAAACCTATCCTTCATCCTAATCCCAACCCTTACCTTCATGTTTTGGAATAATTAAATAGTGGATAGGACCAAATGGAATGTCTTAGTGCAGTTAGCTGACATGGCAATCAGATGTGCTTTGTATAATCATTTGCCTTAACAGAAACCTTAACAAAAGGCTTGTTTCATCAAATTTGAATGTAAATAATGATCGCCAAAATTGTATAGAAATTAGCTGACAAAAGCCCAAGAAAATCATTATTCTCAGTGGCTTACAAAAATAATCCTGGTATGAACTGAAGTTTTATGAAAAACAGGACCATTTCATAAATGTATTCAAATTACAAGCATGCCTCCCCTGTAATGCTTAATCTGGAAAACAAGGTTTATCCAACATAGCAACAACTAGTATAATATAACTTCATTCTGACTATTTGCATCATGTGAATGTCTACAGACATGAATACATTTGTGAACAGGTTCTTTCGCAAATGGGCGGAATGAAATCTTGTACTGCTGGAAAGGTAACTTGCCTCATTTTGTTAAAAAATGTTTGTTTTTCTTTTCAAAGAAAAGAAAAAGAAAAAAAATAACAGAGCAGTGTTTATCTTAAAAGTGACCTCCCTGTCCCATCCAATAGCCCCATGAGATAGCATTCAGTATAAACTGTGACCTTAATAATATACTCTGGAAAAACAATGCCCTTCACAATATGAAATACAAAAAACATATATATAAGAACAAGAAACATTTTATTTCAAATATCGCACATTTTACAGCTAGCCTCCGAGTGCACAGAACCATTCTCGATTCCAAAAAAGTTCTATAAACCATGTACATGAATTTGGATTAGACAAAGATACGATCGTCACACGTCGATTGTGATCATTCTCAAGAAATTAATACACATTTGTTAATTAATTTATACATGTACAGCATATGACAAAATTTAAATAAGCATTTTAATAAACAAAATATATATGAATTCCTTTACAGTATATGCTAAACATAAGCTCCATGAACAAAAATGTAAATATATGTGCTGTCTTTAAGAGCTTAGTGCAGCACATATGAAGTACTGGGGTGTTTAGAAAGGAGAGATAACAATTCAAAAATATATACTAAAAATGAAAATGAACAACATATAAATACTTGAATGACAGATAATCATAAATGGTTAAATGATACTCGGAAATATAATTTCCAGTCAAATTACACAATAAATGAGCCAAATATAAAGTTAATAATGGACTTATACATTTCAAAATGAGATTAGAAAAGGGGTTAATGTTGGTGCTAATGATGCATAACTAATGGCTATTTTATAAAGGGGTTATTGGTCATTTAGGAATAAATATAATCTAGGCAAGAGATAACTAACTTGATATGAAAAGGTCAAAAGGATAGGTTTTATAACATGCCTATGTAACCAGGGCTGCGCCTTGTAAAGAGTTGATATTAATCCGATTTATATAAATCGCAACTATGTATATATGAGACAGGAGACTGTAAACTTGCGATTGATTGGAGGACTTGCAATCGATTCAGACCAATCGCAACTCTTTATGAGACAGGGTCCAGGTATGTTATGCTCTGGTAAAGCAATCATGCAATAGTGGATCTCCAACACAATGAACCAAAGGCTAATGGGTTGAATATTTGTAAGCAGGATAATACAGATTTAAATAGATATTGAATTTTTAGCCTGGGTTGCTTACATATAAAATCTTGATAATGTACTACATTTTCATTTTAAGCACGATCAAAACCATGTGATTTCCAAACAGATGATGGGATATGGTTTGACAGTTTAATAATAACATATTTAAGTCCGTTTGGAGCCAGAAGGGTGTTAACTTGCATCTTACACAGAGTGAACAGCCTTCTCGCTCCTAACAGACAATAAACTATTAACCCTTTCTCTAAATACAGTCAAACCTGTCTATTAAGGCCACCCAAGGGAAACAGAAAAAGTAGCCACTGTAGACAGGTTTTTACAACACACATTTGTTTCTCGAGGGAGACAAAATACATGGCCACTATGGTGGCCTTTATAGAGAGGTGGCCACTAAGACAGGTTTGACTGTAATTGAAAATCTAACCTGACAGAGAGACAAAGATTCTATTTGCAAAGGATTCTGGACCAGGCCCTAAAAAAATGGTTAAAAATGAAATTAATGGCATTGAGCAATAACATGAAGAAACATTTACCGTGATTGATCTTAAAGGGGGTGTAGCCTGACGAGACTATGTGTCTTTCCTATGGCCTGACTCGGGGCCAATCCGGTATAATTCGAATACGGACGACGCGACCACAGCAATCACGTGCGTGCAACATACGCGAAACCGAAGCATGCAAAGAACTTCGTTTTCGCGTACGCTGACCATGTATAGATTAAGTCGCTGACTACCGTTAATCAATTCCATTCGTTTACGTGCAGTTGTCCAAAAGAAGACGTATATGGCGTTAACCAGAATTTTTTTCAGGCTACACCCCTTTTAATCATGTATGTATGCACTCACAGTATCAAGATATGGGTCTCATGAGCTCAATTACCAAATGCCATATATACAGCATTTTGACTAAAGTTTTACTTTCAGCGAAAAAGAGAAGAAAAAAAGAGACAAAAAAAGAGCCCCTTGACAGTGAAAATGAAAAGAACATAGCACATAAGGACAATCTCCTACAGAAAAGGCAATTTTGTTTTGAACAATCCAGGCTTTCTACAGGAATGATTCTCATTCAATATTTTATACTGTCACATATCAATTTGTATTTCACAGTTGCCTCAAAATCTACATTCCTAGTATTGAAAAATTCATGCCCATGTGATACTTGCAATTGAAAATGATCAACATTTCTTCAGTTTCAACTGAACTACAATTTTCTTGGAATAGAATACAATTATGTTGATGAATGATATCCAGAGTAATGTAAAAATATTAACTGCTCTTTGTAGGTTTCTTGAGTTTCAAGAATACAATCCCTCCATCTTCACTGGTAAAAGCTTTTAACCACCGTTTACTATGATACATTTATCAGCCTATGTTAATAAATCAACGTTTCTACAACATGTACATTGTGTATGGATTAATTTGGTATAATTATGTACCTTTTAAGTTCAACAAGGCAACAAGGCAACAAGGTCAAGATCTTGAATTGAGTGGAAAGGTGCCTTTACTTCAACAAGAAGTCTTCTTCAAAAAGCCTTGAAAGATTAATTTCATAGATGACGATCCGGCGGGAGGGGTGTCCATGTTTATCTCTATAGTGTTCTCCCTAGAGAATTCCCAATTACACATGACTTGAAGATCACTCAATGGAAAAGACAGAACCATGCAGGCAAAACTTTTCAAGTTTTGATACAATTTTACTTGTGAGGTTCAATAACAAGATATTCAGCCATAACAGATACTAGATACATCTCGTACCTGACAAAATCTATACAAAACATGTGGACTATTTAAACAAAAAATTGCATGTATTCCAGAGCCAAATTTGGTAGGATTGTGCTCTAGGATTTAATTCATCATCCATTAGACTTTTTACCAATATCATAAATAACCTTTAATCCGAAGCCTGATACACATGTACTTCTAGTTACCTGGAGCATTGGCATTCCTATTTCTTTCTATGCAAGCAATATTGAATGAACTCAATGTGCTATCATCATAAAGAGGCACATCCTAACACTGTTAACATTATGCAAACTTAGAGTCACCTAGATTGCACAAAAAACAGAATAGCCAAGCCCCTAGCACATACAGTTGGCAATAGTATGACATTATTCATGAATGTTTTGAGTATTTAAATAATAATTGGCATGTCCAACAATCTTGTATGATTATGAGTTTTAATACACAGTAAGTGGCTTAACTGTGTCATGGAGATTTTTAATGTCATTGTTGGACACTAAGGTTTGTCTTTAAACTACACTTTCTGAAAGCAAGCCCTCATACATGTAGCTAACATCTATATTTCAACACTGTCCTTAGCAGCAGCTGTGTGTTAAGGGGCTCTTCTCCTTTCTTGTATTTTGTACTTCTGTTTTAAGCGCTTCGATGTTATGAAAAGGCATTTTATAAATGAAATATTATAATATTTACATTATCATAAAACAGTGACTATGTGAGAGTTTTAATGCATTGTGAGAGTGTTATTGCATGTTTAAGTATTTTGTTTTCATAAATTATTTCACTCATAGAATTCTAACTAAAGCACATTCTGCTTGGTGGTCTATGGGGAAACATATTGGAAGCGTCAATAAATAGAAGAAAAATAAAGAAAAAACCTTGGTATGACAATGCAAAAGAGCTGAATTTCATGTCGATATCACATTACGGATGATATACGATGGGATGTTATCTAAAATTCTAATCTGTTCTTAGAACATCCAAATGAATATCTTGGTTAGAATATCGCAAATCTAATAGCTGTGTACAAATATTTCTATCTTGCAAGGTTAAAGTATCATTTGCTTCGATCAGAATCCAAACTTTTAGGTCCTTGATTACCATTCATAGAATTAGTGAAGTTGGCTTCAATAAAAAAAAAAAAGACATATCATTCATAATAACAATTCACCATTAAATTTGTGCTCCTTTTGTAACCAATTTACCTAGTTGAGGGCCTGTCACGTATAGTTGATATCAATAACCATAACCATAACGATAGAATTGGTCACTGTAGAAAGAGTATCGCGTCACAGAAAAATTATTGCTGAAGGCTCATTTGCATAAATCCCTTGGCAACAATGATATCCAGTATCTTTTCTCCATGGACCAATTCTAATTATTGTGATTGTTATTGTTACCGGAGATATGTACCTGGCCCTGTAGGAAAAAAGAGAGAGAGAGAGGGAAGGAGGTAAAGAATGGGGGTAATAACGTTTCTATGCTAGAAACTACAGACAACGTCAGCATGGCAAAATGATTCTAGGAATATCTCTTAGTCATGTCAAAAGATGGGATTTGGAACAGAGAACTGCAATTTCAGCTCACATCTACAGACAGTTCTATTTTCATTTAACCTGCATTCCCGATCTCTTGAAGCTGGAGCCAACTGGGTGTAGGACACCAATATGTCCACCACAGAAGAGCCTCTAACACCACTCATAGCAGCCAGAAGGGCTCCATTCCCAACACCAATATCGTGAATCCGGTCGTTTCCAGTTCATTCTAGCCGATTCCAGTTGATTCCAGTTGCATCCAGCAAAGTTTTGCCTATTCCAATGACCCAATCCTGGCTATTCTCCAATAGGAAGGGGGCTGGACTGGCTATCTTCTAGGGATACTAAGACGGTCCAGTCTAGATGGATGATGATGATATATTTAGGTGGGTTGGCTGGTGGTGTGACGATTAGAGGAATGGATTGCTGGTATTACTGCTCTTTGGTGGAAGGGCAGCTTGGCCGCCAAACCCTCCTCCTCCTTGCATCTGGTAGAAAGGTAAAGAGTAATTCAGAGAGGAAAGGAGACAGGTAATAATAATAATGATAATAATAATAATGATAATAATAATAATAATAATATCGGATATTTTTATAGCGCACATATCCATCACATAAGGTGCTCAAGGCACTCCAATATTATCCTGGCTCTGCTAGGCTACCGGTACCATTTTCGGTGCTCACAGGATTCAATTCAGTGGCAATCGTAGATTAATGTCTTGCCGAAGGACATTAGTGCCACAGAATTAAATAAATAATCTACAAAGGATTACATGTTTATGGATTCTAAAACAATTACCCCTGGACACCTATCCCCACCCCATCCCTGATGCGGTAGTATAACAAAATGGTAATCACTTTGAGTTGTTGATGATGTCCTGGGGTAATTGGTCAAATTCATTGAATCCATTGAATTTCAAGTTTGAGTAGTGATCTTCAAAACTTTAAACAATCAGAACTTACCCATTGTTTGTCAAATTTGTTTCTCAAACTTTCAATGACCCGTTTACATGAGTATTCCACTTTAAATTCATGAATTATTGTAGTTGGATATAGTAAATGCTTTTTCCCCAAGGATACAAACTATAGAATACTGTTAATACCCTGGCTCTAGCTGTGATTACATGATAAGGCATACAAGCATTCGAGGAACTTCCTACTAGGAACCAATCGACATATACTTCACCAAAGCCAAGAGTGACAAATGTCAGTTTGTCTTGCCAAAGGACATCAGGTAATGACAAGGGTTCGAACAGAGTACCATGTTGTCTATAGTCCGTTTAACTTATCCACAATACCAAAACACCTCAACATATCAATATGAATTGAAAGTGAAATGCAAGCCTGACTCACCATGAAAGGATTAGGAGCCATAGGATTCTGTTGTGGTACTGCATTAGGTGCTGCTCCCCAGGCAGCCATCTGTTGCTGACCTTGTGGCGTAGGTTGTTGAGGTGCACCAAACTGTCCCATTGGCTGCTGCGGTTGGCCCATTTTATTAAACTGTAGTCCTGCCATTGCGGCCATACCCGCACCTCCAAAACCCATGCCTCCTTGAGGGATTTGTTGTGGTTGCTGACCTCCTGGCATACCCATTCCAAACTGATTAGGCATCGCGCCTTGAGGCATGGCACCAAAACCACCAGACCCGCCAAACTGTCCTTGAGGAAACCCTGCCCCTACTCTTCCATTCATTTGCATATTGGCTCCAGGTTGTTGCTGAGGCATTGGCTGGTTGAAGGCCGCCCCTGCTCCTGCCATCATCATAGGGTTCTGTGCTGGCATTCCAGGAGCTCCAGCCGGCTGCATACCAAAGAGTCCATTTGCTTGGGCAGGAGCCCCTTGGGTTCCGCCTGCTAGGAAAGGGTTGTTTGCCATAGTACTTGTTGATGGGGTAGCACCGCTCGAAGACATAGCCATGAAGGGGTTACCCTGCGGTGCTCCTGATGAAAGGAAAAGAGTTGTATATTTATGACTTGCCTACTGCAGGTACAAAATATTCCATCCTTTTCACAAGTACTCATCCTTTTTTTCATTTAACACAGGACAATTACAAAGTTACAAACTAAAGACTATTAAACTCTGACCTAGAAATACAGTTTAATTTCCAGGTGCGGTTTAAAGGAAACTGTTTATTACTTTGGAAAGAGGTGTTTAATTGTCATACCAGATCTTCATCAGAACAAGCTACTGGCTAATAAATACACATATATGGTAGTTCAAACAGATGATTCACAAACACGACCATGAGAATACAAACAAAAAGGGTGTGTCTCCTTTGAGAGTTTAATCACAAATAAAAAAGAGGTGAAAGACAAAAAAGAGAAAAGAAAAAGATGACCCCAGGAATCTATGAATATAAATCTTTCAAAAGATGATTTATCAAAGCAGGACTCCTAAAATTTATCTAAGTCAGAAAACACTTACCTTGTGGTGCACCAAAAGGTGCCGAGCCAAACAGTTGTGCTGAAGACGTGGACGGCGTCCCTAATGATGTGGCTGACGTGCTGGCTGTTCCTGGAAACGCCTGCGGTGACGACTTGGCCATCCCTGCACCCCAATCGAATCCGGAGCTAGATGAACTCTTAGGAGCTGCACTACTACCACCACCCCAGTCGATAACACCGGATGAACTTCTACCTCCTCCTCCTCCTCCGCTCCAGTTGACGCTGGCACTTTCCTGGGATGGGGTACTGTCCAGTGAAGCGAATGCAGCGTATTTGTCCCCACCGGAGCTTGCTGGACTCCCCGCGCCCCCTGACGGAGGGCTTGCATTGGCGATGGAGAGCCCCTGTAAACCTTGCACTGTGGGGTTGAGAGGGGCGGAGGAGACAACAGGGACAGGGGCAGACTGGGGGGTGAATGCCGACTCAAATGCCCCAAAGTTGTTGGTAGAGGGGGCAGACCCTGCAGCTGGTTGAGCTGGCATGAATGCTGTGAAACAGAATATAAAATAATTTCTCGTTTTTATTAAGCATAAATGAGTTAGTCTAGTGATGAATTCTCTGATCCGCCAAGACAACGACCCAGGGTTCGATCTCAAATCTCGTCTTCCAGATGGAGCCATTAAAGGTTGGTTTCTAGCTATAATCAGATCTGATTTAAATACAAGCTAAATTATACACGCATACATGAATGAAGACGAAAATCTGCACTATCGGTTATATTGTACTATGCATTGTTGCAAACATTTTATAGGTGCTCACACAATACAAGATGTACTGCCATACTTGCCCAGCATTTTTCTTGTTGAACATGTGAAGAAAAAAAATCATAAACAGAATATCAAATTACGGTAAATGTGATCAATTTGTAGTTTGTGGTTTTGTGTTCATTTCTGTAATATTACATTTGTGTTCACATTCATGGCTAATAAGAAAATTACCAGTTTTCTTATCATACATGTCAGTCAACTTATACATTTGGTAGGAAAGAAATTTTAATTATTTTATCCAGTAATTTCAGTGATATTCATGTAGATTATATAAATATATCAGAATGTATATTCTATAGAAAACAGAAATCATATGTGTCTGATGATACGAGGTTCAAGTTAATACTGAAGATCCACCACCGGACATACAAATGTAAACTTGACTGAAGTTTGTATTACAAAACCCTGCTCATAAAAGCAATGACGCTTGTATTCCACAGGTGCTGGTGGCCTTAATATGAGCATCTGTTCGGAGCCACAAAGGTGTTAACACTATGTTAACCCTTTCAGGACAACAGGGTCTATTTTTAGGGTTAAATTGATCTCATATTGTTCTTCAAATTGGCAACAATAATATTGTTCTTTTATTGCTACGTTGTTAAAATGTAATGTCTTTGATAATAATAAACATGGGCTGCAATAGGCAAGAATGTTGCCCAGAAGTTGAATAAATGGCCAAGTTTGATTGAAAAACAATGATTTTGAATCTCTAACAATTTAAGGATTTTAAAATTTTATTTTCCTTTTCGAAATTCCTGGCATCGAATACAATATAGTCATGAAACAAAAATGGATGCAGTGTGTGCAGAATATTTAGCCCTTTCTACTCATGCATCTGGTATATATTTTTAGGGCTCTAAATCAAAAGGTATTGAGCCAAACCACAAAATGTGGAATGATTGTCACGAAAGGGCTTTAGCATATATGAGTTAACACCCTTCTGGCTCTAAACAAACGAGACTAACATATTTGACGGTAGGTGAAATAAACTATCCAACATTTGTTTTCCCCTTTAAAACACAAGTAGTTCCTGGTATATGACCTCAGATGCCACTGTGTCCAACTGATTTCCTTCCTGAAGAGAATGCTCCATCACAACGCAAAAACCAGGCAGGTGCCCGGGGTGATTTGCCCCTTTAACTCATTGAAAAAGCCATCATGTATTAACCCACAGCAGTTTGGTGTTACCTTCAGTGATGTTTTATGTTTATCACAAGGTATCCAGAATGCTCTGAAGTTTGAATTACAAATTTTACATGAAAGTAAATTAAAAATACAACTGGAAAATTTGAGTCCACTTCTGTTGCTATACCTTGTGTGGTTCATAGATTTAAAGTAATTTAAAACAAAATAATCATTGAAACCTCTAAATTAGCAATGCAGAGTGAAATGTATAATGGTATTTGTGTACGAATTGGCAATTTCTTGTTGATTTCAGGGAATTTTCGTTCACACCGTTTCATTTAATACACATTTATATTTTTAAAACTATGAACAAGAATGTAAAATACAAATAATTGTTGCCAATTCGAGGAGGAAAAGGTGATTCATTTACAACTTTAGAAAACTCTGAACACTATAGGTTAAAGAAGCTAAAAGGAGCTATCAATAAATGAAATATCTGCCAATAGCTTGTAATTAACTAATTAATGCACAAAAGCTATGAATACAAATTTAGCTTAAAACACTTGTGAATACAATTTTTATTTTTCATCCTGCTATAGTGTACCGGTAGTACTCTTGTGCTCCCTACAAAAGTTCTGGACAATAAAGACAGTCAATATGGCACACAATACCTACTGAGGAATATGATTACATAGTGAAGTATTCACTTACACTAGCTAGTACTTCAATGTAACAGTGGAATAATGACACAGTCTAAGCCTACATGTCTACATCTAACGCAGAGGTGCTTTTTTTCCAGGTGGGATCGCAAGTAAACAAGTGTATTATAACGGCCCTTGTTCGAGCTCACCAATGCACGTACGTTTAACTTTAAAAAGGGAACACCCCCGTATTGTATTGACTGGAAAAAAGAAATGAGAATGTTATATTAAACAAAGTAAATATTTAATTGGTTATTTATCTTTTCAGATGGTTCTGCATTGAAAATTTTGGTTCCTAGGTATGAGTAAAAGAATTTTTTTTAAAAAGAAGTCATATCTAAGAAAAGGACAGGCAAAGTTAAAAAAAATAATGAATATTATATTCTTGGTTAAAGTGAAAAATCACACACACTGCAAAGAAGTAAAAAAAGGTGAAGTTAACTTAAATTATCTAACGCTAAATGAGGACATATCTATTAGATAAAGTCTAGGGATAGGAATCAATGTGAAAGTTACTGTTCAAAACGATGCAAACCCAATGATAAAAACAGATCTATTTAGTAGAGTCGAATGACGAAAGCCAAAGTGAAGGTTCCAGTACAATCTGAATATTAGGAGCAAATCTATTTCGAAGAGTCTAGAACCTCTAGATGAAAGTCGAAGTGATCATTATTGTTCACACAGTGTAATCCTAAAGTTAGAAACAGATCTACTTGATAGAGTCTACAGATGACAGTCAATGTAATGTGAGAGTTACAGTCCAATTTCAATATTAGGAACATCTAATCCGAAGAATCTAGAAACTCTAGAAACTCTAGATGAAAGTCAATATGATCAAAATCTATTCCGTCATCAATAACTAAGAAAATAAAAGTTTATGAAATTTTCTGCACAGAGCGAATTGGAGAGGAGCTCGCAAGATCCGTCGCAGAGTTGCCAATTTGTGTTTGATTAATTGCAACTTTAAACAAATTCATTAATTTCTTATTTTTCATTGGATTTTGATCAAACTTTCACTGATCTGTCTTTTCTCAATTTTCTGCTTCTATCAAAACCAACTTAATATCAGGGTGGACTTCCTCTTTAAGGTTAGAAACAGATCTAGTTGGAGGAGTCAATGAGACGGTTACCGTTAAAGACAGAGCAGTATCAATGTTAGCCGCAATTCTATTTGGTAAAGCGAACATGTGAGTCTACATGTACACTGCATGTAAATATGATTGTTTATTTAAACAGTTAATTCCTAACGTTAGACACAAAATCACAAATTCATTTAGACGAGTCTACATGGGTGTCGACGTGAGGGTTATAGTTCAAGCAGTGCAGTCTCAACAAAGTTAGAAGTACATGTTATCTAGATATGGTCAAATCTAGATGGGGTCAATGTGATTATTAGAGTTCAACCAGTGAAATCCCAATGTTAGAAACAAGCAGTGGAGTCTCAACAAAGTTAGAAGTTATCTAGACTGTAAAATCTAGATGGGGTCAATGAGATCATCAGAGTTCAAACAGTGAAATCCCAATGTTAGACAAACAGATCAACTTTGGAGAGTCTAGATGGTTTTAGATGACACAGTGCACTCCTAACTAGGGTTAGACACACTCAAGCTTACTCACGATCATTTTGCTGGGTGGTTTGAGGGGAAAAGAATAAGTCCCCTAGGTCTCCTGAACTACTCGATGTGGCAAAACTTTCTTTCTTGGTATTATCTGGAAAGGCTGCATGCAAGTTTGGAGACACAAGGTTAAGAAGCACAGGGGGCTACAAGGATTTTTTTTCTTTTAATTCTGAGTCATCATGGTTTTCCTTTAAACCTGATGATGACTGAAAATGGGTTGGGCCTTGATGTCCTGATGAGCCACATGTGCAAGAACAGAAGAGATTTTGAATTGAATTTGTACTAACCTAAAACTGGGCTTAAGCAGGTCAGAAATATGGCTAAAATTTCATTTCACTTTTATCACCTTGTGAAATTTCATGCTGCAGTTCATTCTCACAATTTAGCATTCTTTCATTTAAGACTATCTATTATTAAAATCCTGTTTTTGAGAGTCCATTCTGCTTTCAAAATAGTGAATATCCCATAGAAACATGGTTCTAATACTACATAGTCCTAAATGAAAAAATACCAATATCTTTTATAGGAGAATCAACTATGATATGAAATTTCACAGGAAAAAAAAAATTAAAAAATCAAAAAATCTAGCCATCTCAGCAAAGGCCAAGTTTTAGGTATATATATACAAAGTGAACACAGAGTCCCTCTTGTTGTCTCACATGTAAAGATCAATGTATTGGATGAGAGAGATCAAATCCTGGCTCACGGTCGGAGCTAGGTTTATGGAGGGAAACAACTCGGGCGGCTCAGGCCTATTAAAGACTCCATCAAACACTATTTTTCTAAATTCTATTTCAGTTAAGACGGTTCACTCCTAGCTAGGGTTAGACACACTCGAGCTTACTCACGATCATTTTGCTGGGTGGTTTGAGGGGAAAAGAATAAGTCTGCTAGGGCTCCTGATCTACTCTCAACGCTTTCATTCTCGGTATTATCTGGAAAGGCTGCATGCAAGTTTGGAGGCAAGGAATTACATGTATATGTAGGAAGCATATTAAAGGTAGTGTATCCCTTTTGCAGCCAACATCAAATTCTGTAGAACTTTGCAGGAATTATGATTGTATGTCACATATGTCCTATCTGTGAAATTTAATCATTCAAATTCAAATTTGCAAGGAAACCCCGTTTACTTTCTAGACTTCACTGTCAGACACTATTGAGTGACTGACTGACTTCTTTTTTTCTTTGGCAATAACATACATAAAATGAGCTGTAAAGTGTACATGAGCATTTGTCTACATCAATAACCCACTTCTTGTAATGGCCAAAATTAAACTGATTGAATCTTTGCGCAGCACAAAATGTAGGACCATTGGGTAGAAGGGTCTGAAAATCAGACTATTAAATAAAAGGACTGCAATCCCTAAATTTGATTTGACAACTAAAGGTCGTTATTTTCCCACAAAAAGACATTTTCAAGCCCTTTCGTTTTTGAGGGAAGTTCTAAATTAGTATTATCTTTCAAATGCCGTTGGAATTTAACCTTTTCATTTTTTTGGCCTGCAAATGGGACATAGTACCTTTTAGAGCTACAAAACTATATATCATTCAAGCATGAGTTGACAACTGGAATTTTAATCAATATGCACAATATCAAATCCCCTTGGCAAATTGTATCTTCCAGTATAAAAAGCGTTAGTACAAGTTCAGTATGATCAATGCTAAGGGCAAAGAACATTATGTCCAAAACAACTCGCCATGATTAATTGATTCATTATAATAAAGATACACAGCAGGGCACCACTTGGTTTTTGTTTTTTGGGCTGGTTTCAATGTCTTTTTTTCTACTTTATAAAAGTGATATTCATTAACAAGGGTCCCTTACAGAAGGGAAATGGGGGGGGGGGGGTGAATTGTGATATGATTTTCAATTTAAATCTATTTCAGGCAAGCACATGTTAAACAAAACTATGCATGAAGATTTCAAGCCAAATGCACTAAAGCAAAGCTATAGCAGCTTCAGGCGAGTACACATTCACAAATATTACCAATTTCTTTAAAGAGGAAATGTGTGTGTCTGGTAACCAGACTACACACTGGTATTTACAGCTAAGTACAACCAAAGTATCTAAGCTCATTACCAACATACACTTATAATCACAAACAGTAAAATAAATATGCATGCAGGAGGATGAAAATTTATTATTAGAGGCTTATCAAAAGATAGTTCCTTTGGAAATCAATATAACATGGTCAACAGGTTAAAGGTAATGCAAAGTTTGGGGAAATTTTGAAAATTGGATAGATAGTAATTCTTTAAAATTTTGATATATTTGGATGCCCCTGTGGATGTATTATAAGCACTAGAAAATTTAGCCCCTAAAACACTTCTGCTTTTGAGAAATTGAATAATCAAAAGTTACCGGTGCTCCAGGTAAATTTCAAATATTTCAAATAGCGCCTAAGGCCATTCCATGGTAGCTGCGACCATGAAAATCTCATAATATGCAGTTCCGATATATAATTTCCAAACGGGAATAGCAAATCGGTCGATTGTAGTCAAGAAACATTGTTTAAAGCTAAAGTAATATCAGTCTTGAGAGAACAGCTATACAACATAAAGAGTTTATTATTTAAAATTTCATCACTTTAGACTCAATTTCAACCGCGACAACGATCATTGATTATTGTAAAATCGCATATGCTTCCAATATGTTCATTTGAACCAAATTCATGACCCCATACCAAAAGTTTGTATTACCTTTAATCATTTTTCTCAGCAATTCTAATTTCAAAGGAAGGTATTTCCATAAACAATGCATTTGAATGATACACTCAGGAGATGCAAGAGGAAACGCGGGCTCAGAGTTCAAATATTTCCTGTTTTCTGCAGGAAAAATGTTTACCGTACCTGACTGAACATCCTGTTACGATACCTTTTCCCACTTACATGTGAACTTCCTTGGTCTATTTGATTACACCTCAATAAAAGGGCCTTTTAAGATAGTGTATCCCTTTTGCAGACAACATCAAATTCTGTAGAACTTTCTTTGCAGGGATCACGTATGTCCTATCTGTGAAATTTAAACGTTAGCTTGTGACCTAGTTTTGCAAGGGAAACCGTTTACTCTCTAGACTTCACTGTCAGACACTGTTGAGTGAGTGACTGCCTTTTTAAAATTTGTTAATAACATAGATAAAATTAGCCAAAAAAGCCAAGGGTACATTATCATTTGTACGCATCAATAACCCGTTTCTTAAAATGACCAAAATTAAACTTATGGAGTCTTTACTCAGCACACCTTCTAGGCCTATTTTTTGCAACGCGTTTTGAAAATTCCTAGCGGTCCACATAGAGGCAATTACCAGTTCTAATCTTTTAAGAGGGGTATTTAGTTGGTATTATCTCTTGTTTACCATAGGATTTATATAATTTTATATTTTCAGCCTGCAAAAGGGACAGACTACCTTAAGTGTATTACAGCGTCACCAAGTGATTTATCATGCGACTACAGTGAGCGTAATAGACAGTTAAGTGTTGAACCAAAATTTACATGCTCCTACATTGTATATAGGCATAGTCATGTACATGTACATAGAAGGGCCATTTTCTAGCTTCATTGTATCTCTTGGCCGTAAAGATAAGCTTGAGTTCTGGTAATGATAGAAAATAAATTCTCACAGAATCCAACAAAACTTACACTGAATGTTCAAGATTACAAATAAATGACATGTGCCAAATGATTTTGGTAGCAAATGTATAGGGGCTGAGTAATGAGCATAGAAAGATAAGAAAAATCAAGGCAAGTAGGCCCGACATCATGTGCTTAATATTACAGGTCACTATGTGCAAATGAGAGTTGTGTTTTTTATTTAAGGTGATTTCCAGCAAGTTTTTGTGAGGTTGTTTTTATTTTACTGGTTCAAACAGTCAATCTACTGCAGGATAAACAATCCAGAATGAATTGTGGCCATGTTCTCTCAACATGCGATGCCCATCATACCAGAGCTCAAGATTAGCTTTAACTCAGAGGGGAGCCAGGTCAAGGGTCAGCTCAGGATAGATTTTAATACTGGTAGTCTTCACAACCAACAATACAAAGTAATCTAATCTATAAGACCAGTGCTGAATAAAAACATCTATGTTCTATCAGAGACCTGCCCCCCCCCCCATTCTGCTCTCTCTCTCTCTCTCCCCCCCCCCAATTTCTTTTTCTCTATTTCTTTCTCTACTCTCTTTGTCTAGCTCTTTAGTCGCTCTCACAATTTTTTGCTCTTTCTTTCTGGCTGTCTATCTCTAATTCCTGGCTAGACAAATGCCCTTCCTTCCTTTTTCCACTTTTATTACTTTTATTTCCTTTATTACACAATTTTCACACATTGCCCCCTTCCACTTGAGCACACGCATCATGCATACATCATGACCTCATGAAGTGCCTTTGAACGTTGTCATTGTAAAAATCTATTCAGACATGCCACAGTAAACTGCCTAAAAAAACAAGAGTTGGGCAACACAAATATGATTAATACACGTACATGAATGTCAAGTGAGGTGAAAAGAAGTACATGTAAGTGCGCACGACAAAAACTGCTAATTTTAACGACTTATCTGTGTCACAAGATAAAGAAAAAGATAAATATTTAAAATGTAATGTATTATGCAAACATTGTATATGAGCTAGAATGACACAGCTTTTTAATGTAAAATAATGTTTACAGTACAAACATGTTTTGATTGCATTGTCACTTCACTAGTTTATTTTTCCTGAAACCTTAAGCACAGTGTACCATCATCGTTTTGCCCCAATATGTTTGAGGCTCTTTACAGGTAATGCAAAGTTTTGGGAAATTTTGAAATTGGATGAATAGTAATTCTTTACATTTTTGATATATTTGGATGCCCCTGTGGATGTATTATAAGCACTAAAAAATTTAGCCCCTAAAACAGTTCTGCTTTCGAGCAAATTCAATAATCAAAATTTACCAGTGCTCCCAATAAATGTCAAATATTTCAAATAGCCCCTAAGGCCATTCCATGGTAGCTGCGACCATGAAAATCTCAGAATATGCAGTTCTGATATATAATTTCCAAACGGGAATAGCAAATCGGTCGATTGTAGTCAAGAAACATTGTTTTAAAGCTAAAGTAATATCAGTCTTGAGAGGGCGCTATACAACATAAAGAGTTTATAATTTACAATTTCATCACTTTAGACTCGATTTCAACCACGACAACGATCATTGAATATTGTAAAATCGCATATGCTTCCAATATGTTCATTTGAACCAAATTCATGACCCAATACAAAAACTTTGTAATACCTTTAATAGGATTTTATACCTGAAAGTCTGAAAGAGGCATTATTATTTTTGAATCCAGTACAGGGATGCATAGCACAAGATTTGGAATCAATCTAAAAAGTTACAAAAAACTGACAGTGAGACAATCAGAATGGTTGTTTCAAAGTCGCAATTGATTCTAAACCTGTGTGTTACGCGGCCCTGATCAGTGGACCACTAGTCCTCCTTGATTGGGGGAGGGGTATACTACCTTGGCTACTTTGTGCTGGTCCTCCAAAAGCCTGGTTGAAATCAGCAAACCCACCCTGCTGGGCCGGTTGCCCAAACGCAGCCTGTTGACCGAACGGTGTCTGCTGTTGCCCAAAGCCCGCTTGTTGGGCTGGCTGACCAAACGGTGATTGCTGAGTTGCTTGCCCGAAGGGAGCTTGCCCAAAGCCTCCTGCTTGTGCTGCTGCAGAAACAAAAGTTTATAAGATCTTAATCAAAGACCCTAACTCTTATATGAAAAAAAAGAAAAACAAACGCCGCTGCTTCGTAAGAAAAATATGTAAGAAGTATTAACACCAAAATAATTGTCTCATATCAACTGATGCCTATTATAACTCTAGACAAACACAAAGGACATGCCTTTCAATATATTTTACATGGGTATATATATAAAATAATGTGATATTGTTAATGCTATTTTAATGTTAATCATTCAGCATAACAGCAATGTCTTGCATTAAATAAGCTTTTGAATACCTGTGTTAGGACTAAGCGTGGTTTGATCTTCTGACAATGGACAAAGTTAACCGACTCAAGAATGATGAATGTACAATCCAATTGTTCTATCCCAACAATAAGCCCAACATAGAGTGACACAAAGAAATTTACAATATTGAATCCTAAGTACATTTCTGCATTGATACAACAAACAAATTCTGTTGTTTACATGTTGGAATTGTTCATTTTTTTTCTTTCTTACTGTTAATTGTTACATATTTTCATTTGCTCATTATTGCATTAAAAAAAAAAAAAGTTTTCCAGAGCTAAATCACTCATAATATCTACATGTATATATATTTTCACTGATCATACCTGGTTGTGATGTGCTTGCGAAAGGATCTCCACCTAGATCAGCCAGAAGATCAACAGACTTCTGTTTGTTGGCAGTTTGAGCTAGCGTAGGAGGTTTGCTGATGTTTTGTGTGGAAGTGGAGTGACCAGGTGGCTGCAAGTCAAATCAAGAAAGTGAATTAATCGAAGCCGCAAAAAAGCTGCGGCATTGTTTTATGAGTAAACAAGTCAACGCAAAGCGTAGCATCCCCTCGCCGGGTACAAATGGCCTATATTTAGCAATTTTTGCAAATTTAATGAGCTGTGACCTTTGACCTTTGACATACATACTCAACAACATTACTTACGTAATTGAATGAAAATCACATTTTTGCATATATAATTACATGTAGGTATTTTTGCATATTTAACGAGCTATGACCTTTGACCTACATACTCTGAAATCGAACTTAGGCTGTATTTTGATACCTTCATATCAAATTTCTTTAAAATCCGTCAAACATTACTAAAGTTATCGAACAGAAACCAAATTTATGAATAATGAGTTTTTTTCACATATTTAATGAGCTATGACCTTTGACCTACATACTCTGAAATCGAACTTAGGCTGTATTTTGATACCATGTACCTTCATATCAAATTTTATTACAATCCATGCTCATTTATACCATGCCCATTTTTTGCAAACAAAATTTATGCAAAGGGTCTTGAATAGCAAAGAAACCACTAAAATATAGAATAAAAATATAATGAACTGTGTTTAAATACATAGTATCATGTTTCTACATGGACTTTAGCCAATCTACTTTAATGCACTCAAGCAACCAAGGAATTTGGAATTCGTATTGGGTACCCATTAACCTCACCTGGGCCCCGTTATATAAAACTTACCACTGATGGTAACTTTGTCATCGATATTAACTACCTTGGCCAACATGTTAAGATGGGGCTTGGCCCAAAGTCCAGCTTGTGAGAGTGGTGGAAAGGAGCAAACAGCACATCATCACAACCTGCCCCGTTTAAACCACCAAACAGCATCCTTGGGCTGATGGAAGTGGATGAAACCACTAGGGAGTGGCTGCTTCACAGTACTTTAGAAACTTTAAAAGTTTTTGTTCTTGACATACGCAAGAAGAAGAGATCACTCAACAGCCAATCATATCAAGGTGTCCATGGAAGTTGCCATTAATTGCAAAGCTACCATCACTGCTAAGTTTTATGCGACAGGGCCCAGGATCAAGAGAAGTAATTGAAGATTACTGTCTAGTAAAAGGATAATAGTTTGTAAAACAGGGATCCACAGTCCGTAGACTTATCCAATAGATAAACACTGATAAATTTTTAAGATTCAACCAAAATTTACAGAGGCTCTAGTAAGTTTCTTTGGGATTATAGAAACTGCCTCTGTGTGCCTCAAAATAGACCTAACTTTACCTCCTTTGGAACAAAGTTTTGGTTAAAGAATTTGATATGAGCCCTAATGATAATTTTCAGGATACACTGCCCTACATTAGACGACACTGAACTTGTCACAGGACGCTATTCATAAATTAACACCTCCGTAATATTTAAATACCTGTAAGACTTTTATCGGTGCTGCGTTGCTGCCTATTAACGACTTGAGCGGCTTGGGCTCTGGTGTACTGTGTGAACTGCTTGTGCTTTTCCTCTCCGCACTCTCCGACGCCTCTTTGGCTTTGGCGGCTGCAAGGACTGCGGCTTGGCCAGGCTCGACATACCACCTCTTCTTCTCATACTTCTGTACCAGGTAGTCTCGCACCTTGGAGTCTTCTTTAGACTCTGGACCGGGCTGTGATTTGGAGTCGTACAAGCCGAGCCATATGTGTCTACAAGCCTGAAGAGGGGGGCAAGGAGGTGCAAGAACATGTGAAATAGGACGAGAGAAGATTGTAATTTTGATGAGCGTATACTGTATAATCACTTATAAGCACGTTTCTCATCAGTGAATAACACCCTTCGTGATAATGCCAAGCATGAGTGGATTAACAAAGAAATAACTTTCTTATTTTTACTTGAACGATTTTAAAACTTTAATCGACCTATTCCTCTCATTTTCTGCCTCTATTAAAACCAACTTAATATCAGGGTGGACTTCCCCTTTAATGTTTGTCAGTACTCTTTGTGACTTTGCTGAGAAGAATTAATCCTGTATTACTTTTAATCAGAAATTGCTCAAACTTTTACGAATTTGTTTCTCTTGTTTCCCTTTTATTAATACCAGCTGATTATTCAGGTTGACTTCCCCTTTAACAAGACATTAAAGCCTCAATCAAGAGTGAACGGAGCGTTAAAAATTCTGCATTACACAAACTTAAAAGCATTTTCTCTCTCTCTTTTTTTCCATACTTTCATCACCCATCTACTTGACCATCATAATATAGGCCTACAGTTTTTACCTCAAGTGACAAAATTATGACTATATATTCAAATAAATGAGCTTTAAAAAGAACTTGAGAAAGAAGAGTTACCATACGCAGAGGGAAAAGAAGCAACAGGAGTAATATAGAAATTAAAGAAAAAATATAAAAAGAAAAAAAAGAGAGAAAATAACAGCGCATGAAATTGATGCGTGACAATGTTTCTGGGGTAGGGGTTATTAACGGCTTACTTTGAATCATTGAGCCATCGCGTTGGGTTGGGTGGTCCAATTTACCTGACACTTTGTGAAAACCGTTCGGCAAATCTATAAAAGTTTGGTTCCTTAAAGCCCGTCTGCACTAGTTTGGCCAGGAGGGATAAGACCACCCTGCTGGTCACTGACAGGTGGTTATCTCATCAACTCAGCTCTCAATTAACATAAGAAAAAGAGGATCATGGGGGACCAGTAGGAACTGCTTAGGCATTGTTTTCTATATAGAGAGAGCAAGTAGCTTCAAGTAGTGCAGTGGGGCTTTAAGGTGCATCTTCACACGATCTTCCATTTTCGTTTCACAAAAAGTCATGTAACGCAAACACACGAGCGAAGGCCATGACCTGATGATTCAAAGTAATCTGTTGCTGACAGTTTTCCTACAATATAGTTGGTGACACTGTAAATTTTTACCTCATTGCCATTCTTTTCTAAGGAAGTCATTTCTACTGCTGTATAACTGGCCATTGAGATCGATTTCACCCTGTGTGGTGGATTGATGCCTCTTCTGTAGAGATATAAATAAAAAAAATAAAACAAGAACATCATAAATCTATGCCAAGGGAAAGGGATTACAAAACACAACACTCAAGGGGGAGTTTCACAAAGACTAAGATCGACTGTAAGTTGGACTTAACTATGGCAGGCCGTTTATACCACTGTTTGCTCTCATTGGTCTCTCAAGGGATGTACAAATCATGGTCACAAATCTACAGAATTTATATTTTTGATAATTCATTATTGAAGGAAAAAATATTATCTAAAGATCATAATTGAGAGACCAATGGCGAGAGCAACCAGTGGCATGCATTAGTCATAGTCTTTGTGAAACACCCCCGAGGAAAGAGTTGTTCTAGTGGATACACAAGAATTGAAGTAAAAGTTTTCTGTATCATGTTAATATGTGAGCCACACCTACATGTACTGTACACCTACATGTATTCTTTTCTATGGTAGCAAATCTTAAAAGTAATCTCGAGTTCTGGTAATGAATGAAAATAGTTTTCCACAGAATCAACAGGAGAACCTATCACTGAGCCCACATATTTAAAATGATGTGCTTGATTTGATTATTTTCATAGGAAAAATGGACTGTATAATAGCTGGATAGTGAGGAACAAAAGATGAAATTAAAGAAGTCCTTCAACACATGTGCCTATCCTGTTGCCTCCTATAATTTGCAAAAAGTGAGTAATGCTTTTCAGTGACTGGTTTCCCACCAAGTGTTTGTTTGTCTAGTTTATATGTTGCTGGTTTGAATGACTCATCTACTGTATAACAATTCAAAATTACTTCTTTTTTTCCAGCGAATATATCTTAAAATGGAATTCCATTACCAGAACTCAAAGTTAGCTTCATGATTCGTACACAAATTTACATCCGCCAAGACACACACAGGCATAGTCACTGATTGCAATGGAAATCACAGAAAATCATCCTAAAAATCTTCATTCTGCCGCCAAAAATGCAATATAAGGTGCCAAAATCTGAAAGCCCATGGGTGCTTACATAAGAAACATGGTAGGCACAAATTAGCTTATACTATTATAGTTAGAAAATACAAGGTTTTGTGCTGTTTTTGTTTTTGTTTAATGATCACCAGCCATTATACTGATGGCACCGACACTGATCAGATGACATGTATGTGCCAGTCTGCCAGGTTACCTGCAGATTTTTCTTTTTTTTAAAGGTTTGCCTGATTACATAGGCCGGTGTAGTGATGTTGCTAGTTTAGTTTTCTGGGGCTCGCGCACAAGCCGACTACTGTAGGATCTACAAGGAGAAAATCAATGTTGATTTATTTATCAATTTAAAATTAGAGCTCCGAAATGCTAAAGTATATGAATCATGGCTCCCTTACTCTACATGTAGATCACTTTTAGAACAGAAAAAAAAATACATCAGCCAACTTGCCAAGAATCTTGTCACGGCAAGAAGGGGGGGAGGGGGGTGGGGAAGAAGAGTAAAATTTTTACTGTACAGTATGAATGGGGAAAAAATGGTGCATTGTTTAATGACCAGTCACCACAAACCGGTGTCTGTCTGAGTGACTGAGAGAAAGACACACAGAGAGATGGAAACCATTGGGCTTGTCTAGGGAAAGAGGGAGAGATCAGAGTAGAGAGAGATCGACACTATTTACAATAAGTAATAGATCTACATGTAGTAATCCGTATCATTTAAAATTAAACAACAGATAACATCATTCAACAAGTTCAAAATCAAATTCACCAAAGCAAAGGGTAACAAAAATTGAATCATACAATCAACTGCATCTACATTTCTATCATCAAATGTTTCAGTTGATTATACTGAAAGAGACGGATAAAATCTGAGATCAAACAACAGATGCAGAGACACTAGTTGAATGCCCGGCTTGATCGTAAGGTACACGCCCCATGTAAGGCACTGTACCTCACATAACCGCCAGCAGCAGCCCGTGCATAATGAACACGTAACCGTAAGCCATGGCTGCACTACCCGCCCAAATAAAATGCCGGTATGCAAAGTTTGATCATAATACTTACAAAATCCCGCTGCATGCTGTGCAAACAAATGTCCCTATTGTCATGTCAACATATGTAGGTCCCCTCTGATTACACTCGAAACACGTTTTGTTGTGTTCCCTGCTAACCATCTCCCGTAATTGCTTGAGATGCTTGTCATCTTGCTTCCTTTTCGACGCCATTTTGTATGAATCGCAACAATGAAATCGATAATCCCACCAATTTTGTTATCGTGTGTAAATCTGCAACATCAAACATGTGGCCTTTATTGTTATTCTTCCTCAAAAATGACACAATTAGTGGCTCTGTTACACATATTGCAATTCCTAGTAATCCATTTAATTTTTTAAAGTTCATAAACACATCACAAATTTTCGAAATTCCGTTGTGGGAATATATATTCAGACCCAATCTGGTATTGTCCTAAAACGATATCGTCTTGTTATCATTGCGAAAGGCTATGAATAATAGCTTGCGAATGTACTACGTACGTACGCCCCCTTAATTTATTAGTCACTATTTCAAGGTCTCAGTTTTGTGTCAACAAAAATTTGAACAAATTACCCCTTGTTGCGTGCGGGGATATGAAGCTACAAACTTACTGGAATATATATATATATATATATATATATATATATATATATATATGTATAGCGCCTATATACAGGAATATAATACTTTACCATTCCATCTTTTCCCAAGTTGAATAGGGAAGGGAATGTGGCTGAAGAAATCAGAAATCAAAGTTATTCTCAAGAAGTCACGCCGGTATTTCTTTTTTTTTTCTCTATCACCAGCTAATCCCCCCCCCCTCCTTTAAAAAAATGTATTACTTTCTAATCAGGCAGGGAAGGAGACTATCACAAACTAGTCAAGCAATTTCACTGTACATGCAGAGATACTATATGAAGAATAAGCGAGTTTCATATGGGAAAAAAGTTACCTTGAACTCGAACGCGTTTTAGAATGCAATTTAGGAAGTTCTCAAGTTCAAGTTCAAGTTTTGTTTCCATTCTCAAAAAGAAAAATACAAATTATATGTACAATAAATAAATTACAAACAACATTTTACAAATGTATACAAAAATAATTATACAAGTACATGTGTTATTTTTCACTGCATAAAAAGACATTGTTTATATAATTCTTAATTAACTTAACAAGGAATTATAAGATAATCATAATCATACAATCTAAACCAAGAAGAAAAAGAAAAATGTTGCTGTATATTTATATGCCAAGTGAAAATGGAGGGATCCACTAAAGAGCATAGCTTGTAGAGTGTGGACCCCTCAACAAATAATGTTATAACAAATTAACACTAACTTTAAAATTTAAATAAAAAAACAACAAAAACAATCGCATGTTGTGTCTACGGAGACTGCACTGAAGAGAACAGGTATCAACATTACAAGACGCAGTGTGGAAGCAAAAGGGTAGATTTATGAACTACATGGACAAGATTATACAAAAGAAAAGGGATGAGTGGGTGTGGACCGCATGACAGTGTATATGAAAAATAGGTAGTACGTAGGAGTAAAGAGCATGATGAGAGCCCGGGATAAGAGAGGCTGAGCGCGCAATTTTAAATAGGACCAATTGGGATTAATCTTGCGATTACCTTTTTGTTTATATAAAACACTAAATCAACTATTCTCATAACGTTGCAATAAAAATAATTTAAGTTTTCTTTTAACCCTAATAAGGCCGGGCTATTTGAGTTCTTAATACGGCCGGGGGGGGCCATTATGGCCCCCCTAAGATCTCGGCCGTGAAACGGCCGATCGCCGCGAAAATTTGCATGCATGTCAAGTCAAGTGTATAGAGTACTATAGCAATTTTTTTACCCATAAATCATATATTCTTCATATTTAAGCTTTCTTTTCCACTACATATATTTGTTAGACCATTTGGAATAATAATACGAAAAAAAAATTTGGAAAGCTAGGTTATTCCTTATGTTATCTCTTGTTTTGATAATTTCTTATGTATTTCATTGTTTTTTTTAACTTATGTATTTTATTGTTTTTGTTGTTTTATTTCATTTCTAACTATAATTTAACCATTTTGACCCCCAAACAAACACCTAAACTTTAAACAAGACCAAATAACCAATGTTTTATCTCTTTTAGGAAAAATGATATTTCCATATGTTTTGTACACAAATCACGAAAATGAGCGATTTTCGGGCCGACATGTATAGACAAAAGGTCACGTGACTTTGTAACGGTAGGTCCGATTTTCAAAAAAATTGTTTTAAAAGATGCGCAAGACTCGAAAGAATAAAGTCATGAAGCGGCGGGGCATCATCCGTATGCGTTCCCGAACAATCAGAAAAATCGCGGAGGGGGGATGATGCCCCCGGCCTTATTAGGGTTAAAAGAATTGGGTGAAAGTGATTGTTTTATGCCTATATCAAGAGTGTTCCAAAATATTTCAAGAGGGTTCTCCGATATTTGAGACCTTAATTTACCCCTAAAAGAAATCCTAATTTTAAGCCTGGGGGCTCAGCCGCGAGAGGCCGGGGGTGCATGCTGCTGCGTTCCTATCATGATAGCCAACGAATTAGAATAGAGGATAAGATTAATTTTGAACATCGTGGCCTCGTTAAAGAAGACAATATTGAGAAACATAGTTATCAATCGCGGCCAGTCTATAGCATGAGAAAGAGCAATTTGTACGTGAAGGGCCTCCATGCACCTGACCGTAGGCCTACTTGTGACCATCTTCCTCTTCGACAGCAACAGAAAAGGCTTATATGCATTCTGAGTATTACAATTTCAATCGAGTTCGGGCAGCCGAGGGACGCCGCGCGGCCCCCGCCTTTGCCACTTTCTGGTTACACCATAGGCGATGCGCATAAAGTTTTTAATTAAAAAAACAAACACGAAATTACAATTTTACTAAAGAGTCACAGTTTTGTTTGATCACTTTGCTCCCTCACAAAATCTGTTAATATATTCAGACGAGAGATAACAGACCCCACCCCCACTTTACCGTGCGAGAGTCACACACTACTTGTCAGTGATTTCCCTGGTTTATATGAGACGAAACTTGCAGGTTTGGTTGTTGATTTGTATCCATTATATTTTCAATATCAAGAGTGTAGTATTTCTGTGCTATATGCATAACACGCCTTAACAAAGCCATAACTACAGTTTTGCACTGCATTGGTTAAACAAGACCCACGATACTAGTATTCATAAAGACAGTATCTTGAACTCCTGACTAATAATAATGGCCCAATTATAAACCTTTCCAAACGTATAATATATAGTACATATACGCTGGCTGCACACAGTCATGTCATGTAGCACGCACGACGGGTACGGGTAAAACATAAATTTTGGACAAAAATGTAGAGCGCCATCTGATGGCTAGAGCTGGCCATTTAGTTCTAATTCAGTCTATGATCCACTGCAGCGTGGCTGGAGATCAGTGAGTGAGCAGTCCGGAAAAGTTTACTTTGACGAAATAATACGTAGACGTTGATGTAATACATTAAATCAAATAGTGTATAGCATATCCTAAACTAATATCCTAAAGCATTTGAAAATACAAATAATCCTCATCCTAGCTCATGAGCGTAAGGAGGAATGCTAAATAGTACATTAAATTTTGCAGCTGCTGAAGTACCCCCCCCCCGACTTGTTCACCTTTTATTTTTGTTTATATACGCCACTGTAGAAGCGTGAGATGGGATCTTAATCCACAGATGTATAACAAATATATATGTGATTTTTAATCTGTCAAGATATAGCATGTGCAGTTCCACATAATGCAAATGATACCCCGCATAAACTTAATTCTAATTCTAACCTTATACCCCAGAACCTACTATAAAAAAACTTTAATGATATCCTAACGTTCTCTGTTGACTGATTACGGTTCAATGCCCTTATATGGAATGATGAAATAAAACAAGTCTGGCCGTGTACCCCTTATCTAAGTGATAGGCCTATATAGTATTCTTGTAACAACTATTGCTTAGAATAATATTATTATAATAATTGTGAACATGCATCAATCAATAAATAAATAAATAAAAATAAATGAGACGGATAATGACTTTAAGTGATACATTATAGCAGTCTGCTGTATATGAGATAAATGGCATTTTATAATAAAGAGGGAGAGAGAGGGAGAGAGAGAGAAAAGAGAGAGAGCGAGAGAGAGAGAAAGAGAGAGAGGGAGAGGGGGAGAGAAGGAAAGAAGGAAGGAAGGTAGGAAGAAGAAAAAAGATAGAAAAATGCGTCTTTTCAACGCGTTTTATCAACAGGAATGGCAAGACTTTTGCAACAACAACAAAAAATCATTCTATGGAGAAGGCAATTAAATTAATGTTTTTCCAAGCTACAATCCAACATTTGCAGGGGATGAAACTCATTTCTCTGAAAGTCGTGCCGAAATTTTACAATGTTAAGTATAAAATATCAATCAATACAAAATCTCAAACCACGTACATTAGACTAAAATTAATACTCAAGAAAATTAGCTAAACGAATGATATAAAATCACAATAACTCAATTATATGAGAAAGGAGGTCTGCCTGATGATATTAAATACAAGAAGCTTTACACGCAGTCACCCGGAGCGGTTTTAGAAGGACTTTATTATTATTATTTTTTTTTTTTTTTTTTTTTTTGGGGCTTGGAGTTTCTTGGATTTATTTTCTACATATGCCTCGCTGTAATTGTTTTATAATAGACAGCAAATTTGGGAGCAGGCTTGAACCCCCCATATTCCCTCTATAGAACCGCTCCTGGCGATCAATTATGATGCAGCGATCGGCAGTGGGCTGTCGATCATTACTCAATAATCCACGTAGTATTACAAGTCATGTACACACAATTTCCAATCACTGCATTCTGTTTATTTATTGACGCGCACGGGCAACACTTGATTTGCGCACGCCTACCACATTCACACTACGGCGTACGACGACGTGGCGCCACGGAAGAGGCGCCACTTTTTACAATAAAACGCAACACTAATTCTCCGAGCGCCAATTTGCGAATTCATTTCTACTAAACTTTCTTGTGATGCGAGCAACTACGAGCTGATTGATTTATGTGTTTGATACTTTACACTGTCTGGTTGAATGTATAAGAACGTTACAATGGAGCCGTGATATAATCTCAAGTGCAGCAATTAGATTTGTCGTTTGAAAGGAATTGTAGCCGTTCGTTTTGCTTTTACAAGTAAGTTTCCTTTTCAGTAATTTTATTCGTTGAAACAAAGTTTTGTATAGTTATTTCCCAGTGGAGCCTGTTCATTTTGTTTGTTTGTGATAATGAGTCTTCCAACAAGACAGCTACAAATGAACTTATTGACTCTGAATTGTATGTTAAAAAGTTGAAATTAATAAGCAGGCCAGTTGGCCAATTAAGTTTGCGGTAAAAGGAATTAATTTACTTTTTTCACTGAATTATTGTAAACTATACGGCACTGAATAATATATAACAGTTGTAAGGTTAAATTTTTGAGGTCACCTGTTGTTTTAGGAAAACAATGCATTTTTTATGAGTGAAATACCAGCGATACTTATTCATGGTGAGAAACTCAATTCTGGGTGAAATTTTCAGGGTTACATCATAATTCTTGCATAGTGTAACCCAGAAAACGTAACATACGACGACGACGATGATGATGATTACTATTATCATCATCATAATTATCATAAATAATACAGTTGTATAACTACTTTTTTTCTTCAAGATTCAAATGATTTTATTTCTCATGGAAAACATACAATGAAACAAGACAAATATATTGATAGTAATGGCACGAGAAAAGAGGAACTAACTAGAAGCAGAGCTTGTTGAAGTATCATTTCCTCAGAGGCTGTTTTACAATACGGCTTGAAAACAAAGTATACATAGAAAATCAATAAATTAAAAAATATGTAACAATAAAGAAATTATGAATTTTGGGAGAAAAAAAAATTTAAAAGAGGGAAAATGGGGGAAAAATAGTAAAAGGCAAAAATGAAAGAAAGATAGAAAAGGGAAAATTAATGATTGCAAAAGCTCTAGAAAAAGGAGGTTAGATCAGCAGAATGAGGGAGAAAGGGATTGAGTCGAGAGTCAATCAAACCGAGATTCATGCATACTGACGTGTCAATAATGTCAACAATGCAGCTAACCGGCGACGACACATACATTCATGCATATGTGGGTAAAAAATTAATTTTCAGCTTTTATTAAATGTGTATAGACTGGTACTTTGTTTAAGAGATGAGTCTATGTGATTCCAAAATACTGGACCGGTGTAAATAATTGTTTTTTGTGCGAAAGCCGTTCTCAGTCGAGGAGGGTGGAAGTGGTTCGACTGTTTATAGTGGAGTATGAATTTATTTCTTTATTTTTTTGAAAAATGGAGGAAATCGGGAGAGGTAACTCGTTTTTAATTAGATGGAACATAAAGAAACCGAGGTACCAAGAATAAAAATCATAAATTTTAACAATGTTGTCTTGTAAAAATAAGTAGTTATAGTGTGAGAACGAAAATAGACATTATGGAGTATTCTGAATGCGCGCTTCTGCAACATTAATATTCGATCAATTAAAGTCTTACAAGAATTTCCCCATGCTAAAATCCCATAAATTTAGGTAAGGCAAAATAAGGGTTGTGTACAGTGATAATAAAACATGTAAAGGAAATGTATTTTTAACATGATTTATGACACCAATGTTTCTTGCTAATAATTTACATAAATAATAATATGCACTTTCCATGTCAATTTGCGATCAACATAAATTCCAAGGAATTTTGTACTCTGAACACATTTTAGTTCGATACCATTTATTTGAATAGGACCAGGAAGATGATCGATAGTGTTGCTAAATATCATATAACTTGTCTTTTAAAGCCCCACTGTACTACTTGTAGCTACTTGCTCCCTCTATATAGAAAACAATGCCTAAGCGGTGCCCGTTGGTCCCCCATGATCCTCTTTTTCTTATGTTAATTGAGTTGATTAGATAACCACCTGTCAGTTATCACGCTAATCCCTCTAATCCCTCCTGGCCAACTAGTGCAGAGGGGCTTTAATATTCGATGATAGTTTGTTGGCTTGTATCCAACTTTGAACCAAAACTAATTCCGAATTAATTGTATCTATGAGAGTTTGTGGGTCATGACATGAGAGAAAAAGATTGAAGTCATCAGCAAGTAATATGAAAGATAAAATATTAGATGATCGTTTGAAATCATTTATATATAGTATGAAAAAAGAGGGCCAAGGAGAGAGCATTGAGGCACCCCACAGGTAATATTTTTATTTGATGACTGGAAGTTATTTACATAGGTGTATTGAGTTCTGTCTGAAAGGTAGCTTCTAAACCACTCAAGGGCCTTCCCTCTGACATCGTAGTGAGAAAGTTTATAAAGAAGAATTTTATGGTCAATAGTATCGAACGCCTTTGAGAAGTCTAGAAATAAACCTATTGTGTGTGACAAGAGTTATCAATTGCACAAACAATTTTATTAACGAGTGTTAACATAGCATGACTTGTGGCGTGTTTTTGTCTAAATCCTAATTGAACATCACTAAGTAAATTGTTTTGTGTAAGGAAATTTATAGTTCGTGTATACACAAGTTTTTCTAATATTTAGGAAAATGAGATAAGTAAAGAAATTGGCCTATAATTCCCCTATTCACGTGAGTCACCTTTTTTAAATACAGGTATTACTTTGGCTCTTTTCATTAAAAAGGGTACGTCACCACATATAAAAGAGAGGTTAAATATATGGATTAGTGGGATCAGTTTGCTCTTAAATGGGTTTTAATAACATGTAACATCATGTCATAAAAGGAACTCCTTGATTTTGACTCGCAAAATCACTTTCTTTTTTAGTACTAACATATTATGAGCACTATGTGAATTGGATTTCGTAAATTGCGCTTCGCATAATACGACCACGTTCATTACATTTAAATTTGTGATAGGTTATTATTCATGCAGAGCGTTGAGCCGACGCAATAATGGACAATTTTATTGATTGTATGGTCAGTACTCATGAAATTAATGAATTCATATTGTCAATCGCTCATTGTATTCACTGACTCGCTACCCTGAATACAGGTTTATACTATTGTATATTAATGCATTTCAATGCTTGATAGATTATGTGAATAGATCGTTGGTTCTATTTTAATATATTCACAAATTCAATCGCATTCTTTACTGCCTTATGTCCGTTGTTGATAATATCCACTTTGACAATAACTATTATCAAAATTTGTGTCCAAATAAATTGCATATATCAAAACTAAAATGAAAATAAATGACTGTAGGTGTTTATTCAGCTTGTTTAGAATGATGGAATTCCTGAACATTTTTTTGGTAAATATAAGACGTTAACAATTGTTACAATTTCTCCTTTTCTTTTACCTTTGGTCCATGCCTTGATACAGTTTAGTTTCAATTTTGAAAATGCTAATGGTCAGTGCTAATTTTATTGTAATGATCATGTATTATAATCCAAACATTTATTTTTGTAAGCGCTAACAATATTTCATTTCTAAAGCAGTATGCAAATGTAAATCACTTTTCTTATTGGTATTTCGTTCTTATACTGTAGTTGTATATGGTAATCAATACTATCATAAGGCATACTTAAAAACACCCCTTTATGTCTGAAGGGTATAAAAGGGGAAGAAAGCTGAATACGAAATGCTTGTTTGATTTAGTTCTTAACTCTCACTGTGCGAGCGCACGTCAATGCTTTCTTTTCACAAGAGAGCATGTTTGATTTAGAACCGTGAACAGTGGTATAGGTTTTTTTTTTCTTCAAGTATCCTTGTAAAAAGCGTCGTATCGGCTTACAAGAAAAGTCATTTTAAAAATAGGTTGCAGAAGTGGCGTAACCGCACCAAAAAAGTTTGTTTAAGATTCAGGAAGCAGGTACTGGATGCAAGATTTTCACTGCTTCCCACTCTATCTTTCTTCTTGAACGAGCTGTGGGCGAACTGTCGTCAAACCCGTTTCTTCATTAAAAACCATAACAACTTAACGATTTTCTCTTTGTCCTTTGCCTGTCACCAATCTTTCACTCTCTATTTTAACTCTCACACTCACCCAAAGAACTACCTTTCTCTCTTTATTACCTCCATCTCTTTCTCTCAGTTTCGTCCCCTCTCTTTTCTCTATAAATTTCTTTACATTCTTTCACTCCCTCCCACCCTCTCTCTATCTTTCTTTCTCTCTCTCTCTCCTTCTCTCTCTCTCCCTCTTCCTCTTTCTCTCTCTATTCTTGCTCGCTCTCTTCGTACATAATAATTTATGTCTGTATATTTATATCCCTTCTCCCTTTTCCTCCGCTCACTCTTTCTTTTCATCCAACGTTCCCTCTCCTTCTCTTTTAACACATCCTTTCCCTCTTGATTGTCCTTTCCTACTCCTATTCTACTTCTCCTCGACCCTCTCCCTCCCCACTCTGGCTATTTCTTCCCTTCTCAATCATCCTAGTCCTATCTCTTTTTGAACATCTCATTCAATTAACATTTTAGCTGACCTTGTTTGTCTTTGCTTAGGACCCACGCTATCGCATTGTCAACAATTATTGTGGCGATTAAGTTACGAAGACAATCAACATGATCCATTGAAAAAATGTTTCTAAGTAAAGAATAAATGGGCACGGTCGACGAATAAATATGACATCTCGACACAACCTCTCTTAAGTACTTCAATTGCCACAATTGAAATAAATATTGCCTTTTAGGAAATGAAAATGTCCAATCGAGGTAACATTCCGATTGCTGTTGACGGAGCGGGCGGAATCTCCCTCGGGGTCATTGGGTTTAATATCGAAGCCCCTCATAACTTCCCTTCATTATTGCCACGGTGAGGAGAAGGATAGGAAACGTAAACAGAATAAGCCTAAAGGCTAAGAATTATATTCATACTTTAATTGAAATATGAATGAGAAGAGCGCGATCTATTTCAAGGGAATTCGTAGATTGCTCAAGCGCACAAAAGGTGATGTATTTGGCTTAATTCTGTTTAATATCACCAACGAGTAATTGTGGTTATTTGATAGCCATTTTGGACCACACTCAACATTTGTCAATTTTTCAGTTTGCGAAATTCAATTCATAAACGGCTATCGGGTATTTTTTTAAAATAGTAATTCTGTTGATTATCTATTTTTGATTAATAGTTAAGAGTTGATATATTTCCCCCTGATCCATGTAAGTTCCAAGCATTTCAAATGAGAGCTTTGTTTTGGTTTTTATTCTGAATGTGAAATGTTATTGCTCTAAGTTTTCATATCTTCGAGTTGTAAATCAAAGGATAGAAATAAATCCATTGAAGTTTGTTTCGACGAACAGTTTGACGACTGCTTGTCTTGAATGCTCAAACTCAGAAAGTATGGTAATTAGTCGAAACCAATTTTGTTTGTAACACGCAGTGTAAATGTATACGTGCTGAAGGGCAATGGAAGCTAGTGATCAGTATTCTAAAACTCTTGAAAATTTGGTTTATTATTTACCCGGCCTTTTAACGGCTGAGCATAGCCCCTCGATCACGATGTATTTTCGATTTCGGTTAATGTCGTTTTTCTGAAGGTTCATTATTCCAAAAGCTCGATATACCGAGGGTTCGTTATTCCGAAGGTTCGTATATTCATAAGTTACTTTCATTACTACAAAGGTTCATGATTCCGAAAATGACAGAGAACCCTGTATCACTAATTCGGAATTACGAACCTTCGGAATTAAGAACCTTTTGAATAACGAACCTTATTTCATTTTCGGAATTATGGACCCTACTTCATTTGCTGAATTACGCACCTCGCGAATAATGACCCCTTTTTCACTTTCGGAATTATGAACATTCGGATAAACGAACCTTCGGAATTCTTTCGGAATAACGCAACAAATGTTCGGATATGTGTACCCTTCTTCATTTTCGAAATTACGAACCTTCGGAAAACGAATCTTCGGAAAAACGAGTGCCTCCCGTATTTTCTTGGCTGGCTATGTAACATGGATAAGTAGGTCAGACAGACTATTATACGACCATAAGTCCCAAGTGACCGATTTGAACGAGGAAATAAATTGGGTGGATAGCTATTGAATGAGTTGACCTGGAGCCGACTGATTCCATCTTTATTAGATTAAAAAAGTAAAAGTATAAGAGGAAGTTTATTAAAACTGAGGCCTCTTTTAGTCAATCACATTGATTGAGTTATGCCCTTGAGATACCGTGATGGACAAAATAGGGGATGGCCATGAGTATCTCGCTTTTCTTCTGCATTGTGTATGTATAAAACCCCAATAATCTAAAAAAGGTAAATCAAAATGTCAATCAAAGGAAAAAGGGGTGCATACCTTTCGTTCAATTCAATTATAATTTTCAAATGGCGGTTCTCCTGATTACTACTTTTCTGCTCAGTCTTAAACAAAGTCCAATGAGTTTTAAATATGATAAACATGAACCGTACAAGTTGACCTACATGTAAACAAAACAAATTTGTTTTATTGTTATAAAAATATATGGAAAAATGGCTGTCTTCATGCTCATATTTGAATCTTCTTTTATCTTTCTGAAATAAGGATTTACACAAGTTTTCAGAGCCCTCGTCCCTGAAGATTTTTATAAAATAAGACCAAATTATTTTGATTCGATTTATCTGACACCGACAGGTGAAGTAATTCTTCAATGAGAAGGACATGCTAACATGTCGCCTGATCATTCAAATCTTTAACAGAAGTTTCTTTGTGAGCTTTCTAATTTTCCCCTTAGCTTGGAAATATATTTAAAAAAAAAAAGAATAGCTCTTCATTTACCCCATATTAAATATATAATGAGAAATAAAAAAGAATGATAAATACTGACAAATCTAAACCAATTGATCATGAAAATATGCGTGTGTATGTACCAAATTCCGTGTGCAAGGCGTGTGAATTTCAGCAAGATTAAGTAAATTTCTTAACATTTGATAACAATTTTTTTTCGCAGTATATATCAGTTCTTTTATAGCCTACTACTAAATCAATCTCAGTTGCGTCCAGATCGTTCTTTCACAATATAATTGCATGACCAATCTTTTTTAATATTCCACATCACATTCTTCTGCCCTTCTACATTTTATTTTTCCTCATTATTTGTGTATAATATTCCATTCTTTATATCACATAGTCCAGACTGCTGTACATAGAACTCTTAACATGCTACATAAATAATCTCTCTGTGCCACAATGTATTTGTTATCATGGGAATGATAATGATATCAAAGGCTACAGTAGTATTACTTCACTGTTTCAGTGCAAGATTAATCTATAGCAGTGATGTTTGTGCAAAATTGCACGTGCCGCGAACGAGTGACCGAGCAGAGACGCGAAGTAAGCAACCGAAGTGTTAACAATCCACTTGCTTCTGACATCAACTTGTATTTCTACATGCTGAAATTAAAGTTGAGGTGTCCAATATGGATTGCATTGTCGCAAATGAAATGAATAACGTCCTACTTTAGAGGTGTCGTGGTGTAGAGGTGGCGTGGTCGAGTGGCTACGTCATCGGACTGTAGATCACAAGGTCCGCGGTTCGAGTCCCGCCGCGGCACTAATGTCCTTTGGCAAGACATTGATCTACATTTGCCACACTCATCCCAGGTGATGCAAATGGGTACCTGGCAGGAATTAATTTCTTGAAATGCTAGAGGCTTGACATGCTAGAGCGCCGTAATGGCAGCTAAAGCCGGGGTAATAATCTCCAAATTTGGAAGTGCTTAGAGACTTAATTGTAATTTGCGCTATATAAAAATTGAGTATTATTATTATTACTTTATTAGCTTGACTCTCATTCCAAAATTAAATCATAAAAGAAATTTATAAACGTTAAATATCCTTTATGAGGGCAACACAAAGCGAATGAACGGTAATTCTAACATTCAGTCGTCTCGCTCTTTTTCATCATATCATTTTTGCCATTAATTACAAATAATATTTAACATTTCCCTTCAGCGCGTCCATTACTTACGCCACATTATCATTAATCTAAAGAAAATGACTTTAAAAAATGGCCTTCTTCTTGTAGCCAAAGAAAAAAAACCGCCATATGAAAAAAATATAGAAATATCCACATCAAGAGGTAAAGCCACATCCATGCATATCACAATAAACGCGGTTTGATAAACTAATAATGAATTGAAGCAGAGCTAAACGCCGTGGCTAAATGTTTTCATACTAGCCAATAAAGCCAACTGACATTCTTAATCAGATTACTATATACAAAGCCCAAACACAGTACTGTAAGTTTAATGAAATTCACTTCAGAGTTCAATCAATAAAAACGATGTCTGCATATCCATGTTTGAAATGGTCTAAGAGCAAATGTATTCTCGTTGGCTGTCTGCAAGAAGGTCGTAAGAGCTGTGTCAATCTCAGTAAGAGCCTTCTTGTGGGTAGCTGACGTTATCTGACTTCGTGCATGTGGCGGGTGTCCTATTGTCTACTCATTTCAAAACACTCTCTTGCGCGGTGCTGAATTTTTCGATTAACACGTTGCATTTTTAAGTGTTGCGTCGGGCTTCCCAGCATTTGCCTTTCGAAATAAAGTTATTTTTAGATGAGTTACGAATCTCCTCAGGTAGCAATTTAGCGACAATAATAAGATGCTCAGGGGGTGTTTCACAAAGACTAAGATTGACTTAACTATGGCAGGCCATTCATGCCATTGATTGCTCTCACCATTGGTCTCTCAATTATGATCTTTCGATAATATTTTTTTCTTCAATAATGAATCATCAAAAAAGGTGAATTCTGTAGATTTGTTAACACGATTTGTACGTCCCTTGAGAGACCAATGCCAGTAAATGGTGAGAGCAAACAGTGGCATGAACGGCCTGGCATAGTTAAGTCCGACTTAGAGTCGATCTTAGTCTTTGTGAAACACTCCCCTGGATTGGTGATATAACTGCTGCGGGGAAGAGGAGAATTTTTTAATTTAAAAATCAACCCTGAAAATTAATCCGATACAACATCCAGTTTTCAGGAAAAGAATTGCAATAGGTGACCAATTGCAAAATGAACTGGTAATCTTACTAATCGAGGCTCAGCATATTAGGTGGTGGTAATAGTGGTTTTAAAATCAGTGTCTTAGCTATAATTCCATATCGTTTTTCCAAAGGCACATCACATTATTTAAAAGAGTCACCACCTTTGCACGTTAAGAACCCACTGAAGATTAGGGGGAAACCCCGGTGTAGTGGTCCACCTGCACGCCCTAAATCAGTTATGCCGGGAGGAGAGACCCGAGGGTTACGGTGATTCAGCTCCCTTTTTACGAATATAATAATAATTTCACAGGTTCATGAGTCCGAAACACACATTTTCGATACCAGGGGGTTCGTAATACCGAAAATGAAGTAGAACCTGTATCAATTTCGGAATTACGAACCTTCGGAATAATGAACCCTTCGGAACAGTGAACCATATCATATATTTCATTGATAGAATTTTGCTCATGAGAATTTTCTCCACCTATTAAGATCGGTACATCCCCATGAAGTCACTGGTAGAAACAAAATATAAAGAGAAGGTTGAGTTCTGATAAAATGATGAAAAATACATTTTGAACTTCCCTTTCTTGTTATGTCTGGTTGATTTTCAAAACGCATTCATTTTCGAAATATGAGGCGAACTAATTAAAGTGATTGGACCAAACAGCCATGGTACGTGCATGTGTAATCCCATATACCCATTCTAGTGGTTCTGAATGTACATGTGTTATTCATCAAGATTGAGTCAATATCTCCATGATTCGGAAACCTCACTATGTACAGCGATTCTTATGTATTGTTGATAACAGGCGCAGCTACTTTATTAAATGGGGATCTAAATGGGGATCATGTGCAGGTGGACCATGCACTACACTCGGGTTTCCCCCTACTCTTATACGAATAATGCAGTAAGTTCTTAACGTGCAAAGGTGTTGACTCTTCTCTACACGGGGCCTTTATTTAACGTCCTATCCAAGGGACGGAGTATTTTCCACTTAGCATGGCCTGCGTCTATGAAACAGGGGAAGGGCAAGCTAACACACAGCGCAGGCTTTAGTCATCTGCCTGGGTTGGATTCGAACCCACGATCTTTGGTTCGACATGCAGACTCTTTACCGACTGAGCCAATTCGCCTCCTGTATGTATGAACTGACCTCGTTAAATGGTACCCCGAAAAGTGGATTCCGCTTCTATACATTTCTTTTGTTTAAAAACGAACCCCTTATTTTCTTTTATTATAAAATCTAGTTCAAGTTAAAGTTCTACTTTTTTATTTCACATTACACGTTATCAGTTTATTTTCAACACTTGAAATTATCGTTACCGTTACAGGAATTTCGCTACTCTATTGTATTGAGAGACTAAACAAATACATGCATGCTCTGACTATGTATTTGATTGTCGTGTTCGCACATTTCAAACCATGTTGCATAAAACTATTAACAGTGCAATATTTGATTTTTGGTCTTTACGATCATGCTTTATAAGAAATGCATTTGTAATTATCGAGGTACTTTTGATAAACATAATTATAAGAACATCATGAAATATATCGACTTTATCATTCTTGTTAATTAAGGTTTAAATAGGAAATGAAGATACGTTGGAGCCTATAGTAAGAGCTGTTTATGTTAAGTTGAATTTATGTGACTTTACACATATCAAATGTTATTAATCAGAAAATTTAATCACTATGTATTATGTCTTCGATTTATCATCACATTTGATTATGTAACGATGATTGATCATGATGGTTTCATATGCTGTACGAAATTCTGCAATTCAGCCATGTGACTGCGATTAAGTTATGAAATACACCATTTCCAATACCATTACTATAGGTTTTCGCGTCCAATTTTCATATAATATTATTTGTCACTCAAATCAATAAGGGCGCATTGTCGTCTTCCGATCGGTCTTTCATATTTAAAATCCCGGCAATGGAATTGATTTGGAGACACGCGATTATATTAATGAGCATCTAAACTAATCTATCGGCAAAAAAATTTCAGTCTAGGGCGTTCCAATTTTTGTTATACGCATTCGATTTATCTTTATGGCAAAAACATTCGTTAACGATTTCAAATTTCGTGTCTTGAATTTGTGGTTCGTGCATTCAAATTAACAAAGAAACCGTGAGAAGCCTGTTTGGGCAATCTATTTTATTTTGGGGAAATCAAGTTACTGATTCGCTCATTTAGATTCATGGATTCCGTATGTTTGTATTATTGTGTTGTGTGTGTTGTGTTTTTGTCTCGATATACATGTATCTCTATCTGTACTATCTCTATCTCTTTCTCTGTAAAATACATACCCGCATAGCCTTGATGCGTCAAAATCATGTATATCCTCTTTTTGTTCACGGGATTTCTTGTTGCTCCATATACAAAGTCATCAGATTGTTAAACTTTTCACATTTTTATCATGTTTACAAGGACAGAATGATTGTTACTTTCTTTGTTTTGATCAGTCTGGAGGGTCTGATTTAAACAATTTCATGACATTTTGCATGTGTGTGTGTGTGTGTTTATTGGATTTTTACAGACGTGTATCAATCAGATATGATTATTTACGTCTGGGGACCGACCTTTAAACGTCACCATCCGAAAGACGTGACTCAGTTTCGAACCTGCATCCTCGGCTGAATCAGCTTGTAACTTCCACTGTTAGCTGGATTACAGGCGCACGCCACAACGCCATGTTGTCTTAATAATGCTTATAAATGGCAGGTACATGTTTTTTTTTTTCTTCAACTTTAAATCCTTTATTTCATTTTTTCATCATGTTCATACGGGGCCTTTGGGAGCTAGTTAGAATAAAGTGATCATGAACGCAATTTGATTGAGAATGAGCATGGAAGGCCTACATGTATACTCATTATAGTTGGTCTTGGATGATGCATTTTAGATATAATGCCCTTATTTAAAACATGCTTGCCCTTTCCTGAATTTGAATGACTGAAGAAAAGTCGAGGCAATCGGCTTCTTATTTTGAATGCCTATTTCTTAAGTTTTATGCTCCTAGTTGAAATTTAAATGATTTCTTTGCAAACAAATTTGTTGCAAGGATAACAAATTCGAACGAGGTAAAATTATTTCGAAACCCATCCCTAAAATTGCATGCTCTTTTTCTAAATTCAGGTGACTCATTTGCAGATTTTTTTGTGGACTGATAACACAGTCTAACGAGAGAAAAATTAATTGAATGACCATTCGGTAAATCGAATGTTCCTTATTTGAAATTAAAAGACTCATTTGAAGAGCTCGTTTTATGAATAACGAATTTGAATTCGAATTACAATTTACTGTAGCGATCACAACTATCGTGAATTTTAATGCTCTTATAACATTAAACCGATTAACCATATTGCAAAATTGAGCGGGAAAATCTACATGTATATCAAGAACTAAGATTGTTCATTAATTGTATGAGCTCCGAGGTTACTATAAGCCTCTTCACATGCATACGCTAACGAAAACCGTAGACAACCTAATAAATGAATGCAGTACCTCTGACTGGCAAATGCAAGAAGTATTACTGCATCTTTACTTTATTTTCCCCAAAGTAATAAGCCGAAATTCTGTCCTTGAATCCTTTTGAGGTTCTGCTCAGAACCGGAAGTGCGTTTACTCAAGTCATTTAACCTACTGCCTATACTGGAACCAGGGCCCATTTCACAAAACATGTCATCAATGACAAATGACAGTTTTTGTTATAAGCTAGCGAAAACCTTGCTTATGATTGGTTCTCAGCAGATTTTCACTGATTTTTGTACTTTGTCATTGAAAAAAGGCTTTGTGAAACGGGTCCCAGGTTGTCCCTGTATTAAGCCTATGGGGATTAGAGAATTCAGTAGTCGACGGGTTAATTCAGGGTGAATGTCCTTCTGGACAGCTTAAGGATTTTATCACCATACCCTATCTTCAGGGCAGTATCGCTTCAGTATAAATGTCATATTTATGACCATCACTCGTACTTTTTTTTCTTCTCAATGCGATATGAGAACTCTATTTATTTGCCTGAGGTCACTCTCGTGGAATATATGGAATGTTTTCCATCATTTCTGGCGGCCATTGAACCACTCAAAGAATCCCATCTTGTTTTCTTCATTCAGTCTCACTCAGGTAATATATACACCATTTTCACACATCGTGCTTTCCCGATTTGCATTTTCCGTCTGTATCTGACAATGTGATGCGATGGCACTTTGAAGGTATAAAATCTCCATAACTGAACTGCTTACCAACTTGCAATATGTAAAGCTGTCCGCCCGACTTATGATCTAGAGATCTCTTGAGAGATAAACACTTGCTGCTTTGAAGTAGAATTCACCTTTTCTTCTACGTTTTCTACATTTCCTGTGCAGTACCTAACCGTTTGATTGCTAAGTGAAGCCAATTTTCCAAACCTCTATCATAAAAGATATAAATTGGTGTGCATGAAATGAGATATATAATATATGAAATATCTGGAGTATTTGAAGAATTATATGAATAAAATTAGGAAATTATTGAAGAATGGTGGAAACAAAATGTTGTAGCAGGAATTCATTTGCCTATGGGCGCAGAAGCGGAAGAGTAGGAGCATAGGTTAACAAGAGAAGCAGAGAGACGTTTGATAAAGCTGTTTAAAAGAGACGGCGAGCGGACATTATAAAAAATCAAATCTTGAAAACTGACCAACTTGCAATTATAGGCCCATTTACACATTCCCAAACACCATTTTGAAGAAGAAGAACAAAAATCGCAAATTTTGTCGACTACCATTTACACTACTTAAAAAAAAAACAATTAAAATTGCTATGATGCTATGACTGCAGTGTAAATGCAGCATACGTAAAACTTTTCGGCTGCCTGGTGATCTAGATCCCATGAGAGATAAATCTCCGAGGCTTTGGAACACCCATTTACCGCTCAAGCTGCTTCTAAGTGACCTGGATTTAGCACACCATGTTACAAGACTTAATCAAGCCATAAAATAATTCAGCAAGCCAACTTACGCCTTGATGTAGTTGAGAACAAGAGTTCTAGTATCAAGATTGAGAAGGATAGCCGGAATCAATAGTAAAACGAGAGGAAAAAATGATGAAATTAGGCCAACAACACGTCATGCATTGTAATAGGAGATATGGGTTTATTACGACGATGCTATGAAAAGTGATTCTGAGATCGAAGTGATTTCTGGCTTCCCAGCGTGTCCGAAAGCTATTGTGATGGACAAAAATACCAGAATCGATGGAAGGATGCTGTGTTACAGGAAAATGATATGTATGGTGGGTATAGTCGTCCATGCATGTGACGACTGTCTGCACAACCAACAAGTGCGGAGAGCAATAGCAGATGGAGAATAGATGTATTTTGTACAGAGGCGTAGACAGAGAGAGAGAGAGAGAGAGAGAGAAGGAGAGAGAGGGAGGGGGTGGGGGAGAAAGGAAGGAAGATGGAGAGAAATAATGTATTAATAGTTTTTTTAATTACGCATGATTATGTTCGAGGAATGCCTTCCTGCCAGGTACACATTAACCACACCTGGGTGGAGAGTGGCAATTGTAGATTAATGTCTTGCCAAAGGACATTAGTGCCGCGGCTGGGAATCGAACCGCGAACCATGTAATCCATAGTCCGGGGACGTATCCATCGTACCACAACACCTCAAAGGAACGTGAAAAAGAGAGAACATGCGCCCATCCCGGCCCCCAATCGATTACCCCCAACTTGAACACATGATCTCAACACATTCGTTAAAAAAATCTTGAGGACGTTTAAATGTTTGTAGAACGTTAAATTATAGTACGTCCCAAAATTGTTTATGTGACCTGGCCTGGGTGACTACCGGTCCAATCACTTCGTAAGACATGTGCTCCCAGTGAATAGATGGACCCACGCTACGCCCTTGATCCTGTCTACGGTAGATATGAAAATAGTATGTAAGACCTGGGCCCCATTTCACAAAACTTGTCATCAAATGACAGTTTTGTTATAAGCCAGTGAAATCCTTGCTTCTGATTGGTTATCAGCAGATTTGTCACTGATTTTTGACATTTGTCATTGAAAAAAGGCTTCGGTGAAACGGACCCCAGGTGTGAACTGATCCTTGATAGAGAGTATGTGAAAATGACGCTAGAGAAGAAAAAAAGACAAGACAAAACAGCGTCAATGTTTGAGGCACATTCAGATAGGAGAACGCAATAAATATAATTCGGACGTTCATGAATGATTGGGTAGAAACCGTATCCGGACCCCTACCCCCTGGACAACCACCCCCGGATAACCACCCCCAGGATAACCACCCTCTAGGACAACTACCCCCTAGGACAACTACCCCCGGACAACTACCCCCAGACAACTACCCCCTAGGACAACCACCCTCTAGGACAACTATCCCCGGACAACAAACCCAGACAACTAACCCCTAGGATAGTCCCACAACGGAAAGGAAATGCATCCACTTTTTATTTCACAGTAGGTTAGCAGATGAAGGAATCAAGCAACGAACGTTACATAATTAATAAAAAGCCTTACTTTTCCTTCCCCATATAAATCATATTAGGCGACCCCTTTATTATGACTTCTCTGGGTTGATAAGATAATAAGAGGAAATGCTTCGGAAACGGAAAAGAATGTTTAATTTAGCTAAAAAGTCGAAAGAAACATCACACTGGAAAAAGTTCAGACAATTAAGACGGGACATTAAAAGAATGCTGAAATCAAAATACAAAAATTATTTGCTAAGCAAATTTTGTGACGATATGAAAAGGAGCTCGAGACGATTTTGGAACTTTCTTAAGTCAAAGAAGAAACGTCATAACCCGATACCGTACTTAAAGCTGAACGGTAATACTCTTCTTGGAGACAAACAAATAGCAGATGCTTTTAATAAACAATTTGAGTCTGTTTTTCAACGGTACAAAAAATGTATTTTCAACCATTTATATAAAGAAACAAATAATGTTCCTGTAAATGAATGACATCCTAACAGATGTATGTAAACTGGTTAAGAACATTGATGTTACTAAGGCTCAAGGCCCAGACGGCCTAGCTCCACGTGTACTCAAAGACGGAGCAGAGCAACGAGCACCCTCGGTTTATTAGCTATCCGATATATCTCTTTTAACAGGAGAGTCGCCAACGGACTGGCGTATTATACAAATAATACACAGCAGTGAGGGCATTAGTAAGAATTACACAAGGTACCTTTGGGACAGTCTAACACGCCCGAGGCGATAGCCGAGGGTGTTTTGACTGTTTCGAAGGTACCGAGTGTGGGTAATTTTACTAATGCCCGAACAAAATGATGTGTATTATTTGTTTTATAAGATGATGTTTTTATTTGTTTTATAAAATTATGTTTTATAACATGATTTTACTAATGACAGTTTATTAGCATTTACTAATGACCGGTCATTAGTAAAATTACATGTTAAGCAAAATAAATGCCTGGTCACGTGTACGCTCTCAACCAATCATTTGATTAGGATCCGCTTCATCATCTTATAACGCCCTATATCTCTAACCTCGCTTACTTGTAAATTGTTAGAAAGGCTCGTTTGTAAAAATGTTGTTGAACACTTTAGTGCACACAATGTTTGTTGAAGCCACGGTTTCGTTACGCCACTTAGTGAAAAGTTATTACATGTATATTAATAATCTTATTAGACGTCATTTCTTAATGACTGCATATAGGTGGCTGCGTAAACACAGACCTCTGACGAAACAGCAATGAGAATCTGTAACTTAATTTTTTGTTATGAACATTAAAATCATTTCACTAAAAGCAAAATACGTATGGGTGGCTGCGTATGAAAATTAAAATCATGGGTGGCTGCGTAAACGCTGGTCTCTGTAAAAACACCTATAATTATACTAATAATAGTGGGTTTTTGTACAGCGCTCATAATCTTTTATACTTGATACTCCTGGCGCTCCGCAATTATTACCCCGGCTTTAGCATGGCTTCCATTACGGCGCTTTATATGTCCAGGAATTAATTACTGCAAGAACTATGAGAAGTTACTAAAAGCAAATTACATTTGGGTGATTGCGTTATGAAAATTAAAATCATTTCACTAAAAGCAAAATACAAAGTACACAACGAGAACAATGATCAGTAGCTATTCACAGCACCGAACACATTATTTCATATTTGTCACGGGCTTAAAACAAAAACAAACAATGTTTTGAGTAATAAATCAACAATATCAAGAATTGCTGTCAAAACTTTTTTTAAACTTTGCTTTGCGGTTGTTCAGCTGTAAATCTCTAAGTCGACTTTTAAGCAGAGGCTAAGAATTAAGAGCACTGCTTTATCAAACTAATTTCACACTCAGGGGTCAAAATTATAGCAAAGAAGATTGTTTTGCAGGACCCCCAAAAAAAAAAAGAGAGAAAAATAATAAAAAAGAATTAATAAGATGAGTTCAAATGGCGTCATCCTTTTGTTAGGAACTTGAAATCGGAATTAGAACTATTCTCACCGGATACCGTAAGAAATATTGACGTTTAGTTGTTTGTGTATAAGGTAGATGTCAAGTATTTATATAATTACGCCTAAAATCACATCAGAACAAAAAATAGATAGTTCCATCCTTTGAAATTGAGTTTGCCAATCCTGTCATTAGAAAAAATATATATACAAGTACACCTGCCCCCGTTTCTTGGGAACGCCATAGTTTATCATAAAAAACGAATGATGTCTTCATCAAAATATCATAAATCTAGTTCGTAAAAGATCCAACTTTGAGGAAAGATTTTAAGTTCTTCCTTTTCGCACTAAGTGACATATTATTTGACTTTGATGTACGGGTTTCTGCATGGTAAATTTGTATTGGTAAAACATCACCTTTATGGAGATGTGTTAGTGCATTCAAGTACATTCAACATGCAATCGTTCATAAAGATTGCAAAATGGGAAACTATAGAAAGAGTAATAGCAAAATCTGAACATCCCGTTCATGCAAAAGAGGTATGTCAATTTTAGTGAACCTGTAATTGACAAGTGAGCAGGTTTGAAATATGATTTGAAACCTTTCTTTGCGCATGATCTCCATCATTGGTCAAACTGTAAGCAAACAATGTCGATTTGGTATGGTACTTACACCGAACCAAGGCACAAATGTCCACCTTTCAGTTTCTAACTTATACGTTCAGGTACATGTTTAAAGTTCTTTATCACGTAATCATTCACTCTTTTCAGGCAGAACTTGAAGACGTTGATGTTCGAAGTACATTTTGTAATTTGGTTTGTATGTTTAAGTACACATTCGCTGGTTTTATATTCAAGCACCATTATAAATATGCACGAATAGATTTATCAAATGCATGACAGATTGTGAATTTCTGTTAACATTTTTTATTTCCATTGCACCGCAAATGTTATCGTCTGTAGCCTTCAAAATGCATCGAGTGCTATTCATGTGTTAAGCATTTTATTTATAAAAAGAATTACGAGTCTGCCGAAGCGTAGAGATCATTTATTTATAGTAATCAAATGTAAAGGGCCTGAAAGGACCCACGAGGAACCACCATTTAATGACAAATGTTCTCCTTTCCTCCTTCAGAGGAGCTTAATTTGTTCTTTTTATATGGTTAGTGACATGACAGATTTAACTTGAAAACTAGTCAAGCGAAACCTTTCGACTTCCCCATCAATATAATAATTGCTAAAACAATTTCATAGTCTGGGGGTATACTCGCTTCAGAATTAAACTGAAATTAAGAAGAAGATGGAGAGAGAGAGAGAGAGAGAGAGCGGGGTGGGGGCGTGAATAGGGCAGAGAGGGTTAGAAATTGGGAGGAAATGTGCGTGTGTGTGTGTGTGCGTGGGGTGATAATTGTTTCTGTGCGTGAGAAAGAGTGTGAGAGAGAGAGAGAGAGAGACGGGTGAGATGGAAAATGTACCTGAGAACAACATGCTTACGTGGGTGTGTACATGTCGAGTCATCATGGTTTGGTTTTATTTTCTGTAGAAAAAAATATATATACAAATGAATTTAAAAATTAATGATAATTACTTAAAAATAATACGGATGGATCGCTCTATTCAGAGCCATTCATTTAATGGATCTGTTCGTCTGCTGTTCTGTTTTTATGTTTACACCTTTCTCTTCTTTCTAAAGATTAATTCAGGGTGTGAACGATATTTCTATAGCTTTGGCGTCATGTTTTCTATCCATGTATTTTGGTCAAATAATAATAATAATAATAATATATCTGCTTATATAGCGCTTAATACATCGGCAAGTCCAAGTTTCTATGCGCTTTACAGTTATTACCCCCGGTCATCGGATTCTGGCATGCCCGCACACAATGTATGCACTTTCTTCACTCCCTGGGGAGCATTCCAGCAAGAGCTTCTAAGCTCAAATTGCTAAGCATACTACATTGGCTTTCAAACTCTGATCGATAAAAATTACAGATAAATTAAATGCCAAGCCTCATTTCTCTAGGAGTGTTAAGGGAATATGGATACAAATGTAAAGTGATACGTCACTGGTAGAAATCGGGTCAAATTGGTTTTCTGTCTGTAATTAGGAGAGGGTGGGGGGGGGTGGGGGAGAATAAAAACTCGTTTGAATGAAAATGTGTTTTTTTGTCTAGCCATGCATTTATGACATGGTATATTATTCAATGGGTCGAATGAAAAGTAAAAGTAGATATTGCTTGTTTGAAATATCTTGTGTTTGGAGCCAGAAGCTCGTTAACCATGTTAACTCTGTGATAAAGCATAGGAGTTAACGCCCTTCTGGCTCCAAACAGATGTTATGTTAAAGGGTGACTAAATTACAAATTCATATTGACTTTTGTTGATCTGTAATAATGTATACATCACATATTTTTTGACTTTTTGATGTACATTTATGTCATATATTTTATATCATTTTTTCTATTACTTTTGTTCAACCTGCTAAGCTCCCCCCTATAAAACCCTCCAAAAGCAAATGACTTCTGTGACATCATCAGCTAGATGAACAAAAGACATTGGTATGTCCCTTCCTTCAACTGACCACCTGTTCACAATAGCATTGCATGTTTTTTATACAATGCCCATGCACTCACAAAATTCAATTACATTTTAAGCAGTTGCTATGTCAGAAATCCCCAAGCAACACCATGAAAAGAAGGGTTTCAATGGGCTATTATATGACAACATGCAATGCTAATGCAATAAGGTACTCAGTGGGTGAGGACATACCCGTCCTTTGTTCATGTTTATCTAGCTGACTGATGAATGACTGGTGATGATGTCACAGAAGTCATTTGCTTCTGGATGTGTTTTTTTATAGGGGGAGCTTAGCAGTTAGAACAAAAGTAAAAGAATAAATAATATAAAAAACATCACAAAATGTACATCAAAAAGTCAAAAGATATGTGATGTATACATTATTACAGATCAACAAAAGTCAACATGCATTTGTAATTTAGTCACCCTTTAAGAGGCAAACATTAAGCCTTGAATAGGTTTTCTCTTTTAGCATGAGGCATAACGAGACACTGGCCGGTTACTTAAATTAATGGCATCAATCATACGACATGAATGCCTGCTAATTTCATATGTCATGATCAATGCCGTCTTTCATAATTTGTAATTACATTAAAAGTGAAGGGACTAATGGCAAAGATAGGATTTTTAAAGAAAATTGGGTCAAGTGTAATTACTCGACACCATGATACGCGGTCGCCATTACACCCCGGCCACACCAACGAGGCCGACACCAGACTAACAATTGACCATACAGTGCACCCTGAATGGTAAGGATTCAGTCGATTGTCGTTCGATGTTGCGGTGTGAGTGAGGTATTATGACGTGTCGGACTTCTCAGCGAGAGTTAGGGAGAGAGAGAGAGAGAGAGAGAGAAAGGAAGAGAGTTTTGGGATCATGATGGATGGGTGTCAAATCAAAATGAGAACTGGACGAGAAGAATATCGAGAGAGAGAGAGAGTGAGAGAGAAAGAGAGAAAGAGAGAGAGAGAGAGAGGGCGGCGGAGGGGAAGTTTGGTTTGTAATGGATGGGAGTCAAATCAAAACGAGATCTTGATGATGGAAATATCACAACAGAGTGAGAGAGAGAGAGAGAGAGAGAGGGGGAGAGTTTTCAAACCACTCGACTGCGAGGGAGGTGTTGCAAGCAACTAAGGCGCAAAATGCAATTTGTAGCGTTTGGTGGGTTTAGTAAGATATTTTTATTCATGAAAGAAAATGATTTAAGGCAAAGTAATCATAATTTGTAGTTGTATTATGAAAAGTTCGTCGTTCGTGTAATGCGAACGTGTCATACTTCCTTACATATTAAAGTAAATGATAATTACAATATTTCCCTGCATACTCTACAAAGTAGATTACTCGAAATTGAAATATGAGAATTAGCATACTTTCGATGTGCGGTGGGTAGTCAAAAGTAATTGCAATACGTGCCCGAGTGAAGACCTCAAAACTGCTAATAATGAAAAGTAGGATAACTTAATTAAATTTGCACAGACCGGTCTCCATTCCACGATAACAATAACGGATAAGCCTGACCCGAAGCTAGGGAATCAACACAAACTTATGACATTCGCCATTACTCTACCATTAAATATACCAATCTCTGTGGAAGAAGGTTGCTTCCTATTTAATAGGGATGGAATTTTATCTCAGAAGTATCTAGGACAATTAATAAGGGTACCATGACCCAGTTATATGAACATGTGATTTCTTTAGAATTTGGCCATTATTTCGTCCAATTGAGAGATAGGTCGTGTATTTGCCACCAAACAAATATTGAATAACTCTATGGCAGATCGCTGACGTATGAAAAAAATTTCAGATCTGAGCTAGTTAACCTAATTCGAAGTGGGTTCATAGTATATAGTGTGCATTTAAATGAGATTAGATCCTCACTATCAGTTGTAATCAGTCAGTTTTTATTCATCAAATTTACGCAAATATTATACGGATATTTACTGCTCGGGTGTGTAATATAATATTTGTTTGGACCGCCGCGCCGAAGGGAGTTAAATATATTTTCCCAAGGGGTTATATTTTCAAGAATCGCGCAGCGCTGAGGGCAAAAATTATCACAAGGGTTAATGTATAGAAATATATCGCACATTACAACTTCAAAACGTTTCGTCAGTCTTTCTTAATTTGATGATGTGGTTTTTACACTTTTACTTTCCCTTTAATTCACAATATTTAAAGTTTAAAAATGACATGCATTTTATTCAGCCTTTGGGCTGCTATACGTAATTTTCAATGTTACTCTGTAATATTGTTATTGTAATCGATAGATGTATGAAATTTGATATATGCTTATCAAATTCTATATGGATAAAAGGGATTTCTTTGGAGCTTGTTAAATTCTGTGTGCAGTTGAGAGATTGGTCGTGTATTTGCCACCAAACAAACATTGACTAACTCTATCGCAGCTGACGTCTGACAAATATTTCATCTCTCAGCTAGTTATCCAAATTCGAAGTGGGTTCATAGAGTGTGCGTTTGAATGTGGTTAGATCCTCACTATCAGTTGTAATCAATCAGTTCGGGAAATAAAATCTTTATTCATTAAAATGACGCCAATATTATACAGATATTGACTATTAGGGTGTGTAATATAATATTTTTGGGACCCCCGAAGGGAGATATATTTTCCCATGGGATTATATTTTCATGAATCGCGCAGCGCTGAGGGAGAAATAATTATGATCACGAGGGAAAATGTACAGAAATATATGGCACATCATAACTTCAAAGCGTTTCGTAAATGTTTCAATATTTCCCAGTGATGTGGTTTTTAAACTTTACTTTCCCTTTAATCAACCATTTTAGATAATAATATTGGTTTCTTATATAGCGCACGTATCGACCTTGCAAGGTGCTCAAGGCGCTCCAACATTACCCGGCTATGCTAGGCTGCCGATTTCGGCTCACGCCATTCAAGGAATTCCTTCCTACCGGTACCCATTTAACACCTGGTTGGAGAGTGGCAAGTGTAGATTAATGTCTTGCCAAAGGACATTCATTAGTAAAGTTTAAAAATGACATGCAATTCAGCCTTTGGGCTGCTAGAGGTAATTTTCAATGGTACTTTGTAATATTGTTATTTTAATCCAACGATATATAAAATTTGATATAAGCCTATCAAGTCATATTTGAATAAAAATCTTTACATTGGCATTTTACATAGAAGTGGTGTATTTTATTTCCTTATGCCATGGTTAAATACTGTGGACAGGGGATCTTTCAATTTTCCGGATGGAGATGCAACTTCTTGACATTATATGTCATTTTCCCTTCTTTCTTTCTCCCCCTACCCCCTCCCCTCTCTCTCTCTCTCTCTCTCTCTCTCTCTCTCTCTCTCTCTCTCTCTCTCATCTCTATCTCTCTCTCTCTCTCTCTCTCATCTCTATCTCTCTTTCATCTCTATCTCTCTTTCATCTCTATCTCTCTTTCTCTTTCTCTTTCTCTCAATCTCCTTCTCCCTCTCTCTCTCTCGCTCAAAAAGGGAGAGGCCGAGGGAGGAAAGGAAGAGAAAGGGTATGACCCATTCATTTCACAACACTCTCATTCACCTAGTGAAACCTTTGTAATCTCCCCCTCCCCGGACAGCAGTGTCTCCTTTCCTAATATAATTATACAGATTAAATTATATGATATATCATAAACCTAAGCTTTTTATTAAGCTTATTTTGTATTACTGGTTACAAAGTTTTACCATTTAATTTACATTATTTTGAAGAGAGTATTATCGGTGCTGTGAGGTGCTCGATATATACGAATTGGAAACAAGTTGGTCCTTGAACGAAATTCGATTACACTGCTGTATTAATCTTTCGGCATTCTTATCCCATAATTTGATTGCAGGATGACCAATGCTAAAATGGTAATATTATATAGAATCTATAGCAATTCGACTAATGAGCCTAGATTTTATGAGCGCTTCATATCGACCCACATTTTCAATTTTTCGAGAGGTTTTTCGCTTGGATGCACTTACAAATTATCACCCGGTATTGCTACAATCCTGAGGGGTTTCGTTATTGATGATGATCAACAGCACTTGTATGGCGCAATCTGTTTCAAACATTCAAAGGCGGGGGGGGAGGTGGAGGGGGAGGTGGAGGGGGAGGTGGAGGGGTCGATTTTCTCAAAGCAGATATAAACATTTGCTTCCACGACCCCATGTAGCGTTCCTTGTCAGCACCCTCATCGCTGAAACGTTAACTGTTTTTTTTTATCCATTTGTCCACCCCCCCTCGAATGGTGATCATGGTCCCACGTTAAAAACCACGAATTTAAATGGTACGACTGGAAAATTCTACATGAAACAAAAGGATTCTGGTGTTGTGTTTGGTCATCTATAGATTCAATCATATCTTAATTCACTAGGATCTGCTGACAGCAAACCTAACTTAAAACTTTGTATAAACTGCAAAATGCCCTAGTTACGACACCATACGTATATTTACCAGAGGTTTAACTCTGGTGCTGAAGGGGCTGAGAGAGAGAGAGAGAAAGAGAGCTCCAAAAAAATCCAGCATTTTGAGGGTTAACGAAAGGGAACACAGAATAAAACACTTATTTCATGCTGACAGATTACATTTCTGGTTGATTTCCCGCAGCCAAATGCAATTCATTTTCATTATCTTAATGAACAAAGTAGTAAATTATTACGAACACCGATTTTTAATTAATTACCTGTAAATTAAATTGGCATTGAAACAAAAGCATAATTATTATGGACATCTAAGCCTCTATATAATTATGGAGGACGATTTGCATCACTAAAAAAGATTGACATTTTCGTTCGTATGATTTTGTCAACCCATTCAGGGTATATGCTCACATTTTATGGTTTGGCTCAATGGCTTTTTACCCGGATTACCAACAAATATATCATATGCAAGAAAAGTGTAAAAGAGGGAGGAAAATTATATCTAGTATGGCCAATTTGAAAGAAATTCAAATTTGCCTCTTAACTATGCCTGTACGAATGGACTAACGTGCACCTGTGCATATGTGGAAGAAGATATAGCTAAAAATCTGATATTAGCATAGTGAAGGGACAAGATTTACATATCGATTCAGAAGCAGTGCGAAACCTGATTTGAGGAATTTTGACCGAGTAAGGAAACCAGAATATGCAGTGCACATCTGAAGGCCAACGCATATCTTGTGACTACGTCGTGACTTTTCGATTTGCACGTTCACTAGTGGACTGCTACCAATGCGGTCATTTTTTAAGCAGGGTTGACGAGGCACGCTCATGCACACTGCTTCAAAAATGACCGCATACGTCGCAGTCCACTATAGTGAAAAGTCCATTAGGCTAGTAGAAACGATTTACGACTGTCCTCCGGCTTAAACCCGATTAGGGATTTTCTCAAAGTAGAAAGGCCTAGAGAAATATGTACTTTTGATATCCAGGTTGTTTTCAAAATGTAATTATCAAATTAAAATTTTGTAAAATCTCATAGATTGTGAATTTCGTCCGCGAAAAATCAAAACGTAGACCGGTCAAAGGGTATACGGTGATTCGAAGAAAAAAACATACTCATTGTTCTTGTTCGTCGTATAAAAAAAAAACCGGCCGCCCCCTCCCAAACAAAGAGAGAGAGAGAGGGAGGGAGGGAGAGAGAGAGAGAGAGAGAGAGAGAGGGAGAGAGAGAGAGAAATTAAAATCTACAGGCGATTCGGGGAAAAGATATTATATGGAAATGGGAATAACGTCAGACAAAAAATTTATAGAATGGCAGTACTCTGAAGAGAAAATACACGAAAATATAATGTAAAGACATAATAATAAAGAGGTAATAATGATTATTTAAGACTAGCATCATCAACTAAAATAATATAATAAATCATCATGGCATTCATATCGGGCATAAATATGTGGGGCATATGGGTCTGCATAGCATTAATATCTAGGGATAATTAGAAAAAGATAAAGATATAGAGGAAAAAATAGTTTATAAGAAAAAAGCACGGCCAAGAGATAGAAACATGAAATTATTAATGCATGTATACTTTCTTGCAACTATCTTTATATGCAATAATTATAAAATAGAGGCATTAACATTGTGAAAAGGGCAGAATAGTGATACAAACCCGAAAGCCTAAGTTGTCAAACGAACGTAGAAAGCACGGAATGCAACCTGTGATTGCATATACTTTAAAAGATGAAATAAAACACTCGTTGCTTGTTTAAGGGTGATATTCAATCAGATACAGATCTTTGGAGTTGTTTTTGTCTCATTTTATTCAGTTGATATTTTGTTTATAGATGCAGTTGACATAAATTAGGGCGGGTTTCTACGTACTTGCATTGCTATTATTGACGTCTCGACAACTGTTATGGCATTAATACGTGTAGCTGTCGGAGGAATTTCATTTATTATAGCATGAAAATTATTCTTTATTGAATAAGATTGAAAGTTATGATCATTTTGAAGACTGGCTTGACGGCATCATAAAGTTCACGCAAGTAGGGGAATGACCTCAATCGGCAATACCATACAGAACAACATTGGCACGCTTTAGCCCTCTTTCAGTATAGCACTCTTACAATAAATATATCACAGCGCTTTACATGTTTTTCTATTTATTTGATTTCCAGGAAGATAACATCAAACGAAAACATGTACACAGTAGACACAATGATAGTATACATAGGTGATGATAATAATAATAATTAAAAAACGGAAAACAAGAACAACAAACGATGCCGGGGGTTGTCCCTAGGAAGTAAGTCTATACATTTCTGTTTAAGGGCTTTCCACATTGGTTGTTTTTGTTTAGATTTTAAAAAAATTACCCAAATATATATATATATATAAACGATTAAAAGAACAGAATGTGGTTTAAAAAAAAAACACAGACCAGAAATCAGTCAGTTTGCTTAAAATGATTGCAGAATATCGTAAAAATGTCATACACTTCAGGCTCGTGTCTCTTGTACAGCTTCTTATGAATTTAAATTGAATAATTTTAATATTTTTCAAACGAAAAATTGATTTTCATTATAGTTGTTTTACAATTTTCCGATAGAATTTCCAGTAAAAGAGACCCTGCAACCTTCGTCTAATGTCTAACTTTTCTACGGTTACCAACGAAGGCTGCATCCAGAGTTTTATTTTTGTTGATTAACCGAATGATCCAATAGTTATCTTTAATTGAAAAAATAATCACGCTATTTATGTTTAATTGTGCTTCGATTTGCGTCGAATTTAGGACCGATTATTTGCAATTGGCAGAATCAACAGTTTTAAAAAAGTAATCCCATTTTAATTGAATGATGACCTTATACTGTTTTACGCAGTAATACTCGCGTCCAATAATTAACTTTCATAACTCAAAAGGTGGAGAACAATGATTGGCTATAACGCTAGTTTTTGCGTTGTGTTGCAATTACTTTTAGCCAATCAGAATTAATGTATCATCCCGATTAATGATTGGCTAATGAAAGGTAGTAGCAATTGTTCTGAATAATTTGTACTTATCACCTACAAGATAACATCTAAATTATTCATACCCCTTGTAAATTTGATATTTTCTTTAGTATTTTTCGTAACTCAAGAATGAAAGGTGGACTGGTTGAATTAGGGCCTTTGTTGAATATTTGTAGATGTAAAGCCTTATTATGTCACATTCTCAAGAAACATAAATCGGGACAAGTCAATTGTCCACATTCTTAAAAAATTACAAAACTTAATAGGGGTATGAATCATTTAGTTGTTAACTGTATATTAAAATTATTTCTGATGATATTCTATGATATATGCCTGTTTATTCTTATTAGAACATTAAATGTAAAGGGATTATTATAGTTATTATGAGTGGGTAATTTTAGCTAACCCGATGTTTAGAATTGCGGATCATAATAGAATGGTATCGTTCTCCGTGGTGGTTTTAAAACTGCGATCAGAACTATTAAGCGAATAATTACTGACTACCCTGGCGACTGGACAAACTATCATCACCTACTACTTCCATACAAAAGCCTAAGCCGAGGGAAGGTAGCAGCTGAGTATAGTTTGAATGTTAAAAGATGCTTGGTAGGTGAGATATAACAGACAACATTTACTCTTTCTAAACGCCACAATTTTTCCCTTTCACGATGCTCTCTTTTGGAATTAAAACAATTTAGATTAGACCTTGGCATTTAGAAGGTTGGAACATGAAGAATCGATTTATTTAGATTATCCTTAATTAGAAATTATCAGCCTCGCTTTTATCGTATGCAGAATGCCTTGATGGATTAATGAATTGAATGCTTCATATATAGCTATGACGGAATCATTTGGATTAATTACAGACAGAGAGGCTGGCACCATCACCCTAAATATAATTATGCAAACAGATTAAGTGTGGTATGTGGGTCATTTATTTCTAAAGTGTATCATTATCAGTTAAATCATGTCTGAAAACATACGCAATTATACATAAATCCCATTCCATCGTTTTCTAGCTCATGGAATCCAGACATAAGGCTACCCATTATGATTTCAGGATTTAAAGGAATTACTTGAATTTAATGATTATACAATTTTATTGACTGCATTGTGCATATTTTTTAAATTTCATACTGCCTGGAAAATATTCATTAAAAAGAGAACTAGGTTGAAAGAGCAATTTTTCTCTTTGTACTTTTATACTTTTTGTTTGTGTTTCGTAAACGCACGCTCTAGGCATGAGCGTAGTGTATAGGAAAAAATACCGTAATCACCTAAAAAATGTAATTTAATTTTGTTTTCATCCGATGTTTGTTTTCATTTTCTTTTTTTATGAATTCAGTCGTTCTTTCTTTTTTTGTTATATTTTGTCTATTTATTCATTTATTTATTCATTTATCAATGTATTAATTTATTTGTTTTTTTCCATTTACTTACCTAATTGTATTCATTTATCCGTCTATCTATTTATTTCATTCTTACTTTCATCCTTTCTTTCTTTCTTAATTGATTGATTAATCAATAAATTAATTTTATTTCATTTTTGTTGACGTTTGGATTGTGGATGAAATTTTCTTAGCAGCTCCCCAAATCTTACAGGTATCCAGGTATCTGTAAATGACAGGCGATATTTCACGCATTCTGGAACGCGCTTTTCATAAAGTAACGGTGCTAGGAACAATAGCCAGTCCGTCAATAATAGCCCTTACCCTTTTCATACATTTAATTGGTCAGACATTGGGTGTGTCTCCGCGGTGTGAGCAATTTTTAATCACGTAATAATCTTTTATTCTTCCTTTCAATTCATGTTGATATGAGGACTAACTTTAATCACATATTAGTCAATGTCTCCAGACATTCAATTAGATAAACTTACGGCAAAGTATGCAATCGAGATGTCAAACGGAATTGCGTATGAATACCACGTTTGCGTCCTAATTTCTCTCCCTTATGATTAACGTGTTGTTGCAGTAAATTGTTTTGAACCCTATAGTGAATAGAGTGTCTGACTTGTAGGGCTTTTAAAAATATGAGTATAATTGAAATCGATGCAAACAATTAAGTCCAAGGAGATAGAGAAAAGGGAAGGGAGGGACTGGGTTTAAGGGGTACTTTGAGTGTTTTAATAAAAGAAAACCTCATAACTTCAATTCCGTTTAATTATATGTTGAGAAATATGAAAGTCAAAATTTTAAAGATTATTCAGTTTTATACTGAAAAAAATGCTTATTCTTGTATGTGGTGATGAAATAACTGTGTAGGGCGATAATATTTTCCTATTAGTAATTGTACTATATTTTTAATAGTCAAACACATTGTGAATTTATGAATAACGAATTTTGTTGTATTTATGTTCGTTTACCGACTGAAAAAAAAAATCCGTGTTATAATTATGTTTGAGTTGTATAAGCTAAGACTATGTAAAATACTGAGTTTTTTACTTCTATATTATATACGAAAAAGTTTTTAAAAATTGCTTTAGTGAATATAAAAAAATTAAAAAAATTATCAATATTATTATAAAAATCATAGTGATATTGTTATTATCATTATTATTACTGTAACTATCAATATCATAATTATCATTATATTGTTATATCTATTATTATTTTCATTATCATTATAAATATGTTAATCATTATCATTGTCATCATCATAACTATTAATATTATTTGGTTGATTTTCTTTGGGGTATAGTGCATGCTATTCCTACCCATTACACAAAATAGAGGAATGTTAATGACAATAACTCTGAAACCAGCTTGGAGGTCGTATCACCTTTTAACTTTAGGTTGCCTTTACACGAGGTGTCATATCTAACGGATGCCTGCGTCATCGATTGGCGTGGTCTTTGAAGCGTCATGTAAGAGGTAAATCGTTCAAAAAGTGAATGCAAAATGGAAAGTAAAAACATTCCGCATGCACAAGATCTAGCTCATACACTAATTTGCTTCGTAGCTTTGATTAGCGTTGGTGACGCAATCAAAGTGACGCATCGTAGGAAGCGTGAATAAAATAAAATAGCGCCAAATATGCTGTATCCCGCTCTTTACTGTTGCGAAAAAGAATTCACGGTAACGTGAATACTGGTGATATCCACTGGCGTAGCCCAACTTTTTCAACAAGGGGGAGGGGCACAGTCGAGGGAGGGCAAGTGGGTGACGCACGAAATCACAGAGTCACATATAGTTACACACAACCACACACACACACACGCGCACACACATAATTTTCCTTTAAACACTTGGGGTAGGGGTAGGAGTTGGGGTATGGCTCACGGGTGACTGAAAACGGATGAACAGGGGAGAGGGCATGACCCTCTTGTCCCTCCCCTGGCTACGCCTATAGTGATACCGCATATGATTGCCTTCTTGTTTACAACTATGACCCAACACTTCTTAGAATTAACATAGCCGACGGGTATATTTGACCTGTTAGTGGACTTATCCGATTTATTTGTCCATTTTCCACTGACCGCCCTTTCATACGCCAATTGTTTCAGGTAGTATACTCGAAGTGTATACTTGACTAAATTCAAGGTTTTTTCTCCTGTATTTTCGTGAATACTCGCTCATAACTCGTATTACATGGATCACTACAGCAAAGGGGCAGTAATTACAAGGACTTTTTATCGCTAGCAAAATAATAATTAGTAGCAATGACGTAAGACCGGGCACTCAGCACTTTTAAGTCATCATGGATTGCAAGAGCTAATAGTGATATTTAATAGATAATGATAACAACACAATATACAAAGTAGTGGTACTTAATTGATAAAGATGACGAGACGATGTATATCGTCAAAGATTCCCATAGACCCTTTTAAGCTCCATCATTGTTTATTGGATATAAAGATACGCATGGGAAGATGCATATATATTTATATATACATGCAGCGCAAAATAACATCAACATTCATTTGATTTCGTAAGAAGATTTAGTCAATGGAGATAAATAAATTTGGACGTGACTTATCCAACAGAAACATGGCAGAGAAGAGTTTGAATGCCCAGAAGGAGAGAATTAAAAAAACATATCTAGGAATGGGTCGTTGGCATATGTTGTTCCCGTAGTACATTCGGCCGCTCTCTTATCAAAACAGAATACCTCCACCCCGTATATTGGTATATGGGCCCGTCTTATAAAGAGTAGATATTAATCGCAACTTATTTGCTATTGATATCAACCACAACTATGTACATAGGAGATAGAAGACTGCAAACTTGCGATTGTAGATGTGTCGTGGTCGAGTGGATAATTATGTCATCGGACTGTGGATCACAAGGTACGCGGTTCGAGTCCCGCCGCGGCACTAATGTCCTTTGGCAAGAGATTAATCTACATTTGCCACACTCGACCCAGGTGAGGTAAATGGGTACCTGGTAGAATTATTCCTTGTAATGCACTGTGCGCTGATAACGGCTGCCGGAGCTAAAGCTAGGGTAATAATTTCCAAAGCTCTTTGGAAGCGCATAGGGACGTTATAACGTGAAATGCGCTATACATATTGGAGAGATTTTGGAGAGCATTATTTTACATACTTCTGTCCCGGGGGAAATCTTGAAAAGGGGGTATAATATCTGGATTGTGGCCACTGATATGTTATCAGCAGAGTTCGCTTACTCCCACTGAGAAAAAAATTGGCTACGCCACTGGGCAGTGATGCCATGGGAGGGGATGGGGGCACTGGCATAACTAGGCATATTGAGTGATGGGAGGATGTCGGAGGGGTGGTATCATAGTCTTTTTATTGCCCCATCTCCCTATCTTTCTTTCGCTCTTTTTCTACTTGCGACATTGAATTTCTGTTGCCTTCCCACTTTCCCTTTCCCACCCCTCCCTCCTCCTCCCTCTCTCTCTCTCGCTCTCTCTCTCCATCTCTCTTATACTCTTTACATCATTACGTGGACTGGACGGGCAGCAAGTAATCTCGTACATATGTACTATGCCACTGAGAATAAATAACCATGCACTTGTGTTATCATATTGAATGAATGATGTTCATACCAGAGTTTGTAGTGATCGCCTGATCATAAACATCATTGTGTGATGTGCCCTATCGGCTAGAAACCTCATTCTATTTAGTATCATTTTATTCATTTTTCCAACGTATATTCGACATGGACCCGCAAAAGACACAGATAAAAACAAAATGCTATTATAGATATATTGACTGCTATGAGAGGCATAGCTGTTTTTAAAGGCTCAATGTGACGTTACATCCTGCTATGACACCGAAGCGCGTCGCGGCGGGCGGCGCACCAAGAGGTCATAGCAGAATGTAACGTCCCCGAGAGCCAGTATAGAAACAGCTATGCCTCGAATATTAAAGCAGTCAATATATCTTTTATATACCGAATTCGCAAAAAAAATCTAGAAAGAGTTCTTGCTTTATCCTTTTCTTGAGTAAAGATTGGTTAAAACATCACAGAAAATCTGAGACACTGTCTGTTAATCTTCGCTGGAAAGTTGCCTGAATGTTACGATCATTCGGGAATCGCACACACTAAGTGACCAAATCGCACACACACTGTATCGTATCCGCGCTCGCACAAAGAAACTTTTTACATTTAAACCAATGGGGATCTCAGAAAACGGGCATCTTTCTCATGAACTATTGACCGTTACTTAACGTTTCTTTACGGGCATGGTTAAAATCACGACTCCAATTTCGACCAATCAGATGGCTAGATTTCTAAAGAGAGGTATATAATCATAAATATCAAATGGTACTCACTATTGTTAAAATTCGATTGGGCTCTGATGCACATTCAATAGTCACGAATATCAAATGGTACTCAGTATTGTAAACAGTCGATTGGGCTCTGATGCACATTCAATAGTCATAAATATCAAATGGAACTCACTATTGTCAACAGTCGATTGGGCTCTGATGCACATTCAATAGTCATAAATATCAAATGGAACTCACTATTGTCAATAGTCGATTGGGCTCTGATGCACATTCAATAGTCATAAACATCAAATGGTACTCAGTATTGTCAACAGTCGATTGGGCTCCGTACCTTTTTCAACCTAGCTGTCCCCAACTTTCCTCAGAAGTTGCTAACATACTGTTGAAAAAGACTCTAACATTGGTCGTTACAAGGGTTTTGTAGAGGAGAACGAATTTGGTGTGACATGGGCGTTTGACAATATAGTTATATCGACTGCTACGAGAGGACTAGCTGTTTCTATACGCTCAAGGGATAGTTGAATCCCCTGCTATCACCCCGAGGCGCGCCTGGGTGGGCGGCAGCAGGGGATTCAACTACCCCGCGAGCCAGTATAGAAACAGCTAGTCCTCGAGTATTAAAGCAGTCGATATGACTTTTATATGCCGAATTAAAACAAAAATCTACCAAGAATTCTTACCTTAGCCTTTTAGTGAGTAAAAATTTGTTAAAACATCACAGAAAATCTGAAACACTGTCTGTTAATCTTCGTTTGAAAAATGAGTGAAAGTTTCAATCATTTGGGAACCGCAGACAAAGAGCACTGAATGGCGTCCGCGCTCGCTCGCACAAAGACAATTTTAACACGCAAACCAATGGGGATCGCAGTAAACCAATGGGAATCGCAGGATAATGAGGATGAGGGTAGAAACTTTTAACTAGGCCCTGTGGGCTATTGCTATGCCCTGTGAGTGGGGCATGGCTTGAAATCAGGACTCCAATTTCGACCAATCAGATGGCTAGATTTCTAAAGTGAGGTATATAATAAATATCATTAACTGCATAGTTGTAACCCCTATATGATTTGATATTTAGACGCGATGACATATTGAATCGTGTATCTCCTTTTGTAGGAAATGTCTGGAGCATAATTATAATGTCCTGTTTTTGTTTAACCAAGTCTCCTTCTGGACGATATTGGACATCCGATGTAAATGCTAATCTTTTTAAAAATGAATATGCAGTCTCTTTAGTCTGGCGATAAAGATTTGTCATGAACAACTGTCAACATCACGATCGCGACTACATGTCGGGCTACATGTACTTTCGATAAATCAACTCAATACCTATGTCCCATATAAATCGTGTACGGATTACGTAATACATCACTGTTACGTTCGCACGTTTCAAAAGGTGATGAACGAGGCTGTTCAAATTGACTTTGGTTGATTTTTCGGAAGAAGTTGCAGTCGTGTTCAACATGTTTATTTCAAATTGACTAATGATTCACTTCTCGCTCTCTTGTGTATTCCACACTTTCTTTCCTTTCTCTTTTTCTTCCGTGCTGCATCTTGTTACAATCTTTTTCTCACGATACCTATCTCTCTGTTGCTCATTGGCCACATTCCCTTCTCGTACATACAGGTAAATTTCATACGACTTAGAAGATGGCGTCTACCCAGGTCACCACGGATATCCTGTCAACGGACTTGATGTGGACAGATTCGACAACTGGCGGACTGAACGTGACAGAACCAGCTGAGACTGGATCAAACCGGCTGACGGGCAGTGACCTGGTGTCTGTGATTATCTACTGGACCACAGGGTGCATTGGGGTGATTGGTAACGCTTTGGTTATGATCGTCTTTCGACATCTCAGGTCCAAACGAAGTCAGGCCAATCTCTTCATCTTGAACCAATCGCTGGCTGATTTCGTCACTTCGTTGTTCATTATCACCTTCGGCACAACGAGGATCGTACGTCATAACCTCTCGCATTACGGTGCCTCTGGGTTCTTCCTATGCCGATTCTGGTGGTCGCGGTTCTTCGTCTTCTCCGGCTTTGCAGTGTCCACCTTCAACCTCACCGCAATGTCCATTGAACGGTACGTAGCAGTCGTGCATCCGCTCAAATACCAGGTGTACTTCAAGCGACGCAATACCACAATAGTCATCCTCATTGTATGGATCGTAGGACCAATAATGCAGTGGGTGTTTCCCATCTGGCAACATGCTAGTGTTGACGGAAGCTGCATTTTTCAGTCTTCGTGGGGCAAAGTCCACGGAATCGTTGTTGGTGTGGTCCTTTTCTGTTGGGAATACTTCTTTCCGTGCCTTATCATGTCCTTCGCGTATGTCACGATTCTACGCACGTTACGCATCAAGGAACGCATCGTTCACGCTCAGGTTGGCGCACCCGATCAAGGCGGCGAGCCGAAGACAGACGCGGACGGCAACGCCAAAGCCAACACCGTCAACAAGAACAACAACGCAACATCCAAGCAGGCTCAAGCTCGACGTAAGAACGTCACCGTGACTCTTTTCATCCTCTTCATCGTTTACTTTGTCTGCTGGAGTCCGAATCAATTCACATTCCTACAATTTAACCTCGGTGGTCCGCTCAACTTTGACGGCATCTGGTATCACTTTACAGTCGTAGCCGCCTTCTGTAACACGTGTATCAATCCATTTATCTACGCGCTGAAACACAGGCAGTTCCAGGCAGGAATGAAGTCACTGTTCTGTCGCGGAAAGAGTGCCCAACGAAATAATGGAAGTAGCCAGCCAGGTGCAAGTCTGGCTGGCACTGTCGTCGATTGACAAATAGAGTCTGTGTCGGTACGTGACACGTCACATAACGTTGCGAACGAGGAATTCAGCAGTATCGACGCCATCGATACAAAGGTATATGTAGAAACCAACAGTCCTATTCCTTCTTCCAAAAGTGGTATCTCTCAACGGAAGATTTTCAGAAATCACCACACACAGGGGTCCATCCTCTCAGACGGAAGCGATGAGCATGATGAATCTGGTCCACTGGATACCGACACTGACTTTGACAAAGCAAACGACAATTCGAACAATAAACATGAAAATGGTGATTTGACTGTTGTAAATGGAAATACGAATATTCGACCAATGAGCATACTTGCAGGTACGGATGATACAAATAAAAGAACTCCTAGGGTGATCAAATGGCTTGATCAGGATAATGGTTCGAGTGTGAATTCTCTTTAGAAAGTCCACTGAACCAAAATACGATGACTTTTAAAATAATAAATGGGATAACCTCTTCCGTAGCTTTCCATATCTATGTACCTACAAAATTTGAGATTTTACTCGTGTGACAAATAGATCGATGTCCTAGATAGATCTATGCTAAGACTGTGAGTTATTATTGATGACGTCGTTTGGTTCTAAGAGCTTTAGCTCTCCACAAAAGAAATGATGACCCGCAAGTCTTCAACTATGGGATATGTATACATGTACATTGTGCGTAATTACAACAATAATTGTACTAGCGACAAATTACATGACTCTTGCATAGCCTTTTGAAGATGAAAAGAAGAAGAAAAAGAAGAAGAATATGAAGACTTTGGAAAAATACTAATCTAGTCTTAAATTTTTTTTTTTTTTAAACGTGAGGTCCCTTTTAGGATTTATCCCTTGAACGCACTGCGCTACGGTTGCCGGAGCTAAAGCCGGAGTAACAATATCCAAGGTCCTTTAGAAGTGCATAGAGACGTATATATGCAATATACAAGAACGACATAATTATCATTATCATTAAGTGTGCTTAACATACCGTTTATCCAAGAAGTTGCAATTATCATATTGGTGAGTAAATGACCAGCAAATATGAACAGTTTTATAAAGCTCAAATTGACTTTTATTTCCATTTATTCATGTATTTGTGTGCCATTGATTTTGTTCGTTAGGACTTGATACCTTAAAAACTTAACCTTAGTAAATTCCTTCGTAAATGTGAATAAGGATGTATAAATGGCGATATGTGTTCTTCTCTATATTAACCATTGTATTGTGTCTGTAACGATTTTGCTTAATTTAAAAATCCTACAAAATACCTCCCGTAGTTGTACATTTACACTTTCTACTTTTCATATACACGTATTTGTCATTCTTACTTATTGTCGTTATAAGTGATTACATAATGATGTACATTTTGTGTATGATATAATGTGCTTGCCGTTCATAAAAGACTTTTAGAATGATATTTTATGGTGAATATTTCAGTGTTGTCATAGAAGCGCAATTGGTTTTTACCGTAATAGTCAAAGGATTTTTTTGGAGAAAAATGCACGCATTCTAATTAAACCTGTAAATATTATATGTTATTTTTAAAACTGATATTTATCAAACTAATATATCAGGTACGTTTTTATTAGCATATTCATATTTGCATATTCATATTGCCCAGCATTGGAACATATCTGGTCGAAACTGAACAATATTTTAAAGAAATGGTTAGAATCCTTATATTCGAATGTGCCCAATGACAGTTATTTCGTGAGTTTTTTCTTTGAGATTGTATAAAATCTTTGTGGCAGCTTGCACCAACATTACCAAGTCTAACTCACCGAGTACTGTTCAGCTGAGTAAAATATGAAGATATTATGTTGTATACAACTCACTCCAAGATCCTAATCAAATGATTGGTCATGCGCGGTCACGTGTGATTCATTTACTGAGACTATCACACGTTTTTTCATGAAAAAGCGTGCAATATTTTCCATACTAACACACGTTTTTTAGTGCATGTACATGATGCGCAGTAGTGCGCGTAGAGGTGAGAACGCATAATACTGTATGTGCATATCATGGGCCTATTCTTGCGCAGCACTATGCGTAAATGGGTATAGAGGTAAGTGCGCTTACTATAGCTATGTGTGCACACTAAATTAAGCCTAGCCTTATTAAACTTGAGATTTATTTGTCAGGCATACTGTCACGAAACAATCTTGATTGAATTCTTTTTACATCAAATAACAAGGATCTAGGAGTTTCGTAGTATAAAACAAATGATGCATGTTTTCATTCGTTCATTATACGATCTATCCGCCCTCGTTGATGCTGTGTGTATCTATCGCACTCAGCCTAACGGCTTCGTGCAATAGATACACACAGCCTAAGGCTGAGTGCGATAGATACACACAGCATCAACGAGGGCGGAAAGATCGTATAATGAACTCATGCGCATGCATCATTTGTATAATAATACATTAAATGGGACACATCAATCTTTCAACTTTTTTCAGGATTTTGTACATTTATTTATCTATTTCCATTTACCCCTGTACCATGTCCTCTTACTTTTTCTTGTTAAACACTTAAAAAAAACACAGATTCATCTTTTATTGATGATTATGAATATTTACTTAACAAACTTATATTAAGACGTACTTAAGTTTTAAGAGGGGCTTACCATTACAAGCCACGCTTTTCAATAAGCCCTTTCATTTTCACAAGTCATGTCACAGAGAAATAGTATTACCTTCAATGCTTTTTAAACCGTCAAATTTGTTCAGTTGTCAATAATGTGATAAACTATTGCAATTTATAATATTGTTTCCAGATGTAATATCCTCCATTTTGTTATGTTATTGCTTTCTGTATACATTCAAGTATGTGAAATAAATAAATTGAAGTTCAATTCAATACAACACTATTCATATATTGTTCAGCATGTTATAATGTTAACTGTAAAACCATTACTATGATTTACTTTGATCATTGAGATTATGGCTAAGCTTAGAACACGTTATGAAACAAAAAACAAAAAAAACGAAAACAAAGGATGTAAATAATTATTTCCTCCCATCACGAGATCTATTTTGCCCGGCGGACCGTTAGTTTTGATCAAATAAGTACCATTATTTTTCAATGTTGCGGTAAGGCAATGGACAATGGCAGCATTTGTAGTTAGATTTGAAAATAGGAAAAAGGCAAGCTTGTCAAATGCATATAGTAATACTTGATCAAACTGCATTTTGCGTTATGTCTATGAGTGCACTGCAATAGGTGGCTTGTGGTATTTGTTCATTTAATTAAAATCAAATAGAGAAATCAATAGGAAAATTGTCTTTTTTACGCTCTGACTACATCCCGGGAGATAGTGTTTAAAGCTTCTTTACAACCGGAAGAATCGAGATCAACCGCTCAAAATGTTTCAAGTAAATAGAAGATAAGGTGATATCTGACGTTCATGCTGTCTATATGTTTATATACATCATGGTCTTTCCAAATCAATTTCAACGGGGGAAAAAAACCCAAGGCAAAATTAATATTTTAGAATAAAAAATGAATTCCTTTGTGCGGAATGTTGTCTGTCGATAAAAAATCACAGCGAACATGATGGCAAGCATTCTCAAGAGAAATCAACACAAGGGCAATTTTAAGACCCTATATATTGTCTTTCCAATAAAAACGCGGTTTGTTTGTTTGTTTTATTGTTCCACATTCCATATAACAAGATTGTCTCATACATAAGAAAGCATAAATGCTTGTTAGTAAGCAACCAGAGAAGCAACCAGAGGACCGACGGCTTTGGGCCCTCTCCGAGGAACCTGGTAATGAGGATTAATGCCTTACCAAAGGGCACTAGCGCATCGACTTGGTTTCGAACCCGGGTCACCGGATTACGAGACCACTGCTCTACCAACTGATAGACATGTAACACAGATAATGTGACATAATGGGGAACCTAAGTAGCAAAGCTTGTATATATAGGTTCCCGAATAAAATACAAAAATATCGTTACTGAATTCGATAGCAATACAGAAAGACATTGACAAAATATTGTTTGAGTCACTGACATAAATTATTAGCAGATTATATATTTGGCTTTTGGAATTGTTTTATGTCTATTCTATATTATGGTTGAAGAGTCTCATCGATCAAAACATTGTATGTGATTGCATTGTTATTGTAACATGGGAATGAATGAATTAATGTCTAATCATTGAACTGCACAAACATTAGGAAAATCACATTATTTTTCAGTTAGGGCCTATTACTGTTGAAATGTACTCTCGTGTGTGAATTCTATGTGTTTTGGTAACTTAATAATAAGAGATGGTTTTAGGAATATGTAATTAAAAAAATAGACGTTTGATGAAAAAAACTGCATTCAATCGTGTTTCATTTGTTATTATATCAAGATTAAGTATAGGCTGTACTCTTATGTTACAAAATACTCTTATTCATTACCGTTATCTCATTTAACAGGAAACTTCTAGGGCTCCACTGGCTGATGAAGAAAAATACAAAACGAAACAAAACATAGCAAGATGAAACCAAAAATAACAAATACCAATACAGGATCGACCAAAATCATTATTAAGTACAAGTGGTCATATTTCGCCAATGGTAAAGGATTACGGTTGTAACTGAGTTAAAGGTTAGGTTAAAGGTAATACATTAAAGGGAAATCCAACCTTGAAAGCAAACTAATCTAGAAGAAAGGAGAAAAACCTAAGACGAATACTGGTAAAATTTTGAGTGAAATCAAACAAAAAACAAGCAAGTTTTGAATTTTTGAAAGTTGCGATCACTGTATATATATGGGCTCTTCAAACTGGCTAAATCAGTAATCTCTCTGTGATATAACGGTAGTGGTGGACAACTTTCCCATTCGTTCCAACACACAAAATGACTAAAATTTTAAGTTTTCAAAAAAATGTCACTCGGGATTGTCTTTTTTTAAAATAGATTTGCATAATCCATAATTCGCACAGCTGTAGTGATGTCATACTTCAAACTTTCATAACTTTTTAAAATTCATTATTGGTCCAATTTATTTCAAACTTTCGCCATTTTGTTTATCTGATTTGTGTTTGCTTTCATTCAAATAAACTTAGTACAAGGGTTAGATTGCCATTTGAGCCCACTGTACACCATACGATCTGAATGCGATCAGATTTTGGAAGAATTTGCAATAGCATTTGTGAAAATAAACATTCATACTTCTAAAATCTTAATGATCTATGATCTGAATAATCATATGATTAATATAATTTTAATTTCAATGGATTTCAAGCATCATTAGAGGAGAAAGAGCTAAATCGGCTCAGAATCGCAGTGACGTCATACCTGTAGTGCGATTGGCTACGATCCGAAGCTAGCCGGTTCGTTTTTTTATTCTGACTGGATGGCTTTATAAAGAACTCAATTCATGTTGTTAGTATTCTTATGATTATTTAGAACCTAAATCAGGAAGATGGTTTTTGCTTAGATTTCAGTATCTGATATAATTGCCATTTCTTATTTCTTCGAAAGTCAGAACGCAGAAAGATAGTGTGCGGTCGGCTTTAGTCACACAATCACAAACCGACTCCAAACCGACGCTGGTCCGACTGATTTTTCGCCAATGGGGCTAATGTATTCTTTTGGTCGGTTTGGTGTCAGTTACGTTAGTCTGACTAGGGTATAAGTGTTAAAGGGAAAGTCCACCCTGATATCAATTTGGTTTTAATAAAAGCAGAAAAGTAGATAAACAAATTAGTCGAAGTTTGAGCAATATCCGATCGAAAATAGGAAAGTTAAGAATTTTTAAATTGTTATCAGTGAAACACAAATTGGCAAACACTGTGACGGATCTTGCGAGCTCCTTTCCTGTGTGCTCTGTACAGAAAATGTCATGAATTTTCATTTTCTCACGGAATAGATTTGTTTCATACAAGGGTTGTATAAAAACATATTTGCAATAATCATATTTAGGGTGATCGTATGATTGAAACAAATGTTTTAGCACAGGGCAAATGGGAGAGTTGCTAATTTGTGTTTGATTGTTTATTTTTAATCGTTTTTTGCTCAAGCTTTCACTGACCCGTTTCTCTCATTTTTCTGCTTTTATTAAAACCAACTAAATACTAGGGTGGACTACCCCTTTAAGTATAGCGATGTAGAACATTGACAGTGGAGGCATTGTCACAGGAGCATATGTCCTATACACTTTAGTTACGGGATTAGTTATACCGTTTCGCGATAGTTATACCGTTTCGCGATAGTTATATGATGAAATTATGTGTGTGGACGCTTACTAACGATACGTCGTATAACGAAACGTCGTATAACGAAACGCAGGTTTGGGCTTCGAACTAGAACTCACCAATTGTGTGACTAAAGCCGACCGCACACTATCTTTCTGCGTTCTGACTTTCGAAGAAATAAGAAATGGCAATTATATCAGATACTGAAATCTAAGCAAAAACCATCTTCCTGATTTAGGTTCTAAATAATCATAAGAATACTAACAACATGAATTGAGTTCTTTATAAAGCCATCCAGTCAGAATAAAAAAACGGCTAGCTTCGGATCGTAGCCAATCGCACTACAGGTATGACGTCACTGCGATTCTGAGCCGATTTAGCTCTTTCTCCTCTAATGATGCTTGAAATCCATTGAAATTAAAATTGTATTAATCATATGATTATTCAGATCATAGATCATTAAGATTTTAGAAGTATGAATGTTTATTTTCACAAATGCTATTGCAAATTCTTCCAAAATCGGATCGCATTCAGATCGTATGGTGTACAGTGGGCTCAAATGGCAATCTAACCCTTGTACTAAGTTTATTTGAATGAAAGCAAACACAAATCAGAGAAACAAAATGGCGAAAGTTTGAAAGTTTGAAGTATGACATCACTACAGCTGTGCGAATTATGGATTTTGGAAATCTATTTTAAAAAAAGACAATCCCGAGTGACACATTTTTGAAAACTTAAAATTTTAGTCATTTTGTGTGTTGGAACGAATGGGAAAGTTGTCCGCCACTACCGTATATCACAGAGACATTACCGATTTAGCCAGTTTGAAGAGCCCATATATATATATATAGTGATCGCAACTTTCAAAAATTCAAAACTTACTTGTTTTTTGTTTGATTTCACTCAAAATTTTACCAGTATTCGTCTTAGGTTTTTCTCCTTTCTTCTAGATTAGTTTGCTTTCAAGGTTGGATTTCCCTTTAATGTATTACCTTTAACCTAACCTTTAACTCAGTTACAACCGTAATCCTTTACCATTGGCGAAATAAAACCCACAACAATTGTCGCTGGAGCTTATTTCCGGTCACTTAAACCGATTGCAAACTGATAACAACCACTGGTTGGTTGTGTGTTGCCACTTTGTTATTTCGGAAGGAAGACTTTAGCAACCCTCAAAAGTGTTCCGCAAGTGGCTGTTGATGCATTTTTGGTAGGGAAAAGGTATATATGCTGTATGCTGCATTAAAAACGCTATACTGACCCAATTATTCGGCAAAACACATTTTCAATAAAGTGGTAACCATGGTCACTTTGACCAACACTGTATATCACATTTATATATTTTAAATGTTGGATGAAGACCCTGATAGGCCCTATAAGGAGTGTCGTGGTCGAGTGGTTTAAGGCGCTTGACTGGAGAGGCGAAGGTCGAGGGTTCGAATCCCGACACGGCACTAATATCCTTTGGCAAGATATTTACCTGCACTTGCTACTCTCCACCCAGGTGTTACATGGGTACCCAGTAGGATGCGAAAGTTCATGCGGTTGGATAAGCAAGTGTGCGCTTGTAAAATGGCGACTGGCTGGGATGCTCCCCAGGGAGTGGAAAATGTGCATACATTGTGTGCGGGTAAGCCTGAATCCGATGACCGGGGTAATAATATATCTGTAAAGCGCTTAGGCACATCGTTGGATCGATGTATTGGGCGCTATATAAAAGCGGAATATTATTATTATTATTATTATTATAATATTCAACAAAAAATACAAGGTGACGTGTGAAAGAAGGTCATGAAACCATCTTCGGTTAATATTTTTCATAGATATATTTACAAATATCTCCCATTTCGCACAAGAGCTGGTGTTTTTCAATTTATCTACACGATTGATGTTCATCATTTTAGAATGACCTTCCTATATTTTTCACCCATGCGACAACCCCCTCCCCTGTCTCTCTTTCACCGTCATCATAATCTTACATGCAGGCCTATATTATCATTTTAGAATTATCTTCCTATATGTTTCACTCGTGCAAAAAAAATTATCCCCCTGTTTCTCTGTGTCTGTCTCTCTCTCTCAACATCATCATCTGACATGTATGCCTATATTGTCTCATCTTAACCCTTACTTCCTTTTCTCCCTGTCCTTGAAGCTCATGACGGCTTCATTTCACGTTAACCTCCCACTAATGATTCCCCACAAATCACAATACGTTCCCTGTAATGAGTGCCAAAAGGTCTTTATAGGTCTCTACGTATAAAGCGTATGAGTTCATGCCCTTTATGCTCTTAGCAGACGACACGATCAATACCATCTGATAGGCTTGCGACTGCTGTACCGCGGCAGATCGATGGTACATGGAATCTATATCTTCCAAAATGCAAGTTCTTCCACGCCACTATCAAGATCCTAAATCCTGATCGGCCAAGCTAGTCAGGCTTGTAAAGTTGTAATGGAGATGGTTACACGGTTATATTTATAATTAGATTGGTAATGGTTTAGTTTGTGATATATTATTGTGTATTTCATCAGGCGCGATTCCTTAAGTGCATTTCAAGGTATTGGATACTGGTCACCCCATCACATTTTAAGGTCAAAATGTAGTTACGTCATGAATCTCATTCATTCATTTTTGTCCGATTATTTTTTTGTTTATTGATATGATATCCTTGTAAAGTCCAATCGGAGCCTGATACGTACAAAATCCTCATCATTTCTTGGACGCTGTCGAAAAAAATCACCCAAAGGCAATTTTGATAGCCTTGTTCATTACCTATTGAAATTTGTGAATATCAAAGTGATGTAGGAATCTATATTTTTATTTATTCATATTTCATAAATGATTCACGTTGACGACAAATATTTACATTGCTTTGAGAAAAAATAAAAATAATAATGAACGGATGGAGAAATAGAATCACCAAATAATGGAAACAAATGTAGAGCCTATATATAGCTTGTAAAATGTAGACCTCCTGACTATCAAAAAATAAAACTTGTCTAATTATATCATTCAGCGAAGTAAATTTACAAAAATAATAGAAAATAATAGAAAATAAAACAACAATCACCATATTAAATATGTACATTACATAAAGATACACTTACAGCACGAGAAAAAATATGAATTATGTAGAGTCAAAGAGGTGAAAAACTGAAAAGACTGAAATGAAATGAAATGAAAAACAGACTAATTAAATAGAGAGTCGATTATATCAGTAAGAATTCGGTATAAAGTTTAAAAATCTATTTAAAGTTTAAGGCTTCTTTCAATGTTATGTCTAATGAACTCTAAACTTTTGGAATTATAGTTTTGGTGGAAAAAAAAAACGTTTTGCTTTTTTTGCAAGTGATAATCATTCGCTAATCTAAACGCGATTTCTTTGGGATAAACAATATGTTATTAAATTTGACCCTAAGCCTATTTCTCTAGATTTTTGCGGTTGTTTTTTTTCTTCAAAGAAGTTAAAAGTTTTTTTTTAAATTAAAGAAAGGCACGATATATAGGATAAGTATGGGAAGGCGAAAGAGAAGAGATAGAGGAGAGAGAGAGAGAGAGAGAGATAGAAAAAAGGGAGACAGAGTGAGAGAGAGAAAGAAAGAGAGAGATAGAGAGTGAGAAAAAAGGGGAGAAGGGGAGTGTGTGGAAAAGAGGGAGAGAGAGAGAAATAGAGAGAGAGAGAGAGAGAGAGAAAGAGAGCACACGAGAGAGGGGAAGAATAAGGGAGAGGGAGAGGGAGAGAGGAATAGAAAAAAGGGGGAGACAGAGAGAGAGAGGGAAAGAAAGAGAGAGATAGAGAGTGAGAAAAAGGGGAGAAGGGGTGTGTGAGATAGAGGGAAAGAGAGAGAGAGAAAGAGAGCACGCGAGGGAGGGGGAGAATAAGGGAGAGGGAGAGAGAGATAGAAAAAGGGGGAGACAGAGAGAGAGAGAGAGAGAAAGAAAGAGAGAGATAGAGAGTGAGAAAAAAGGGGAGAAGGGGAGTGTGTGAGATAGAGGGAAAGAGAGAGAGAAAGAGAGCACGCGAGGGAGGGGGGAAATAAGGGAGAGGGAGAGGGAGAGCGAGAGAGAGATAGAAAAAAAGGGGGAGACAGAGAGAGAGAGAGAGAGAAAGAAAGAGAGAGATAGAGAGTGAGAAAAAAGGGGAGAAGGGGAGTGTGTGAGATAGAGAGAGAGAGAGAGAGAGAAAGAGGAGAGAGAGAGGAGAGAGCGGGAGAGAGAGAGAGAGAGAGAAAAGAGAGGGGGAGATAGGGGGACAGACTGATGAAATTGCCCTACGTCGATTGAATTAATTTGAACTGAAAAGGCATTTATTGTATTTATTGTACACTCTCGAAGCCCCAGGGCTGAATTCCATTGGAAATTTACATTTGTAATACATGATATAAATAATTTAAAAGTAGATTAAAACAATAATTAATAATTCACTGAAATTAATTACAGTAACGGGGTAATGACAATAACACGAAATATGCTCGGAGGGTAGATGGATGAAAGAGAAACGGACAGAGGTGATACAATAGGTGAATACATTATAGGGTAGAACCAGTGAAGTATTTTCGGCGTAATTAATGATAGGAATAAATAGAATGTAATATTACTTCTACTGACAGTCTGACACGACTGACGTTTTGATTATGTACTGAATCAATTTCGTGATTAGAAATTCTCATTAATTGGTAAAAATATTGAGTCTTATCTATAATTGCCAATTGCTAAATGTAGTATGTTCTTTGGCGTTTTTGATGAAGGAAAGATAATTACTTCATTAGGTTTTTCTTGATAGAATTGTTGTCCTTAAAAGGGGCGTTGTGGCGTGCGCCTGTAATCCAGCTAACAGTGGAAGTTACAAACTGATTCAGCCGAGGACGCAGGTTCGAAACCGAATCGCGTCTTTCGGATGGTGACGTTAAAGGTCGGTCCCCAGACGTAACTGATTGATACACGTCTGTAAAAACCCAATACACACACACACTTGCAAGAAACAGTTCTTTTTTTGAGCTTATAAAAAGAGGAACAGAAACAAGTGAAATTAGACATTAGAAGTAATATCTTCAATAACGAAGGATATTCATTTGTGACGATTCAGTATGATTCATGTTGTTGCCTATTGGTTACCGAACTTGATTAACGACTTTTTCAATAAAATTAATTTTGTAATGTCAAATACTGTATATACTTTGAATTTTAAAAAAATTACAGTGAAATTAATTATTCATTAAAATATCTTATTTACAATTATATGACGTTGTTTAAATACAAATTCTTGAATTTTGACCTTAATAAATTAACACGATGGTAAAGACTCCAGACAAATGAACTGCGGCAATTTCAATAGCAGTTTAGGATTCCTTCGGTTTATACATTATGGTACTGGAATTGCCCATGAGAGTTTTTTGGGGGAGAGTTTTTTGCGATCATATTTATACTAAGCTATATTATTGATCTAATTCTTTATTTCTGAAAGGCAAGGGGGGCTACAGGCTCATAAGCCTTGACCCCTCCCATTTACATGAATGGTAAGGGGAGGGGGATTTCCAGACATTTTCTACATTTTCCATTCTCCAACCCTGTGATGGAAATGGGGGACCAGGTAGGAAGATATTCCGTAAATGCCAGAGCACCTTTATCATGGTAGCTCATTATGATATTTGTTATCATTATTATAATTATTATTGTTATTATGATTACTATTGTAATCATCATCAGCAGTTTCTGCTTGCAAATTGTCCCATTAACGCCATTAAAAATATATTAAAAAATTGATGCTGATCATGCTATGATGACGTATGATAATGAAAATGGAATAATAGGAGGTTCTGCTAGGATGGAGTTGTGTACTAAGCATGTGGTTTCCTGCCGATAACGGTCACATGCTTTATATTGTACTTAAATCATTGATGGACCTCTCTGTAAATCAAGAAATAAATTAAGGGGGAAGCGGGCTCTAGCATCTCGATCCCCGATGGTTCCAAGACTATTGACTTTTGGTGTTAAGCATCTTACGGTTTGTATGGTCTTCTTTCACATCCTTCCTTCAATCTAGAAACAGAAACGGGCTATCAAAGACATTCAAAATGTTCTCTCTTCGAAACATATTCCATTGCCAGAATCGCCTAATGTTTTAACTTCCTGTTGAATTTTCCTGACTTATTAACGCCAAAATAATTTACGCATATCTTGAGGAGAAAGCAACATTTCTAGCCAATCTGTCGACTATATTGTTTGTTATTAAGAACGCTTGACAAGATTAATCTTCCACATGAGTTGTGGCCGCCACACACCGTGCACACGATTATGTTAATTAAAACACAGTCCTTGTTAGCCATGTTAGCCTTTTGTTTTTTATTTGTTGCTGTTATTGTTGCTTTTTTCAACAACATCCTTCAAAATTATGCATCATGTCATGTACCGTCACGGCACTAATGTCATTTGGCAAGATATCTAATCTACATTTGCCACTCTCAACCCATGTGTAGTAAATGCATACCTGGTAGGAGTTTACTCTTTGAACGCTTTGGACGCCTCGGAGTAGCTGGGTTAAAGCCAGGGTAATAACAGAGCCTCGAGCATCCCCTGGGATGCATACGTGCGCCATTTGAACACAGCTACTACTGTTATTATTATCAATATAAGGAGTAGATATAGTAGTAGTAGTAGTAGTATTTATTTATTATTTATTTATTCAAGTTTTATTTAAAATAGAGGGTAGGTATATTCAGTAAAAAAACTGCTTTCCAATTACGCCCTCTAGGGCGACATAACAAACATGTGATATACAAACATGCAAGGAATACATGAAAATATAACATTCATAAAAACTAAACATTGACATGTTTGACGTAATATAGAGTACAAACATGTATAACATAAGAAATAACAATTATACCGGTAAAGGGAAATAAGAACGGAGATTCTACTGTAATAAAGGCTTGGCCAATCGGCATCCGCGCTTAATTGTTTCAATTGATTTGGTTGATTGAATTGAAAAAGGAAGTTTGTTAAACAGGGTGCTTGCTTTATAAGAGAATGATCTTTTTTTGAATTCGGTTTTGGAGTACGGGATGTCAAGAAGAGAATTCAATGAATAGCGGGTACAGTAGTTGGAAGTGCGATAATTGATAAGTGATTTTAAATAGGTTGGCCTGGTTAGGGCTATGACATTTATAATTTTAAAAACTAACAGGCAGTAGTGATAGTTTAATCTTTGTTCGACCGATTTCCAATTTAAAGTTGTGTGAAAGTTATAACAGAAAAGATAATCTTTATTCTATATTTCCAGGGGGCGATTTTTAATTTTGCAATCGCCCCCGTGAGCACTCTGACGGAGGCGATTATGTAGCTCACGGGGGCGAATCGCCCATCGCCCCCGTGTATTTTGAGCGCTGGTTGGGGCTATGACATTTATAATTTTAAAAACTAACAGGCAGTAGTGATAGTTTAATCTTTGTTCGACCGATTGCCAATTTAAAGTTGTAAGAAGTGTACATTGTGGTGTGTCGTAATCCTTATTTGAAATCAATCTCGCAAATCTATTTTGTAACCTTTGCAGCTTCGATAAATTTGTCTTTGAGCAGTTTCCCCAAGCAGTACAACAATAGTCGATGTGTGGTAAAATTAATGCAAAATAGAGATTTAAAAGAGTTTTATGGGGTATTAGGTGCTTTATACGACGAATACATCCAATAGAACGAGATATTTTAGTACTTATATATTTTATATGTTCAGACCACGTCAATTGAGAGTCAAGTAAAACTCCTAGGTATTTTACTGTTTCGACACACTGTAAGTTATTACCATTTAATTTAATTGAGAGACGATTGTTCTCCAACTTTCTTTTTGATCCAAAGGACATCACCATAGTTTTCTGAGGGTGTATATGCATCTTATTTATATCAAACCACTTACATATTAAATCAAAGTCGTTCTGTAAATTTTCTTGAACTTCAGAAAAATTATTAGAATTATTAAAAATGACAGTATCGTCAGCATAGAGTAATATCTTGGAATTATTATGGAATTTTAAATTATTGATATCATTAAGTAGTAGTAGTAGTAGTAGTAGTAGTAGAAGAAGTAGTAGTAGTAGTAGTAGTAGTAGTAGTAGTAGTAGTAGTAGAAGAAGAAGAAGAAGTAATAGTAGTAGTAGTAGTAGTAGTAGTAGTAGTAGTAGTAGTAGTAGTAGTAGTAGTAGTAGTAGTAGTAGTAGCAGTAGTAGTAGTAGTAGTAGTAGTAGCAGTAGTAGTAGTAGTAGTAGTAGTAGTAGTAGCAGTAGTAGTAGCAGTAGTAGTAGTAGTAGCAGTAGTAGTAGTAGTAGCAGTAGTAGTAGTAGTAGTAGTAGTAGTAGTAGACGACTTCATTGGATAACGCAAGGCCCAAAACGTCTAAATTAATGTTTAGGAGAATGTAAGATTCCTTAAACCCGTGTTCAGAGCAATACAGTTTAACTGATGTAATTCATGCAAGGAGTTTACAATTAGCTAATTAACGGTAATTACAAAGAGTTTGCTCCATGTAACCTATATGATTCTATACCCTTCTGGCTCTCAGCAGACACTAATTTAAGAATGACAAAATAGAGAAAGGCTTGAAAAGGCGAAAATTCGAGTAAAAGGTATATAACTACAACGCGGAAGATGAGAGAGAGAGAGAGAGAGAGAGAGAGAGAGAGAAGGAAAAGCGGAACGCGCTTGACAATGCTGACAAAATAATGAAAGTGTCACTCATCATTACTTGTGTAAGATATATTAACCTATTTTAGATTCTGCACCGAAATTGTTCGATGCCTGATGGAATTGAATGCCATTCAATATGCACATTATTTCTAGACCACATTGAAATCTAACTTACATTTCCTTCTCCATGCCTTGAGATGGGCATATTAATGCATTACAGCGAGGTAGGGCCACACATCTGATTAGAGTACTCCGCCCTAATTCTTCTTAAATTTAAAACCCGAGTCACAAGTACCATCCAAAACTGCAAAACGAAAAATGGCATAAACGGCAGAAAATCGTGAAATCGTAAAAGATATAAAAAATTGTATTTTGCCATCCAAGAATAAATCCTAAAAGCGATAGACTTAAAGTAGACAAGATATAACAATGAGAGCTGCTAAGAATATCGCTATTTGGATGTAACGATATGGAGGCCAACTTATGCCTATATTAGGGTGGCGCCACTCAGAATGTTTCAAAAGATGCTTACAAGCAATTAAGCAAGAGAAAGAGAGAGAAAGAGAGAGAGAGAGAGGGAAAGAACAGACAAAAAGAGGGGGAAATGAGAAAAGGGAGGGGAGGGAGAGAGAAAGAGGGAGATGATGATGCTTAGATCATCTCAAAAGCGTTGGTTGGTAGCATTCCCAAGGCAAGCTTTCAAGGCTCCGAAAGGGTAGGAAAGGAGTAGTGTCTACCTATTCTATTTTATCCCCAAAGTTGCTGACAACTTTAAAGGTTATTTTATTTTCTTACATCATATGACATTTCGCATGCATGCAGCTTTTCTTTCTTCTAAAAATGACTGCTTCATAGACCAACCTTTTTTTCAAAGTGTAAGTCTCTCCGTAGTAGGTTAACGCCATTACTGCACTTGAACAGACACGCAGCAATTAGCTGAGCTTAAAAACATATTTGACAAATATTGACTTTTTTGCGTTTTTCACAGCTTTACGACGACATGGCTTACATTACTTGTCACGATTTTTTTGCTGTAAAACCTTCGAACTTAGATATAAATAGTTTAGTGTCAATAGGACCAGATGTGCGTTTGACTAACGATGACACTAATGAACTGAGATTTTGACATTATAGAAATGTTCATATACCAGTCAATATTTTGTCATTTTCTTGTCATTTTCTTGTCATATTTTTAAATGGCTTTCCTAAATTTTTTTTTATTGTTATAATTGGTAGGTTGCCCCCACATTACCTTGTCAGTGTATCTTTTTTGTTATGTAGGCAGTTACATAATTGACGTGTTCATTAGGAAGGAAACAGCTGAGGTGGCTATATTGTGTAAGCATGATTAGAAAGATGGGGAGGTTGGGAGAGGGAGGGGTGTTGTGGTCAAGTGGATAAGTCACCGAACCATGGCGACTTGAAGATACCGGGATTCAAGTCCCTGCGACACCAGTAACGTTCTTGCCGCACTTAAACCACGTGGAAGTGAATGGGTGCTCGCGACGTACACACACACACACGCACACACGCGCACGCACAACCTTCTCCCACACTTATGTAGGTTTCTATGTTAGACTGCGATGTCTTTTTACCTCATCAGCACAGGTCGTTGCTAAGCTTTAAGATAATCGCACCGGTCTCAATTATTTCCAAGAAATAGAAATAGAAAATAGAAAGTAAGCCTTTATTATCCTTTCGGAAATTCGTTTTTCACTGGTAAAAATTTACAGATCAATTTACAAAAAGAAATAACCATAATCATAGACAATTACAGTAATGGTTAAATACACTCACATCAGCTTTACTTGGGTAGGTTACACAAAAACGGCTATGTACGATGGGGAGTCCGACAGAGCGAGAGAGTAGATGAGGACCAAAGGTACGCAGAGGAGGTGGATAGAGCTAGAGCAGTGTCGAAAAGATAGAAAGAGAGAGAGAGAGAGAGCCAAGAGTTACGATAAAGTACAAAATGTAGTTTAGCTGCGTATACTGACATAATAAGGATAAATTGATCTTTCAAGTTCAATTAATGAACAAAGTAAACATCAGACCATACATGATAATAAACAGGGGTAAAAGAATGAACGATTCTGTTTGTAAAACGTGAAGAAAAAAAGTGCCAAGATACTCTCGAATAGCTACAAGTCGGTAATGGCCGTAAGTAGATTAGACATAATAAAAACTTAAGTTATATCTTGAAATGCTTGTTCACGGACAAATCCTTAATTGGCAGGCCGTAATGCTGTCCAGTTTGTGAAAGGGTCGCAGATTGACCAATTGGTGACCAATTAGATTAGGCAGTCCATTAGAAATGTCGACAGTGTCCGTCTTCTTCATGATTTGCGCTCGGAGTTTGAAGGCTATTATACGTTTTTGAAATGCACTTTGATGTAAAGTGGCATGTGACAGAGTTAGGGAATGGACAAGTAGGAAACGGAAGTGGTTAACAGGGTAAAGATCAACATGACAGGTTGGGTAATGGTCATGAGGTTGTATGTGGAAAGAAACTGTCTAGAAGGTATCGGGAAAGTTCAGGTATGTCGTAAAACTGTCAAACTGTTAACCAATTCAAGACTTGTCTTAAGACACATTTATTCAAAATTGCTTTTAATGATTAACTTATATACTCTGCATATTGATGTGTATTTCATATGTATTGTAATTTGTAGGTTTATTTGCACTTTTTGTTCTGTTTAATATGTAATTGTTTATCAGTCTATTCTATTTGTTATAGCGCTTAGAGACTTCGGTGGTATGCGCTTTATAAGCAACGTTGTTATTATTATTATTACAAAGTGATTATGGTGGAATCTTCAGAATTGACTAAATTTTGATAAAAATCACCTACAGAAAGTACTGCTCACGGACAGGGGTATATAGGACAACGGACATACGTGGAATCAAAATTTTAGTCCAGGTTTTTCTTTTTTACAATGGTATTAGGTACAATTGAAAAAGATGAGGGCATTTCAGGCCCATTTACCTACCAATACTATTAGGTACGATAGAAATATGAGAGAATTTCAAGACCAATCCTATTTAGGTAAATTGTTACGGACCCTACCACACAGTATTGTTATCAGAAAAATCAGGGCTCACAAATTATTTTCCACTTCATTTTCAATCTTTTCTTGTAAATGGACGAAGTCTGAGCAAAGACCCTTGGTGTGACGAGCGGCGTAGACTGGATGATATTTTCCCGATTAATATAAAAAAATACACAAAAAGATAGACGCTTGTGCATGAACTGTTTTAAGACTATTTCTGTAAAAATACGTGCCAAATGTGCTAGAATATTTTTTTTTAATACAGTTGAAAGTAACCAGAGGCACGCACACGCACACACACACACACACATTCACGCACACACACTAACACTCAACCACGCACACGCACACACGCACACGCACACACTACACGCACACCCACCCTCTCCCACACAATTCGACACACCGACTCCCTGTGACACCCCAAAACATCAAATTAGCAATTTCTGACACATCATGGATGCTGCAATACAATTATCATGTACGTAGATAATTTTATTTACAAGAAAAGTATTTGAAAGACTTGCAAGGAAGAAAAATGTTTAATAAACAAATCACCCACTACATTAGGAAAAAAAAAACGAAATTATTATCTGCACACAATTTCATATCAATTGGCAAGTAAAGCCATTTACTATACTTTTGCATAATCAGTGCTATGTTTCTGGGTAAGTGACTTAACATTGCGTAAGGCACTGTTATATTGATTTCATATTGACAATTTATTTGCTACGTTTGTAATATATACTATTTACACGAATTCCAATCGAACCCCATCATATTACTCAAACTGATTACAAGAATATCAAAATATGTATTTCATACATTACATAAATCATAGAACTATTGACAATGTCGTATATAAACTAGCATATCATCGTACACAAATATTCACAAACGTTTTAGAAATAGTTTCAAATCTTCAAAATAGCAAATTTATATCACATAACGACTTGCTTTAAAAGAATATGTGTCACCTACCTCACTTCCAATTACGACAGTCATAAATATAATAATTTTTATGTAAATGATACGAATTGCAGGTGAAATAACGATGTTCATTTTAGTGATATAATAATAATAAAGTATAAATGACATTACAAGCAGTAATAGCGATACATTGAACTCAATCGAAATATACTCGAATAAAAATACATAATGTGTAGTGTCTATTACTTTTCATATATTTCACACTCCGCTGCAAAGGTCAAATGTTAACACATGAGATAAAACATAACATTTTATGTATCTAGCAGAGTGGATGGTAATTGAAAAAATTAATGAAATACATTTCCCTCCTTGTTTATTATCATTTTCTTATTTCCTATGGTGTCTCTTGAATATTCATGTTAAAGAGACAATATTGTATTCATACAGAATATAATACACTGACATGATGATTTAAAAGTATGGTAATTGTCATTTCTACGCTAGTATACATTTTGATAAAGAATGAGAATGTTGATTGTTTTCCTGTTTATAGAGTCCCAAGTGAAAATATAAAAGTTATGGAAGAAAAGAAGACTGTAAATTATTATACTTAATTGATAAACATAGGTAATTGCCTTGATTCTGTCATCGTTGGAATTTTAGCTTGTAACGTAGTCATCACTCTAAAGATACCAATGCACCTTTAGACCTTAATAGAATTCACTTCACTTACTGAAGCTGAAATTTAGCAAACTCTCAACAGTTGGAAATGTTTTAGTAAAATCATACGCTATTGCTATTATTTGTATTATGCATTCTCTTGTTAACTCTTATGTATTAGACAACCTTGTTTTGTGAAATGTGGAACAAATAACAAACAAACCGAAAAGGTCACATTTTTTTAATAATACAGATTTGTATATATCATTTAAAGCCAAAATATATTGCCCGATTCAACCTATAATACAACAAATACGTCGTAATCGACATTAAAAGGTACGAAGCCTGTTTTCATAGACAATGATGACCGTACCCATAACCAATGCTAATTGGAAAATTACCAAGGAGCTTGGCTAGTAAGAACTCCAAGCTTTTTTTCAAGCACGCGTTTACAAGACTGATAAGAAACAATGGATGAATCTAATGGGCGCTATAGCGAATTTATGATTATAATCATAAGCAGAATTATTTCTGAAAACTTCTTTCCACCCATGACTAACTTGCCACAAGCTTGATTTCATTACTTTGTCTATATCCTGTTGTCGTTGTTGTTGTTGCTGTTTTTTGTGGTTGATGTTTTCTGTTTTTTCTTGTTTCTTCTTTTCTTTTTCTTTTTTGGGGTGTTGTTTGTTTTGTTCTATTTGTTTCGTCTGTACTTTATATAATCTGGTCCGAGTTGATATTTTAAAAACTTTAATGACCTGTGATTCTTTTTTATGCAAATGTTATTTTTTTTAATGTAGTATGTAACACTTACACATGAGAGGAACAGGATTTGCAATGATATACACTGTATGTTGACAACCTATGTAATTACTATGTTTACTTTGCTCACAAACTATGTATCAGTTGATCATCAATTATTTGTATATGCTCCAAATACTTTTATGAAAAAGGAAAATAAATTGTTAGAAAAATGTTTTGTTATGACCAATAAAATCACTGAATACAGAACAAAATAAAACAATCTTTATATATATATATATATAACCTTTAGTTATGTTGATGTTATTTTGTCATTTATGGCAAATAAATGTCATTTGTACTTGTAAAAGAAGAAATAGATGGTGTTAACAAACGGTACCTGGACTAAACATAGTCCTTTTCTTCATTGGGTATCTGCTGTTGCTTGTTGATAAGGCCAATGTGAAGGGTGTTCATGAATATACAGTTTAACAATGAGGTCGGGGCTCGGATAATGCATTGGAAATGTTCTGATATTGTTTAGATATTCCTCAACCTTGGCCTAAACTTGATTTATTGCTCAAAACTACAGCCTTTCTCAAAATAGGATTCAACCAAATGCTTTATGAATATATCATTCTAAAGATATTTTGGTAGCTTTTGCAGAGTATGGGAAAGAAACGTCGTGTAAAGAATCATCATAAAGCGAAATGAGCGTACAGACTAGGAAACAAAATCGAGTATAAAAGAAACGTCGTATAAAGAAACTAGTTTAAACAAGTTATTTGACAGCTTAGCTAGCCAATCATCCGTACCGAGTGTCCTCACGATAAGCCCCACCTAGTTATACAATTTTCGTACAATACGACGTTCAGACTACAGCGGGACCCTGATTCTTTATCGAGTTTTGGTTTGAAATGATGCTCAAACAAGTGTTTCGCTACTCGTTACTTCATACGACGTTCACACCAGGAAAGAATTAAATTATCGTAGAGCTTTACAATTCTCGCGGGACGAGTAACGACGAAGCCTCCATATTCGGTATAGACTGGTCGTCGGCATGGGTCGAACTCTGTGAGGGCCGTAATGTACAGCTGGTTGAGATTACTGAGTGAACCTTATGATGCATACATGTCTGAAGGTTTATCTGACATAGCTACAAACTGATAGTTGTACGCGGATCCATCGGAAGTGTGTCGACTCAAACGCCGACTGTGCCGCCTATTCAATCTGTAGCCAAAGGAGGAAAGGGTACCAAAAAAACAGAACGCCATGATAAGTATTATTGTGATTAAATGTAGTAACGTTTGACCATTTACATTTAAAGGGGAATTCAACCCTGACATTAAGTTGGTTTTAATAAAAGCAGAAACTCAGAGTATCAGGTCACTAAAATTTTGAGCAAAAACCGCTTAAAAATAAGAAAGTAATGGTTTTTTAAGGTGCTATCAATCATATCCAAATTGGCAACTCAGTGACGTATCTTAAATGTACGAAACTAAAAAACTTCAAAAATCTATATTTTCCTTAGGAAAATTTTCAAACATACATTAAATAAAATTATCGCAAATATGTTTTTAAACAGGCAACCGTAATCAATAACTAAGAAATTAAACTTTATGAAATTTTCTGTGCAGATAAAATCAGAGAGGAGCTCGCAAAATAGGTCACAGTGTTGCCAATTTGTGTTTCACTGATGATAACTTAAAAATTCATAACTTTCCTATTTTTAATCGGATATTGGACAAACTTCCACCAATTTGTTTCTCTTATTTTTCTGCTTTTATCAAAACCAAGATAATATCCGGGTGTACTTACCCTTTCAGTCAAAGGAGGAAAGGAGGGAAAACCCACATCCACTCATTAATTTGTTTATGATGATAATAATGATAAATATTTTAAAAGGGTAGTGTCATTATTGTGGATAGAATCATTGGATGCCAAAGTGAGAAAAGGCTTTATGGCAAAAAAAAACCTAATTAAAGATAACTGACAGTTGAATTCTCGAGAAGTTCAGAATTTACCAACTACAATCTCTTATTCTGTTGCTATAAGATTTTTGTAAAGCTGACAAAAATAAGAGTTGGGACTCAGAGTCTTATATAAAGCTAAAGAATATATCACGCATATAATATAAAAGGGTGGAAATTAAAAGGTTCCATTTGTGTCATTTCGATGAGGTCTCCTGGAGGGATATGACCACTCTAATTTACTGGGATTCAGAATCAGAAAATAATTAACATAATGAAATGCTGGTATATACTTGTGTATTGCGGAATTAAATGGTCAAATCTAAATTTAAAAATTGGTATAAGATACTGCTTGATATTAGATTATGAGCATTAATGATGATCTCCGTGAATGTACGTGTTGCAAATGCAAGTTTATCATATACAGGGGTAAGTGCACATGCAAAGGTTATATTGATTAAGAGTAAAGAATAAAACTCAGTTATGTTTATCTGCAAAAAAATCAATACGTGAAGAGAGATGTAAAAACAGCACATGCAGTAAATGCCTAGTTTGATGAAATTCAAAACAAAAATAGATTCCTTAATTAGCAGTACGATGTCATTCCCACCGCGGGGAAAACAGAATTCGTAAAAAGATACATACATGTAACGTAATATTGTGGCTCGAAAAATTAAACATAAAAAGCTAGAAAAACGTTGTAATGATAATGGGTTTTCCAAATCCGAGAAAGCAGTTGACCAAGCAATCTTTCAGATTAGATACATGCTCATTCTCTCATTGTTATGCAGTTATGCCTTACTGGCAAAGTAGAGCGTTAGTACGAATATGCTATCGATATCATTCACAGGTGTTAGTGGAATCGTGCTTTAAAATATTTTAAGTTTTGTCTTTACACAAGCAAACAAAATAAAACAAAATGCAAAATTAAATTAAAAACGATACTGTTACTATCCCTTCATTTCAAGAGATAAAAGTCACATATGCCTTGTCATCGCAGAACATGTTTCTCTTCTCCATCTGCCTCTCTCTGTTTCATCTAATTCGCTGTCTGTTTCTCTCTCTCTCTCCCTCTCTCCCTCTCTCCCTCTCTCTCTCCATATCACCCTCTCTCACCCTTCCCTCTCTTCGTCTGCATCTCACCCTCCCCCACTTTCTACATGTTCTTGACTCTCCATTATGTCTCCCCTCCTCTTCCACTCTCTCTCTCTCTCCCCCTCTCTTTTTCTCTGAACCTCTTAAAATACAAACCATGGACCCTAAACCATATTCTAAAGCATATCACTACATGCAAAATAAGAAAAAGAAGAAGCTACGTTATCATCATCATTCTGAAAAAAATGAAATGAAAAAAAAATCATAACAGGATTGCGTGCACGCCATTAGCATGACTGATAACAAGCGTGCAATACAACTGTGATAAGTTTACACACCCACACCGAATTAATGAAGTGAAGACATGGGAAAGCGACGCGTTCGCTTAGACTTCTTGCGGCTGTTAGAAGTAAAATATAAAGTAGTCAAACACATGAAATATAGAATAAGTAGATATTATTCGTTGCACATGAGGCGTTATTTCGATTGCGTCAATATCTCAGCTAACCAAGCCAATACATGAATGAAAAGGGAATTTGTCCATGCGTCAGTAATTCAACGCAATGTTGCACGTACATTTTGCATGAATCTTATGTGAACTTTGTGTGTGACGTCATGTTCACAAGGCGCGTCAGAGACCACTCCAATCGCTGACGCGGCCTTACGCCAGCAAATGATGCCTTGTGTGCAAAGGGCGTCATTTGTTGAGGAGACGTGGTATAATGGACCATTCTCTTGACTCTAAATCCAAGGGTTGAGGGTTCGAATCCTAGCCCGGCACTCCGTCCATTGGCAAAACATTAATCCACATTTGCCACTCTCCATCCAGGTATACATGAGACCTTGCAATTGCTGGGGTGGGCATAAATGCAGGGCCCGCAGGAAGAGCAGTTATAACTACGGATATGGCTACCCTGGGTAAAACCAAATAATTATTATAATTGTTTGCCTGACGTAGGACGCTGTCTTTTACGATTCAAAAGTAAATGCAGAAGCAAAAACTACTATCAGGCGCATAAGTTATTTGATTACGTAAGCTGGATTAGCGCAGGTAATGGCGCAACCGAAATGACGCTCCGTCTGCAACGGGCGTAAGATTATTCTAATACTGGTTAAAGTGCAGCGGTACAGGTGGCCCGCCGTGCGGTCTATGCGGTGAGGGTGATGATGACGGCCTCTTGTATAAAGCCAGCTTCCGCCTCTGCTAAATCATGCATAAAAAACTAAGTCACTGGCTTAGAGCAATTTCCCTCTTGTCTTGCCTATATAAATCATGTTCGAATTATGCATAATTTTACTGTCGAGTCTTTTTGGTCGGATAGTGTTTGAGATTGTTATTCTTTCTAATTTTTCTAAATCCTGGATCCGTCCCTGAAAACACATGAATAAATAAATAAATAAATAAACTCACGTGATCTGGATGACAAAGACGACGATGACCCAAATAAGAGAAGCGACATCGAAGAGGATCCACATGATAAGATAATGGGTCGGCGTCTGGAAAGAAAAAAAAGGTAGGAGAAGACGGGTCACAATTTGTTAATGCAGTCACATAATTTGGCACGCATGTTTGCTTATGAAAAGAACAGCAAGACAAAAAGCTTGAAGTATGTATGTCTGCCTTTCTTCCATTTTTCAGCACCATCATTATGTATTCTTACCCCTCTTCTTCCTCTTTCTTCACTCTCTTCTCTCTCTCTCTCTCTCTCTCTCTATCTGCCTGTCTCCCTTCCTCTTACCTTCTCTCCTTCTGCCCCCTTCCCTGAATCCCCCTCTATTTCCCATATACTGTTTACCTCCGCTTACACAAGTATTTCTGTTATTCAATAATTTTGAATAAGAACAGAACAGCAACGAATCTGACATACCCAATCTTGCGATTTACTCTGATGAGTGCAAGACAATAAACTTTAGTGTATTTGTCTGCTGTTCTTTGATTTTGCAGTATCATCATCATGTATTCTTACCCCTCCTCTTCCTCTTTCGACCCCCTCTTCTCTCTCTATATCTCTCCATCTCTCTCCATCTCTCTCTATATATCTGTCTCCCTTCCTCTTACCCTCTCTCCTTCTGTCCCCTTCCCTCAATTCCCCTCTATTTCCACTACCCTTTACCTCCGCTCATACAACTATTTCTGTTATTTAGTAATCTAAAATATATTAAGGGACACAACAGATGATTATTCAGTTAATTAATTAACTCACTTAATATGTAAATTACAATCTCTTAGACTGTCACACATTTGCCTCAATAACGTAGTTTCTCTTGCTCTCCTTTCTGTCTCGTCTCTCTCCTTCTCTCTCACTCTCTCTCTATCTCTCTCTCTCTCTTTCTCTCCTTCCTATTAATTCATGACTATGATATATGTATAGATTTGTAAAACATTTTGTTTTTTATGATTTTACTTTGTAAACTCCATGCAATTCAACCATTGGGCTGCCATGTGGATTAAAAAAAAAACCCATTACAATTCAATACGTTTCAATATCAAATTGTTACCTACTTCTTTATAAATAATAATAATAATAATAAGACATTTCTATACCGCAAATTGCAAAAAGCCTCTAAGCGGTTTAGAAGGAAAAAAGTTGAGAAGTAAAGGAAACAGAATTAGCATTACAAATTACATCAAATCAATTAACATTAAAACTTTGCAAATGAAAATAATACATGTATATAATTACTAATCACTTACAACCAAAATACAAATATAGTTCATAAATTAATAGTATCCTACGTTAAACTATACAAAATATAAGAGGCAAAATGTCAGAGGGCTATTTAAGAACAAGACTTAAAGAGATGTGTTTTTAGCATTGTTTTAAATGTATTTAAAGAACTGGCATTGCGAATTTGAAGGGGGAGATTGTTCCAAAGAAATGTAGCTGCATAAACGAAAGAACGTTGACCGTATTGTTTATAATAAATATTGTGAGACCGAGAGAGGAGAGATTGAGAAGCAGATCGCAAAGTCCGGACAGGAGTGTATCGAGGAAGGAGTTCAGAAAGATATGAAGGAGCGAAACCATGATAAGTCTTGAAAGTAAGTAAGTATCTTCAATGTTCCAACCTAATAACATGGTTCACTCATATTCAACAAGGCAGTCTTCGAATTTACATGTGGTAAATCCTCACAATACATTAGCCCAGAAATCAATCAGACATAGGGGTCCAGATGTATGGAATTCTCTACCTAACGATATTCGAAATTTAAAATCACCAAACTCCTTTAAAAGAGCACTGAAGTGTATTATCATTTCACAGATGTAAGATATTACTCATTCTATCGAACATAAATTTTTACTAGCTTTTTTTTTCTTTTTTTCTTGTTCTTTGTAAATAGTGTAAATAGTTCAGAACCCCTTAGGAATTTTATTTGTCATATATTATATATTTGAAAGGTGTTGTAACGATCCAAGCTCTATTTGCTTATGTTTCATCACCTTTGTGTTTTCATTCCCTTAACTGTATAGTAGTTGCAACTTGTCTTTGATAAAACATTGTTATATTCTTATTGACGTGAAGTCAGTTCAAATGGATTGTAAAATTGAAATGATTTGTTATATTATATTCTTTTTCATGTGATGTTAACTCCAATGAATTGTGATATTGTGAACATGCATAAATAAATAAATAAATAAATAAATTCAATTCGATTCAATGCAATTCAATACCAATCATCTCTTTATAATATGAAAAGGTATCAGTCCATATAAAATATGAAGATGATTAAAAAAACTCTTCAAATTTCCGCTTGAGGCCTTTACAATTAACGGGAAATGAGGTCTCCATCTTCAATTGTAACGAGTTTTGTTAAATCATTCTCATTTAGTTTTCTAATCAAGCCTGATATTTCTCTTTATTTGTCCTTTTACCTTCCAAGAAAAATGCCCTAAACGCTCGTTAAAATATGAAGCGGTACAACCACGGCGGTTGTTTTATAATGACTCGCGAAAGGGCCGCCTTCGGCGGCCTTTCGCGCGCGTTGTGTGAGCGATCAGGGGCGGATCCAGCCGGCGGCAAGGGAGGGGGCCTAAAAAGGGGCACACTTCGTGCCAAAATTTGAAAATCGTGCCGGCCGATTTTTCGCTCAGTGGGGAAGGGGGTAGTGAGCACACTTAAATTTTTTAAATTTAGCATTTTGAGCTGTCAAAAATATGTCTCAATAATAATTATGGCATAGCTTTGGAAAATTATGAATTTGTTGATAGATATTAATTGGTATACGACTATTTGTTCATGTTATCTTGAAAACATGATTAAATTAAAAAGGAAGACAAATAGAGAAACTTAAATTGTTTTCATATGGATTTTACCCATACACTTAAGCGTCAACCAAAATATATTTGTAATTTCACTAATGTTCACAACTGTATAATTTTCACATGATCAGATCAACGCGAACGAAAAAGTAGATTAACCAAATACATAGATTGAGCGCGCGTAAACAATCACAGCTTTTGTATTCGCTTTCCACGTAGATGAAGGCACCAGTGAACGCAACGGTACTATGAAATTGATGCTTATTTCAGTTATCAGTGAAAACGTTGCGAGAAGAAATCCCTTAGACCAGTACATACATTTTCTCTCGCGGAACCATTCTTTTATACATGGCATGCTGAAGGTATCGCTTATTTTATTATTCTCAATTTGAAGAGTGTACATTTGCTCAACAGTGCAAGTACCGATATCCGTTGCCATCCTCTTTCAGGAACTATTTTGAGTTTTTATATTTCATTTCGAGATTTCAAACAACTTATTGAAAAAATCCCAAGCTTTACAGTGATCTGCAGTCCAAACGAATGACACGTGCAATTTTTTCAACCCGAGGCGTGCAAAACCCTAAAAGCTTTTAAATTTCAAAGGATTTCCTTACTCAAATTATAAAATATAAATAAATAAATAAATAAATGACGTAAAGTGTAATTCGCTTCACATTTCTCTATCTTATATCACAGAGATAGGTAATACGCGTCGGAACTTTGTTGCCCGCCGAGGCTTACGGCTTCATATCTGAGCGAGTCGTAATTTATCACGTTAAAGGATAGGTTGTAGTTAAACGGGGGAAAATTAATTGAATCTCTATAATTAGATATATCCCATGGGTATACATGTATGATTACTCAATGCTATGGAACATAATGTACCCTTTTTCAGTTCGTTATTTCCATTTTCCATAGAAAACAGTATAAATCAAGTAAAATTATAAATGAATCAAATATGAATACAATAACATAATATAAGTCATGCCATAGATAATGTGCATAGAATGTTCAGTTCATTTCAAACTTTTTGTTGTTGTTGTTAAGCCTGCAGTGGTGACATTTCCTTCAAGAAGCACGTGGGTTTGCTAGTTTCGCCTCTGGTTTACTGATATACATGAACGTGTATATGGTAAGCAGGTCAGGCCTTTCTCAACTTAGCATTTTTTACAATTCTATTTGACAAGTGGATGCAATTGTCATTTGCTTGGTATCACACATTTCGCGTACTCCAGATCGAAAGGCACTTATAAATGATAAGTGTGCGCGTTCATGCGAATAAGTTGAATACGATCATTTAATATATATGGCATGCACAGTGTGTAATTAGGTGTGTGGGAATGTGCGTAAGCTCTTAAGATGCAGACAAAATGAAAAAAATAAAGTAATAGAGATTTGAGGTAACCCGATTTAAACCAGAATACATGAAGTTTCACATGTATTTTGGCCTACACAATGCATTACAATAATGATAGTTTGTCTTGAAGCTTTTCCCATGTGGTAATGCAAGAAAATGCAATATGCTTTTGCGTAAAGATGCATTTTGAGAGAGCCTGTCCATTCTAAATCGTTGATTTACGCGTTATGGGAATTTCGAGCATCGGAGTCGTCTGAATGAATTAATGTACATTAACCTCAACATACCTCAACAGCGAAACCTGATTTACCCCCTGGGACCACATGTATCGTACTGTAGATTCGACAAAGTTCAATGTCCTCATTTTCCTCTCCTCTTGTTTTTTACTTAAATTTTAAATTTTTCTCCTTTTTTTAGTTAATTTTTTTAAAGACCCTATCCGATGAAAATACAACTTTTTATCAATGGAAAGCTGAATGAACATAGAATACAAATATAAAGGAATTCAAAATATTTTCCCTCTCAGTATTGCACAAACGCGAATTAAAACCCTTTTTTCCGCACCTCTCCAAATTACAAGTCAACAGGGGTCAAATTTGCCGCAGTTACAGTGACGACACCATATGTGCTCGCCTATATAGCTGAGGCGATGAGCCGTGCTTAATTAATGCAAAGTCATTGTGAATATGCGTACTCCACAAACGGTGATGTCATCAATTCGATAGCTAGTTTTTAGGTCAACAACTCCCGATTTTCACAGCTTTAGATTTCGAGTTTTCAGAGAGCTGTTAATCTTCTGACAGGTACAAAAGTAGCATATATTTGGTATTGTTGTAATCTATGGCTTGTCAGCTTTTCTTTGATATATAATTCATCTATTTCATCATTCACTTCGGACAGGGTCTTTAATTTTTTTTTTTTACTGAGCTTTTATTATCAAATTTGTCTGGCAGATCTATTATCTAATTTAGATTCTAGCATTGTGTAAGAAAAAAGGCCTTAAGAATCGATTTTCGCCATCACCAACAAATGCAAATGTACACCTTTAAAAGTCTTACAAAGTATACTTACATAATTTCCTTACGTATGTGTTTCTGTCATTGTGCGCTGTACAGCCCTACACAAAGCACTCAGGCCTTGCATTGAGAGCCTCAAAGTGCTATGTACTCTATTAAATGTTGTCTCAAGTATAAAGTATGTTATGAGAGGGGAAAAAACACATCTATATTCTCTCGACTGGCGAGGGGGGATCAAGAACTATGTAAAAGGGGGTGGAGCAGGATAATGCTACCCCTAAAAGAAAAACACCTCCAGATGAGCCTAACAATAGCTCTTTTGGATAGTTAAGATATACTAAAAATGGGCGCCAGTGTTTATTTTCAATTACTCATTAGATTATTTATTTATTTTTTATTCAATCATTTATTTATTTATTTGTTTTATATAAAGGTAATTGGATTCATGACTCTAAAACCTGTGATATATCTTGCCTAATCAGATCATTAATCCCCACATTACTATAAAACCTACGTGCTGACTGCTTTATGCATGGTATATTTTCTTCTGTAGTACCCAAAGGCTTAAACAAAGCATCGAACACCAGGTTCAATGACGAAAAGCTTATCGGTGATTCGCCAGTTTAATGTACTGACAATATCGAACCATTCTTTGTTAGGTCATTTCATTAAATTTTTGCACGAGTGTCCGTGATAAAAGTTTTTTTTTTTAATTTCTTAAAACAAGCTTAATTATAAGGACGCTCCTATTATTCCTGTCCATTGTTTAGCCTTCAAAGCTGATCGAATCATCACCCCCTATTCCCGCTCTCTCTGCCTCGCTTTTTACTTAAGCCATTGCTGTTGATCTTGATTCATTTGACAAACAATAATTTTCATCCCCTATTAAATCCACGACTGTGCTTATTAAGATCAGGAAATTGTATCACAGTTTTTCTTTGGAGCGCTTAACGAGATGATATTAGATCATAATCGATACAAAATTACAAAGCCTGCACAATGACCTCGACACAGGGATATTGCTGTTTGGTGAAGACATGTCCAGCCTGACGTAGAAGGAATATTAACACTGCCATAATACCTTCAGTTTATTTTTAAAGCTCGTTAAGATATGGCTCGGCAAAACCGAAGGCGTTTTTTTTTTTAATGATGACGTAAAGTTTAATACGCTTCACATTTATGTATCTTTGACGGAGCTCTGTGAATATATGCAAGTCCTTTGCTGATATTAATTTTCCCCAAAAAAAGACAAAAAGAAGGAAAATCGCGGCAGATTAAAAAAAAAGATTGCGGTGGTTTACCGCGCCATATCTGAAAAAGCCTTATTTCTTAATTCTCTGATCGGATACAAACTGCCAACCACTCCTTGATTTACCTTGCGAGAAACGATTGTTTCTAAAAATACATACATTTCCATGAGACACAATTGCAAAGACTTTCAAAAATCAAGGGCAATTCTTCTTTGTTTTCATTTTCTCCATTTGCATTTGTCGCTACATGTAATGTTTCTTCTTGTCATGCATGCAATATAATACATTCAATACCATAGCAACATAATGTGCATCAACGATAATAGCTCATCTTCAAACGTCAAATAAATCGAATCTATGCAGGTAAAATATAAGAAGATAATTTGATCATGTAAAACCGAGGGAATGATAATTCAGCGATTTTAATTCGCTAGAAAAGGCTTTTCTTCTTCATCCTCATCATCCTCTTTTTCTTCTTCTTCTTCATCCTCATCATCCTCTTTTTTGTTCTTCTTCTTCTTCTTCTTCTTCTTCTGCTTCTTCTTCTTTTTCTTCTTCGTCATCATCATCGTCTCCTCCTCCTTCTTCTTCTTGTTCATCATCATCATCATTTTATTATTGTTATTATCATTGTTGTTATTATTATTATTATTATTATTATTGATATTGATATTGTTATTGTTTTTATTATTATATTATTATATTTAACATTCATTTTTATCATCATTCCCATTATCATTATTATGTTTACTATTTTGATTACTATCATTATTATCATTATTACTATAATTATTGTCAGTATTATTATTATTATTATTATCATTATTATTATTATCATTCTTATTATTATTATTAATATTATCATCATGATCTTCATGATCATAATATTGTTATTGCTATTTTTATTTTGAGAAATATTTAAAAACATTATATAATACCAGCTAGAATTAAAGCGAATTCAAATTCATTTTTACAGACAATAATCACTAGCAACAATGTATTACAACGAACTGTACTTTCATTTAATGCACTATTTTCAAGATCTTTTCGATATTATGTTGGTCTCTCAGTAATCAAGCAGTGCGAACAGAAATCCGACCTATATCAATATTGGACGTCAGAAATGATCCGAATCCTTGACTATACATTCCACCAAATTATTCGAGGAGACGACCTTTTTAATTTCAACGTTTCATATGATAGTTTGTCAACGAACCCTTGATTGAGGAAATTGGATTCTAATTACAGAAGATGAAAGGCTGCAGTAAACATAAACAGAGCTACCCAACAACGACTTCATAAATAGCAGATGTTTTGTTTCCATAGAAACGGACACAGGTTCACGGTTAGACCATGGACGGTAGTAGGTCCATGGTTAGACACTGTTTTATATTGCTTTATTCCATAGAGGTAAAAACCTTTGGGTTTTTATTTTTTTATTTTTTTAATTTTTTTTAAAGAATATGTTAATTTTGGTTGCTTGTTGTCATAGGTCGATATTCAACCTCCTTTGTACGTCATTGCTACTTTGGTATGGACAGTGTTTCAATAAGCTATTTTAGAAAATATCATATTACATTTTTTTTTTTCGGGGGGGGGGGTTTACAGATATGTCTCCATATCAAGTTTACCATTGGAAGACGTAATGTAAAATCCTCTGACACACTATTGGTGTATTTTTCGCAGTGCCAGTGGCGTATCCAAACCCTGGCTTTAGGACGGGCAAAATATGTAAGCTTACGATGACTCTATATTTCAGCAAGGAAGCCACTGTTTGAGGGGCCCTGGTTGCATGAAGGGGAATTATCGCCCCAAAAAACAGATTTTGCGAAGGAAAGAGAAGGGTTTGGAAAGTCAGGTGGTCATATACAACAATGTAGGGCACAAGCGTAATATTTTTTTTTTTTGAAGAAGAAGAAGAAACGATTACAAAAACTTTTGAAAGACCTACCGAATGTAATTTCAATAGGCTTCTCTATTGTCACATCTTCCCCCTTAAAATTACTATTAATTTTACCCAAAAAAAGTCATTCGAATAATTCATAACGCCCTATAACGCTCTCACAGCGACCCATTAATTACCGAATCGAAAATTCTTTGGTTCACAGACATACTCATTTTTCTACGAGACAGTTCATGTCGTTTGATCGAATGATCTTTGCTTTCTATGACCTAATCATTAATTACTTTAGCTCAATTTTAGGGCATGTAAAATACAAGAATAGCTTTTTATATAAAATAAACATGCCCTTCTATTTAAAACAAAATTAATCAATAATCTTGAAGGTCATAACATGTAATAATATATTGTTTAGTTATTAATTTTCACTTATTATTTACTGAGATGTACGTAAAACATTATTGTTACCAGAAAGTTATTTTTGTTACGTTCACTATTATATGCATTATCATTTGAAAAAAGTAAACAAATGAACTTGAACTTGAACTTGAACCTGTTAAAATGCGCGAAAATATCGTATTACGTAATAAAATGGGGTGCTGAATTCGCCCTTTATTTTTGACAGTCTTTTTTTACAATTGTGTCCAATAGAAATGTATGTATTTTTAGTAGAAACAGAGAACTGCTCGCAAGGTAAATCGAGGAATGAATTGGCAGTTGGGTTTGATCAGTCACAAATATCAGATAAAACTTAATCTTAAAAACTGATTTATTTGTTTTCCCCTCTCAAACTTCCACTGATCTTGTTCTATCAGTTCTGCTTTTCTTTACGGCAAATTACTAAGAAAGAGAGAGAGTGGGTGGGTGGAAATATCTTTATTTAATCAATCTTGATCGTCTCAAAGCAAATGTATATACTACCAAAGCCGATAAACTACCAAGACATTACTCGTATTAGAGAGAAAATAACCTTGACCAAGAGATATAATATCATTTTCACCTCAGTAATCAAATCCACTGCCAAATTGTCACTTAGAAAATTATATACGGTACAAGGTTATTCATTAATGAAAAACAGAATCAAAGTCAAGGATAAGGCAGATGATTTTCATTTAAAGCATCACAAATATTGAACTGTAGAACTATTTGATAACTGTTTGGATCTAGCTTTATCAGTGGGGGCCGGGTATGCTCATAAAAAGTGGAAATGTATCTCTTTCTCTTAAAGATACTTTGTCCCTATAGCAGCCAACATCAAATTATGTAGAACTTTGCAGGAGTTATGAATATGTCATGTATGTCCTATCTGTGAAATGTAAACGTTAGCAGTGTCCTAATATTCAAATTATGCAAGGAAACCCGTTTACTTGCTAGACTTCACTGTCAGACACTATTGAGTGACTGACTCGCTTTATTTCATCTTTGGTAATAACATACATAAAATGAGCTGTGAAGGGTACATGAGCATTTGTCTACATCAATAACCCACTTCTTGTAATGGCCAAAATTAAACTGATTGAATCTTTGCGCAGCATAAAACGTACAACCATTCGGTACAATGGTCTGGAAAATCAGACTATTACTTACTGGCTCTATAGCTCCTAAGACGATTCGACAACTAATAGTCGTAGTTTAGTTTAGTTAAGTTTAGCTCTTACATTCGGCTTTGAAGGAAGATGGTGGAAATGAGTGTCGGGTGATTATTGAAAATGTATTAAGGCTATCGAAGTAGAGCAAATCTATTAACGCAAGAACCAGCATCACATTTTATAAGGACCATCCCTAAGAAATAACGTATACAAGGTCCGGATGTTATAAAGTGTTACGTAACCACGCCAGATGATGCTCAAGGCCAACGCCTTGAGCGTAAGGAGTCTAGTGGCCTGATTTTCATCGGATGCATCCAGACGCATCCGATGAAACGGCCACTTGAATGGTACAGAGGATAAAAAGCCGATAGAATAGCCGATGAAAAGAAGAGAAATAGGCGATTAAATTCTCCTGCTCAAGAGCTATCGGTGTGACTCCGATGAAACGGCCAATATGAATGGATTCGGGAGAAAACACCGATGAAAACACCGATGAAAATGGTCAAAGGTCGTTATCTTGTTCCGGCTAAAGCTAGTGTACGCGCGCTTTTTCGGAACCCGGCTGGCTAGCTAGCTGCGCACTGCACTGTCTGCCAAATTCAAAAAAGCCTGCGCCACCAGCTAACAATAATTCTTCCCTTCCTGCCGGGGCTCGCCACAGCGAGTGAATTTCACCGGCAGTATGAAAGGGACAGCAGGGAAAGCGGCGGTTTCACCTTTGTTTACATAAGGCAAATTCTATCGTGAGCTGGCCTGATTTTCATCGGATGCATCCGGACGCATCCGATGAAACGGCCACTATTTTGAATGGTACAGAAGAGAAAAAGCCGATAGAATAGCCGATGAAAAGAATAGAAATAGGCGATTAAATTCTCCTGCTCAAGAGCAGGAGAATTCTCTTTCTATCGGTATGACTCATTGTGAATGGGTTCGGGAGAAAACACCGATTAAAACACCGATGAAAATGGTCAAAGGAAGCAGTGTACGCGCGCTTTTTCGTAACCAGCTGTGTTTGTTGACATTTTGTTGGACATGCTGCATGCTAGCTAGATGGTGCGCGGGCTTAAATTGATTCGTTTTATTTATTTTTTACATTAATGAGAAGCTTTGTAAAAAAATCCAAATTAATATATATCGTTATGATAATATATTTATTGAAAATTATATATCTATTAGACCAATTGGTGAACAAAACAATATTTAAAAATTGATTACTAAAAAATGTAATGAAAGTACAATGGATTTTTGTTTATCGCAGACGTTGTTTCGTGAAGCAGCTAACAAGCGATTGTGCCATAGTTCTTCAATTCCGGCCAGGGGTCGCCACAGCGAGTGAATTTCACCGGCAGTATGAAAGGGACAGCAGGGAAAACGGCGGTTTCACCTTTGTTTACATAAGGAAAATTCAATCGGTATTTTGATCAGTGTGACTCCGATGGAAGCACTATGAAAGGGGTATCCGATAGAAGGATAAACTGCTCTGTAAACGGCGCTGAAAGCATTCAAGGACTAATTGATGTAATATCTGTGATTCATTCAAAAAAAAAGATTCATCTACGCACTTCTTAAAAGTACGCTCATTAGATTTTGGACAAATCTTTATTTTTCACATTTTTAGAAAGGGTTACATATTTAGTAGCGCTTTCGCTACTGACAAATGATCCGGCCCTCCCTACCCCCTCTCCCTCCTAAAAAAACAAAAACAAAACAAAAGCAAAAACAAAACAGCAGTTGCATTTTATTATCCTTCTCGTTGTTGTTGTTGTTGATCTAATCATTTCCTGGTTTCAGAATTGAATTATAATTAATAGCATTGAGCATTAATGACGCTAAATGCAAGAAACCGTTACGAAGGTTTCACACGAATCATTTGCGGTAGGCAAGACCAATCATCCAATCATAATGAGCAACAACCCCTCCAAAGGCTCAGGGGCAATTTCTCACTTTTTTTTAATCTTCAAGTCTGATGCATAAATATTCTGTTTTTTTAAAAAATCCTTATTAATTTATAGTAGAACGTCCCCATGCATTGTTATTACACGGGCTTTAGTTCCTAAAATCATAGTAAAGTGTACTGGGCATTCGACGGAATAAACCTCTATGTTAGGTACGTATATTTTACACCAGTCGAGAGAGACTACACATAAGCAAAATAATGTAGGGTGGGGATTCGAATCCATAAACTCTTGATTGAGAGTGAGGTGAACGAACCACTATACTATTTTGTTCCTCTTCTTCATTTGGGTTATGGCAATAGAGATACTGTGTGAACTGGATTTAGGTGTATCCCATGTGCCTGTTCAGGGTGTATAATTATGCACTATCCTTGCACTATTATTGGTTGTTTGTTTTTCTGTCTGTTTGTTTGTTGTTTGCTTGTTAAACCTTATTAATTTGTTTGTTTGTATTTTAATCACGTTGCCCAAGGTTTGAAAATGAAAATGAAACGTCTCCTTAGGCATTTCTTCTTGGCCAAAATGTTGATCCCGTTGTGAGAAGATCGGGGCTATGGTAAAACGAACATAATAAGTCATCACTTTCGACATTTTAACCTCCATTAAAATCTTCTCGAGACGATGACACATACTCTTACTGCTCAGAAACCTTTTTTATTTTTATAAGGATAAAATCTCTTTTCTTGTACTGTAAAAAGAAAAAGACAATTTCCGCCAATCGGCGTTACATACCAGCTGCCAGACTAACGAATTGTGACCGCTCAGCGTGTGAACTGATGACGTAGTGACAGAACCTGCGCCTGCGCACCAGTAGTATTGAAAAAGCCACGCCTCATTCACTGTCCATACGTTCGTCGTTACGTTGTTCTCGAGGGCAGTTCTGAAAGGTAGAAATTGGATTAATTCAATTGATTAATTGGATTCAATTGAATCAATTTATTCAATAGAACATGCAATCAAAATGTTGGTAATGATATTGACGTTTGTTATCTCTGCGTTATTGAACGATTATTAATGTGTTTGGAACTAATGTGTTTGATTCAAAACTAAATGGGATTCATGGTTATGATAAAGCATGATGTTGAAGAGATATTTTCGTAAATTGAATTTGAAGCGAATAACGTTGTATCGCCTTTTGTATTAAATTATGAAATTATACACAGCTAAAAAATAATGCATGACGTAATGTAACCTTTAGCCAATATAAATTAAGTATTTCTCAAGATGCAGGGTTGCAGAGACTTTCAAAAATCAAGACAATCAAGGCAATTTCAATAGCCTTGTCCTTTACCTATTGAAATAGCGTCTTACGTAATTCGAACACGAATTCTATGAAATTTACGATAGAGTATTAAAATTGCTTTCGACTTTTTGCGATCATTTGTGATTGAATGCGATTAATTGCTTTTTTAATCACAATTGCCAAAGATCAATGAAAGGCACAAAGTAGATATTTACAAAAACAGAAATAGCGTCTTACGTAATTCGAACATGATTTCTATGAAATTTACAATAGAGTATTAAAATTGTTTTCGACTTATTGCGATTGTGATTGAATGCGATTGATTGCTTTTTTTAATAACAATTGCCAAAGATCATTGAAAGGCACAAAGTAGATATTTACAAAAAAGAAATAAAAACCCTTTGTGAAAATTCAATAGTAAAGAGGAAATCCAGACTGATATTAAGTAGGTTTTGATAAAAGCAGAAACATTAGAGAAACAAACTAGTGAAAGTTTCAGAAAAATCCAATTAAAAATAGGAAAGTTATTAATTGTTAATGTTGTCATCAGTGAAACACAAATTGGCAACACTGAGACGTACCTTGCGAGCTCCTCTCCAATTTACTCTTCAGAAAATGTCATACACCTTCATTTTCTTAGTTACTGATGACGGAATAGATATGTTTCAAACATGGGTTGTATAGAAACATATTTGCAATAATTATATGTATGATTGAAAATTTTCTTAACAGATTTTTTTTTTTTAAGTACAGGCTTTATTTGTGTTTGATTGATTGCACCTTCAGATATTCATAACTTTTTAAATTTTTTAATCTGTGTTTGCTTAAACTTTCACTGACCTATTTCTCTAATTTGTTCTGTTTATATTAAAACCAAATTAATATCAGGGTGGGCTTCTCCTTTAATGACGGAGCAACGCGTATGCTACAGCTGTGAAATATAAGCCATTGCAGAGGCCGTTTTTAAATTCATGTTTAAAACGTAATGTTTTGTGGCAGTTCGTGCAAGGAAGCTAGGAGTTAGAAACGATACCAAAACGGTACCTCTTTGAATAAAATCCTTCTTTGAAATAATAATAAGAAGAAGATAAAAGGGGAGGTAACAAATCATAAACAGTAGAAGAAGACCCTTTCTTAGTAACCATAGTGACACTGCAAATACTAAATACATTTAGATGGATGATCGAAACGCTTTCAAAAATCCACTTCATAGATGAGAAGACTATTGTTTTTGTTACACATAGCAAGGCGATGCGCTAGATTTGTATATTCCGTGATGCAATTACGGATGAGAATGTGGATATAGGGAGGAGAGAGAGAAGGAAGAAAAGGAAATGGAAGAGATAGAGGGTGTGTGAGTGATAGAGAGAGAAATAGAGAGAAATAGAGAGAAAGAGAGAGAGAGGAAGAGAGAGAGAGAGAGAGAGACAGGGAGGAAGTGAAACAAACAGACAGAATGAGAGAATGGAGTTGGAAAATGATGATGCTCGATAAGAAAAATAAATAAATAAATAAGGCTTAGGACTTAAATTACAAAGAGACGAGATGATAAGACATGATCATAAAAACCCTTTTTGATAGTGAAAGGCGATTTTGACAAAACCGTCATTATGTGCAAATTTGTGCATAATCATTCCATTCCAACACAGGTTAATTCTAGTATTATTTATAAAAACTTAGTATAAAACCCCAATCACACCAAACTCGCTATAAACCATCAGATTCGTTGCCAGTGGGGGTAATGCCATGTGTTGTGCGGTCTGAATTCGGTCTGGTGTTGGTCTGTAGTGGGTCTGTTGTCGGTCTGTAGTCAGTCTGTCGTCGGTCTGCGTGGTGTTGGTCTGTAGTCGGTCTGTCGTCTGTCTGGTGTTGGTCTGTAGTCGGTCTGTAGTCGGTCTGTCGTCTGTCTGTAGTCGGTCTGTTGTCGGTCTGTAGCCGGTCTGGTGTTGGTCTGTTGTCAGTCTGGTGTTGGTCTGTAGTCGGTCTGTAGTCAATCTGCTGTCGGTCTAATGTCGGTCCGTCAGTGTGACTGAGGTATTATGACAATTTTTAAGAAAAAGGCCCCTCATTTGAATTTCTTACCTGACGGATTGAAAGGGAATGTCATTGTAGACATTCTGAATGGTTCGGTTGTCATAGAGTTGAATGAAGAAGACATAATCAGGACCGTTAGGCGCTTCCCAGTAGGTCTGTATCGAGAGAAATAATCAAACAATAATTAGAAGAGATAAAACAAGGCTGATTGATTTAGAATTGAACTGATATATTTCTTTTCTTAATTTCATATTATTTCTACACTAATGACTTTCACATGATATCCTTTACGAGGAGTGGAAAAACTGTCTCGTTCCCCAATCTTATCTCTTCGTTACTAATCATCATACTTTTATATCCTTTGTCATTGTAAAATGGATATCTTCTAAATCAAGTCATCGGGACATACATGAACTTAAATGTCGCCCTATTGTTACATCATGCCTCATTTCCGTATCAAATTGTGCACAATGAAGCCTGCACATACGTCTATAAGAGAATCTAAATCTAATTGACCCAGTTATGAAGACATTATTTGATTCCTTTATCAATAATTTCCATTTTTGTTTGCGGTAATTTTTCCTCATTCATGAAATGCAATTGACTTAGAATCCAAGTCCATGAGTCCCCTGATAATCAACACTGAACCTTGACAATCTTCAGTTTGGCTTTCATCACATTATCTTTCTTTCTTTTTGTCTCTTTGTCTTCCATCACTCTAACCTTCTTTCTTTCTTTCTTTCTTCTCTCTTTCTTCCTTCCCTTTTTCTTTCTCTATTTCTTTCTTTCCTCGTTTTCCTTCTCTTTTTTCTCTACCTTCTCTCTCACTCTCATGTTCTCTTCTTGCTCTCCTCTAGTTGACATTACACAGTGCTATCGCTCCCACATCTCCCCCTCTCTTTCTCCCGCCACTCCTCCTCCCTCTCTCTCTCTCTCTCTCGTTTCTATTACTATTTTATTTACTATAATTATTACTATAATTTCTATTACTGAATAAATTTCATTGCCTTTTTTCATCATGTTTTTAAAAACTTTTAATGTAAGTTGGCTATAGGATAGGATATACATAGAGTTGCAATTAAATGTAAATTTACGTTTTAATAACTAGTTAACAAATATACGGGTTTTGGGGTATTTGTTTACAACAAATGCGCTCGATGCTTTGATTTGCATTAGTCATAATCACTGTACTTTTTGCAAGAAGCTGCAGAGATTACTTTTGGATGAAATGAATAAATTTAAGTATAAACTCTTCGATTTATACTACATGAGAACATGCTCTCTAAATAAAACATAAATGAAAAGATTGAAAATCAAAGTTCTTACGAATTCACTTGGATCGAGCCCGATCTCCTTGGTGATGACATCAATAGTTGTATTGAGCCATGAGGTTGCATACGGATGCTCGCTAGGGGGCGGTCTTAGGTCAAAGAGGAGAGATTTCTTGCGAGCAAGCACAATATTGAACATCTCAACCATGGACAAAATCCCCTGTTGACTAAACTCTTCTTTCTCCTCTTCAGAGATTAACCATGCCGTCAGGAAGGGCTTTTTCTATTATAAATAGGATAAAGATACATTTATATTGTGATATTCATTCTTGCCAAAGCAAAATCCAAACTCAATATATTATCTAAAAACGAAATCATTGATGTTGTAAAGAAAAGAAAATCCACTAACAGTTGTTTTATTGATGAGTTTAATCCGCAAGTCATAAGGAGTGTAATACATTACATTGTTTCACCATTATTCTATTTAACTTATTGATTTCAACCGGAGTTGTTCCATTTAAATTATGTGGGGTACCCCAGGGGTCGATCTTGGGGCCACTTCTGCTTTCAATCTATAAAAATGACCTCCCATACATTTCTGACATATTTAAAATCATACTCTCTACTGATGACACCAATATTCTCATCAGATGACATGGCTTCTCTTATAACAACTTGAATGTTAAATTACATCAAGTTTCACTTTGGTTTAAACGTAACAGATTGATTATACTCGCTGAAAAGTCAAGCCGCCGAAGATGGCGTTATCAACGAACTCATATACGCTCACCAGCCCAACCTAATGCGGGCGTCCTAATTTAATGATCACGCCATCTTCCGCTGGCAGCAAGTAAGTGGGGGAGGTCGCATAGCGTTGGTGTGGTGGAGATCAAAATTAAATCGACCAGATTCTGGACTAGGTCTATATCTGATCTAAGGGGAATTTGTATAGTTTTTAAAAAAACAGAGCCCACCGGGCGGTCCGATTGACATGACCCGCGGTCCGAATGCAAACCGGGTCCGGAATTTGAGAAGCTCTTGATTAGGAAATTTGAACGTGTGTATTACAGCTCATTACGGTGTGCCTAGGGTGCAGTGTTGTAAAATGACAGTGTTTAACAAGCATTTTTTGTTATTGCAAATTCTAATTTCATTTAAACAAAATACCTACCCTAGCAAACCATGACCCCGCATCGAGCTCTCTCAATTCATCCATCGTGAACATATCTGCAGGCTGGCGGTAGTTCTCAGGAAAAACATCTATAGCATTGGTCGTGCGAGTTAGAATCTCATCATGGAATACGTATGGTATGCCATCAAAGCTGATAAGTAAACAAATAAACAGCACAGTAAACAAACATGATTTTACAGAGAGCTATCAAGGAAGACATTTCATTTTACTAATACTATTGATACTATCAGTAATAGTGACACTTCTGTAAAATCTGCTGATAATAACAGCTGCTAATTATGTAATTCCTTTTCCACAGGAAGTAAGGCGCTTTGAGATGCCATCCCTGTGTCAGTCAACGTGCGAATTAAGATCGAAATATAAACATGTCAGCAAGCAGAGACAATGGTTAGATTCACACGACAATCCGTAGACAAAAGTTAATTAGGTCGTGGTTTTAAACTTCAAGGTTCCATTTTGGCTACAGACCGCACTCGTGGTTATGAAAATTAAGGTTTACTCCAGTTTATAAACCACGAGCAAACTTTATTGATGAATAATGATGATGATAGTATCTGATATCTAAGGGCACCAAAAGCAAACACCATAGCGCTGACAAAGTCAAAGATCTAAAGAAATACAACAAAAGCAAAAATCTATATGTATATCATATTATTACAGGGTCGAAAGAGGTTCAAGGGGATCACTAGGTAAAAGGCCACACAAGTTATTCATCTGATACAATTCCTGTGTGACAGACGATCAACTCATCATAAGATTCTCCGTGCCGTAGTCGAGTGGTTTGAACACCTCGATAAAGATGTGAAGGTCGTGGGTTCGTGTCCCAGCATTGCACTTAACATGCATGTACAATGCAGATTTTATTAACCAGTTAACCAGTTTGATGTTTAATGATTGTTTTATTTTAGCTGATTGCTAAGAAAGCATGCATATGCTTGTAAGAGAGCAACCAGGAGACCGACGGCTTAAGTCTTCTCCGAGGGACTTGGTAATGAGAATTAGGCACGAGCACATTTACTTGGTTTCGAACCCGGGACCTCCCGGTTAGGAGACCACTGCTCTACTACTGAGCCATGCACCTCCTTATATATACATGACGTTTTTTCACCTAGGTGTAGAAAGTGTGTACACCTGTAAAGTGCAAACATCATTTTTTGAACGCGTAATCTGTGTGTGCCTGTAGAAGGGCAACGGGCTGAAATGTTCCACACGGATTTGAGAATGTGCAAATTTAATATCAATTCTCTATAAACTTAATGATGATAAAAATGAATACCACATCCGAAACAAACAAACAACCAAAATAATGATAAAAAGCAAGCAAACCAAATCACGAAAAACCCCGATTAAATAACAAACAAGCAAACACAATTTGAACATGAACCTGTCATAATTATACAGTTCTTGATTAAAGATTAAATTAGTAAAGTTTTGTAGATTTTTAGTGCCTCGTCGTTATATTTTTTGATTAATGAAAATTATGGTTATTACCTAATCCTGACATCTGATTTTATTCCATGGGCCTCGTAGTCGTCTAGAGCGATCATGAAGGAGATATTTGTGTTTTCAGGAGCAATCTACATTGAAAAGACGAAAAATTAAGAATTCATGAATTGAGCTTATTCACGACCTATCCATGTTGCTGAATACTTAATGTAGAGTTGTTCAGTTTAGACATAATACTCTAAAGGATATTTATTTTTTTGCATGAATCGGATAATTTAAAAGCGTATAAAATGATTTTCTATGTATGCACTATTTTTTTTCTTCAGATTTTGCTTTCAGCATACATTTCGAGAGATGTTAAACTTTTTGTTTTACTTGTATTATTCAAATCGGGCCGAAACTGTTTACAGTTTCCTGTTTTATAAAGATCAAGTATAGCAATGAGTACCAAACAAAATGGCACTAGATATACTTCATCCTACCGAAGGGACAACATACTAATCCTTCTTCAGTGCCTTTATAAGCAAAGAGGAGTAATTTAGCTGGGAATATCCCATGGATGCTGGATCATGATGCAAGTTGATTGGATGAAAATCGGTGTGACGTAAAAAGCGATACGGACCAATAAGAAAGTCTAAACTTTATTATAATCTCTACAGCGCCTTTGTGAGCAAAGAGGAGGGGCTTAGGAGGGTTATCATCATGATGCTGTGAAATAAAGCAAGGTGATTGGACCAAAAAGAACATGACATCATTGCCAAAATGGCCAATTAGACAGACCCACCTCAAACGTAAATACGATATCATAGATTCAGTGCTAGAAAACATACATCTTCCGCCCCTTTGTGAGCAAAGAGGAGGGGCTTAGGCGGATAATCCTCACGATGCTGTATCATGGTGCATGGTGATTGGATGAAAATAGTTGTGACGTAAAGTGCGATACGGACCAATAAGAAGGCCCATCAAAATTTAAATATCATATAATAGATGGAAACATACCTCTTCCGCGCCTTTGTGAGCAAATAGGAGGGGTTTAGAAGGATTATCCTCATGATGTTGTGTCATAATGCAAGGTGATTTGATGAAAATCGGTGTGATGTAAAGACCGATTAGGACCAAGAAATACCAAAATGATGCATCGCGGATCGGGATACCTAGCCAAAGAAAGATAAAAGGTCAATGAACTTTGGATAAATACAGATCGATAAAACGTTTACACATTGTGTGTTTCTTTTTCAATGAATTCAACGAAATCATAAGATTACACAATCTTCAATCTTTTATAAGGGCTCGATTTTCTGGAATAACCTACTAAAAATGAAATAGTGAGACAGTTAAATGACTGCAAAACAACTGCTTGAATGCATATGGGTACCTGAATGGTTCCGATTTACGCCTGTGAAATTATATTCCGACATACTTCAATTCAGTTTAAAAGCTGAATTTTCTATGTGTATAGTGTTAAATAAGTTTTTATTTATGAATATGCATGAAGACAGTTAAATGACTGCAAAACAACTGCTTGAATCAGTGAATCAAAAATCTTAACGTGCCAGCTCATTTAAATTTGTTTTATGTTCTCTCAGTTCATTTCAATATGATTTATGTTTTCTCCCTTTTCGTTTTATTATGTAGAATTTTATTTGATATTGTATAATTTTTCTTAATTATGTTTGCATGTATCTCAACAGGCATTTTTTTGGCGTTTTAATCACCTGTCACTACCATATATCAATGAATTGTCAATAATTTTCATAAAGCGCTTTTTAGTGGAACATAAGTGATTTCATTTCATTTCAATCGATTATAAAGGATTTAAACCAATCCCGTATATACTTCCCAATCCCAGGTCTCTAGTTCATAAAACTTGTTATCAAAAACAATGCTAAATTGCTATGACAAATTAGATGCCACGATTTCAGTAGCTTAACAGTTTTTGTAACTTGTTATTGATAACGAGGTTAATGAAACAAAGATGGCCGACAACAGATGGCCGCAAAAGTCGCAGATTAGATACGCACCTCTCCTCTGCAGTGTGCCTAGACCTCCGGCAACAAACCAACTAAGAAACGTCATTAATGTCACGGCTACCAGCTGCAGAAATGGCCCGATGTACTGAAAATTGTAATAAAAAAGACACAAAAACCGATGTACTGAAAATTGTAATAAAAAAGACACAAAAATAGTTATAAAAACAAGAACTGCAATTTGGTTACATGTCGTTTTTCCGAAGCTCCAATTTTTCCACAAGTTCAAGTATCCTAAGGTTTTGTTTTGTCATTGTAAACGTTTGAAATTCCGGATATTAGTTACTACGAAGATTCGTTATCCGAAGGTTCGTAATTCCGAAAACTAAATGGGAAACATATTTCTGAAGGATCATTATTCGAAAACGAAATAGCACCCTATCATTTTCGGAATATTACAAACTTTTGGACAAAAGAAAGAGTGCCCCGAAAATTCAACTACTTATAGTGTTTTAATCCGATAAGTCACTTAAACTCATCTACTTATAAATCGCACTGCGTGAGTTTTCTTTAATAAATAGGCATTGTTTTCCAACCAAATGTGTTTCTTTTAAGAGCTACACAAGGACAGCATTGAGAGATACTTTTCTAAATAGAGAGTGCTATACCGTCCAATTGCACTTGGACTTTTCTTTATCTTTGCAGTCGTTTTCTTCCGATTTAAAATCGTTCCGGAGTTCGTGCGCCCATTAGCTACGCAGGGCCAGCTGATCATGTATTACTAAGCGCAATACCAGGAACCCCAAGTAATGTGATTTGTGAATGGTGAATTCATAACCAGCTGGCCCCGAAAAACTAAGGTACGCACGAACATTACTGCGGAACGCCCATAAATTGGAAGAAAACGACTGCAAAGTTGACGAAAAGTCTAAGTGCAAATGAACGGTATCGCACTCTCTATCTGGTTAGTTATCTCTCAATGCCGTCTTTGTGTAGGCCTAAAAATAAACACATATGATTGGAAAACCATATCTATTATTAAAGAAAACTCACGCAGTAACGGTTTTCAAAATTAGTTTTAAGATGGCTACTTGAGATGCAAATCACAAGGAAGTCCATTTTAAACTCAAGATAGCATCAAAATCATGTTGAACATTTGAAGCGCATTTATATTTATCAGAATGGCTACAATAATCAAGGTTTGGTCCTGATCTACTTTTGGATATATACAAATATTAACCCAACAAAATTATTGTTTATTTAAATTGAAACTCATTGTGTACAAGAAGAAGTTTACAACAAGCGCGGGAACACAATTTAAATTAGATTATAATCAAGGACCTAAATCATATTTCAATTCTCATCGGATGAACATTCCAATCTAAAAAATAAAGATTTCCAGCAGCTTTGAGATGTGAATAATTTTCTATTTATACGACTGAAATTACAACAACAAAATCTGACAAAAATCTGTCCTTATGATATTCTCTGTGAAAAGAATTGTGTAGAAGGTTTGATTTTGAATTTATTTATCGTGAAGTTGATATGACATAATTGCTTTGATGCTTTGCCGTATACGATAAAAAAAATTACGTGAATGCTCACACAATTCTCTTTTTCTTTACAAGACCACTACTTTCTTTTTCTCTTTCTTTTCATAGAGGTTTTGTGGTCGAGTGGATAAGTCACCCGACAGCAGATGACAAGGTACTGGGTTAAAATCGCAGCCCAGCACTAGCGTCCTTTTGGAAAGGCGATAATCTACATTTGCCACTCTCCACCCAGGTGTTAAATGGGTTCCCGGTATATAGGATGCGAACGTTGATGTAGTTTGCTCAGCATTGTGAGCATCTATATAATGGCGCCTAGCTGGAATGCTCCACAGGAGAATGTGCATACATTGTGTGCGGGCCAGCCTGAATCCGATGACCGGGTAATAATATATATAAGTGCTTAGAGACATCGTCGATGTATTAAGCGCTATATAAAAGCGAAATATTACTATTATTATTATAGATTATGGGCTTTCTGCGTACCTGTAGAAGTTCGGGCACAAAATGCCAGAGATGACGTAATCTGATGCTCACGAAGACGATGAGGGTTATCGTCATCACAAGCGACATCACTACACCGATCTATGGTCATAGGAAGACAAAGAAAGAAAATACGATTTGACACGGATTTAGGGCATTGCATATGGGTACCTGAATGGTTCCGATTTACGCCTGTGAATTATATTCCGACATACTTCAATTCAGTTTAAAAGCTTAATTTCCTATGTGTATAGTGGTAAATAAGTTTTTATTCATAAATATGCATGAAGACAGTTAAATTATGTAATTAAAGGAAACGAAACAAGCCATAAACAAACGAAAATCAATATTATGTATCATTATTATTTGGTCATTACCAAAATGTATCCTTGTTTTTTATCCTATTATGTTCTTAGTAAACTATGTCTGAACCTTTATTTATTTTGAGCGAAACAAATATCCATATTGAAAGTACATTGGACTACTGAATACATTGAATTGAATTGAATTGAAAGGTAAGTAGTCAATGGGATAACAGCTCTATCACAGGATCGAAACAAAGATGCAAATAATCTTGATTACAAAGTAATTATAATAACGATTATCGACGGACTAATAATGAGGTATCATCGTGATCCGATAACCCTACTAAATAAAAGGAACTCAGAAACACTCTTTATAAAAGAGGATACGGACAAACATATATCTCTAAACATAAAAAAAGACAAATTATATATTGATCACTAATTCAATACAAACACTCCCTGGTGACATAAACATACATGGGGTAAATATTGAACGTGTTCAGTCTACCAAATTCCTCGGAATATACATGTCTTGGAAGATGAAGATGATGATGATGATGGTGACGATGATAATGACGATGATAATGACGATGATGATGGTGATGGGGAGAAAATATGTAATAATCACGATGATTATACAAGTCATATTAAAACGTACCTTGTGTAACATGTGTAAGTGAAGTCTTTCGCTCAGCGCCATGTGTAGAAATCCAAAAATCTGGGACATGGAAAAGAAAATGCATATCAACATTTAAAATCAAGAACTAATGGGACACATTACATGTTTATCTAAGAATGGTTGCATTTACAATCCGAAGCTCAATCAATCTAATCTTTAGAAGAAAAAAATGTGAGAGTGTTAAATCGAAATAGAAGTAAAAGCAATTTTACTTCCACTCAAATTACATTATACATGTAGCATACCAAAGAAAAGATTCAATCTGAAATCAACACTAGCTCCACTAAATAACTTCGAAGGAACGCTTTCAGTCATCATCTCTGGAGAAGCCTAATCAATATTTAAATGGAGATGAAATCTTCGATCAATATTGCGCACGATGTAGGCTTAATGTACATGTATATGAGGGCGAAATATTGAATGACGAAGTGACAGCATTCAGTAATGGTCGACAGAGGGCGATCTTTCACAATTGTGAAGCTCTACCATCAATAAGCTTTATGCTTTATTACCCTTCGTATCCAGAAGAAGAAGAAGAAAAAACAGGGGGCTCCCCATTTGTATGTGGGATGTAGCTGGTCAGCCATGTGTACCGTAGACAAATTTAAGGTTGTACAATTTGATACAAATAATGAATGCAAATTGGATTCCAATTCCATGAAAAGGGAACATCCAATAAAAATTGTAAATCTCTATCGCGTTAGAAGAGGTAACTTGATTAATCACTTTTGTTTTTAAGGCATACGTACCATGAGAAGCATGATGTATCCAAATGTTACGTAAGAGATGATCTGAAATGTGAAATAGAACGGGAACCATACTCCTGTTGACTTCCAGAAACCCCTAAAATGAAATCAATAAAAAGAAAAGTTATATTCAAATAGGATAATAATAATAATAGTGGCTTCTTATATAGCGCACATGTCCGTCACGTCGTGACGCTCCTGGCGCTGCCCCGATTATTACCCTTTGTACATCTTTGAATATATAATATCATATATGATTATAGATATTGCAAGATACATCACAGAGTTGCCAATTAGTGTTTGATTGATCGCACCTTTAAAAAAAATCATAAATTTCTTATTTGTTATCACTTTTTGCTCAAACTGTCAATGACCTGTTATTCATATTTTCCGCTTCTATTAAAAGCAACTTTATTTCAAGATGGACTTCCCCTTTAAAAGAAAAAATCAGAATGCGACACATGGTGTAAAAAAACAACCCTCGTATATTCTCAGAAAACAGAAAAAACAATCATGAAATAAATAATTGTAAATGAAAATCATCAGCAGGTGAATTAAGAAGTAACATGTAACGACGGAGAAGTATTGAAGATGGGAAAAGCGGGAACTTCATAACGTCAGAAAAAGAGAATCAGAAGCGAACAAAAGTTGTGAAATAGACCAATAAGCAGAAGAAAAGAATCGAACTCACAAAAAAGAAAGAAAAAAATGACCAAAGAAGAAAATTGAGTTAGAAAAGGAAATGTGAATGGAAAGAGGAGTCATGAAGTGGTGCATATAGAACACATAAACATTTCTTTAGATGCCCTCAACAAACACCCCCCCCTCCCCCCCCAAAAAAGTGAATATTCATATATATTCATCATGTTCATTGAAATTCATTGCACTGTCCCACACTATCACATTTCTGTCATGACCTTGTCTTAAAGCCCTATTACATCATGCGTGAATTGACGTCATCTAGCTGCTCCAATTTCAATCTCTAAGTCCTTATTTGATTAAATGGACATCCGTCAAATAAACTCATTTCCTAAGGACAGACCGACATGTTCGGCTTGATGGTAACCTTTACTTTCTCAAAACGTAAAACTGCCCTTTGCCAACAAATCGTATTTTTCATTGAGGTTTGTATGAAGGGTCAAGGGATTCAGGAAGGACAAGGAGATTGCTCAATTCGGTGCACGGGACATCGTCATGAAGTATAGCATCTTTAAATTTGCAGAATGTTTTTAAGAGAAGATCATTAGTTTTATATGATTTATAGAGATAGTGGTTATATACGCTAAAAGAAGAAGTACTTAGCTTTTTCAAATATATCATTTTGTTTCATCAATGAAAGATTGACCTCCCCAAGATGACAAAAACAGGTTGACAAAAAGGAGGCAAATGCAGAGATCTTAGAACTTAATGAGCTGATCACCTCTAAGTAGCGCCCTCAATGAATGAACGTTTTCAACAAACGTGCGATAATGTGTAGAATGCAAAAAATATGAATTCGTTTATTTATGCTATTCCACCACAATCAATACACATTTGAATATCATTCCGAAGACTCAATTTCTATTTGGTTTCAATGGTTTAGATAATTTCACTGATTTTTATTGGATCAGAAAGGTTGTAGAGTATCAGCCAGCCTTATAGGCTGTTGACAGATACACGATCCAACATTAATCTCAATATTTTTTCCTCAAATAGATTTGAATACTTGAAGGCAAAAACTGTACATTTGATTTAGGTACGTGATGTATTTCAGTGAGTATTATGAAAAGAAACCTCACCCCAAGAAATAACTTTATTAATTCTGAGAGATTTATTATATTCTTGCCCATTAATCTACAAGATTCCCCACAAAAGTGTACGAAAGAGGTACATGTATAAAGCAAGAATAATGTACAGTTTCTCAGCACGACAGGGGTATCGCTATTTCCTTGATAACGTGACGTACTTTGCGAAGTCGTTTATCACGCAAACGTATTGAAATGCATGGATACTTCCTTCCCAGGTGTGTGTGTGGTGAAGCATTTCATTAACCTGCTATTATCCTTTGTACTAAAATTGCCAGAACGCAAATTGCATAAATAAGTTGGTGCTCTTTGGGGGTGAAGAAATCAAGAAAATGGCTGTGCCCATGTCATGCTAAGTAAAACGCATTACATCCAGCCAAGAATATCTTCATTTATATATCTCGTGTACACCTCCGTAAGGAGTATCAAACACTATGAACATGACGGACAAAGAAAGAGGACAAAATATACAATTCCTCATTCTACCCTCAACAATTGCTGTGGTAGACAAAGGAACATCCCTTCACTGCTGTTATGTAAAAATGTGTAGAACAGGTGTCACATGCATATTCACTTGTTCTTCCTTTTTTACATAATAGCAGTGAAGGGATGTTCCTTTGTCTACCACAGCAATTGTTGAGGGTAGAATGAGGAACTGTATATTTTGTCCTCTTTCTTTGTCCGTCATGTTCATAGTGAAAGGGCATGAATACATCTCATTTTTTTCAGAATACCTATACACTCATTCCCTGGGGATGAGGTTTCCTTTAATGGTGGTACTTACGCGTTCACACTATCAGCATCATTATCTGAAGAGACCCATAGGAACATATCGAAGAGAGTTGCGAGGAATGTGAACGCCATCACACAAAACCATACACGCTCAGCCTGCAGGACAAACAGAAAAAAGTTCAAGTTTTATTTAATTTAATTCCAATAAAAGCATATACACATACATATCAGAAATACAGCACATATGCAAATCAGTACACATGGAATCAAGCGTACTATAAAAGACCAAGGCGGTCTTGTCAAGATAGTTCCCTGATGAACAACGGTGAAGTGTTCGAAAGCAAGAGGGGAGTATATTTTAACATTTTGTTACATGAATATGCAAAACAAAACAAACAATAATAACAACAAATACATTGAAAGATTGATATATTTAATAACACATCGAACGATATATAAATATTTAAAAAAAAGAGAAAGACCAGACAACCCTAAACAATTTGGTTTGGTCTCATTATTAAGGGTAGCGGCATAAGTATTTACACTGCTCTCCATGAGGCCCATGTTACTATAATTATCCTAACATAGCTAGCTTGTTTAGAAACAAACATTTTAAAAGCTTTAGACTAAAAATTCAGAAAACAAGAGGAATTTCTATAACTTTCTCTTAAAAGGAGTGATAATAATGATTTGGTCTCACTGTCAAGGGTAGCCGCATAAGTATTTACACTGCTCTCCATGAGGGCCCTGTTACTACATGTATTATTATCCTAACATAGCTAGGTATACCCATTTAATACAGCTGAGTTGAAAAGGACAACCGTGTTGGGTCAAACACCTTATCCAAGGATGTAAACACCTAGCAAGGATCGAACCCAGAACCTTTCGTATGAGACTGAGAGTCAAGGGCCTTTACTTATATACCTCGGTGCTCTCTTATACCACGCTTGACATGGTCTGAACAAATTATTTAGGTATATATTAGAATGCAAACTTAAAAGGAAATACATGTATAGTGTTTCCAAACAAAAATTACGACCGCATAGCGACCATCATTACAACCCAAAGGGAAACAACTATTATTTAATGCATTGAACTTATTGTACGAATCGTTTGAGGTAGGAGTATATCTAAAGAAACTCTCTTTGTAGAAAAAAATTGAATGTGATCTAGGACTTATGAAGCTATCAATTTATCTAAAGTATGTGTATAAATGATCCAGGGGTCCGTTTCACAAAACTTGTTATCTATAACAACTGCTAAATTTCTATGACAAATTTGCTCTCAGCCAATCAGATGGCATGATTTCAGCAGCTTATAACAGTAGCTTATAACTTGTTATTGATATCAAGTTTTATGAAACAGGGCCCAGATCCGTCTTAAAATTAAGATGGAATCGAATTCGTTGGAACTGAGCTTGAGTTTGATTTCAATCGCATCTATATAAGAGAGATATGCGATGATAATTTGCGATTAATGAAAAAAGCACGATAATTTCGAATCTACCGCAAAAAGAATTGAAGACGAAGTTCTGATAATCCACAATTCAATCGGATAATCACCTCCTAATAATGTAGAAGGCTTAAGTGAAACAAATTGTCAAGCCAATCGTATCGCCATATTCTGACATTCTTGTAATTTATCATCATTAATGTAGTCTCAACAAGAATTCGTAGATTTGTATGTGTCTAGAAAAAAATAGTAGATGTATTTATAGAGAATTAATTATCTTCTTTCGTATCTTAAAATGACATATCGAGGCGAAAAGAGCCAGATAAGAGCATTATCTGTCACAAGATAAATTCCTTCATGAGTCATGACCCTTGCTACCCAGAAACATCGGATAATTGGTAAGGATTTTAAGAGGATTAATTCAGCATTTCTAGGAACACATATTGCTGGTTTTAAGTTTTGGCTAGATATACCTACGTAAAGTTTATTCCCCTATTTTGGCTCTCTCGCAAATTGACTTCTGAAAGATATTCTAAAGTCAGACTGTGCCTTTAAATCTGGGGTATTTTTAGATAAGTATGAAAAATGCATACTAGCCTCATTTGAGGACTAATCAAAATCAATTTCATTTAATCTCTGATGCCTGTTATTACACGTACATACTTTTCCATGTGCATACATGTATACCGTATTGTGTCCGGACAGTTGATTTAAACAGCACTTTGTTTACAAGCAATATTTCATAAACCTTCTAAGACTTATGTTGGACAATATTATAAAGGACAGATATTCATAATGGTAAGCGCTATTTGATTAATATTTTCCGTTAAATCCGAAGGTAAAAGAGAAGTCTTTAAGTTTGTTAAGTGTCCGGACACCACACCCCCCCCCCCACCATTAACATTGGAGTTACCAACTCGACAAATTAATCTAAATATCAATATTCTGACTAATGATGAGCAAAGTTGTCAAAGTGGAGATGGACGTCATGTAGAGAAAAATACATGATAACACGAGCTCCAGTATCAATAACAATAAGTGGTTGTAAAATGATTTTTTTTCTCTCTCTCACCGTTTTAGTGGACATCTTTTGTGTATATGATCGGCGTCTTCTGCAACCGTAGCAGCACGTCACACAGCTTGCGCAACATCTTGAACAACCTCCACCCATCGTGCAAAGCTTGGTGACGTCACTCTCGTCCAGCCACTGGTATGTCAGAAGTTACTGAAAAACATGAGGAAAATGATGAAATATTTATTAGAAAACAATGAAATTAGGAGGCGTGATGGTTCAGTGGTACAGCTGTGGTCTCATAATTATCTGGGAGATCCTGGATTCGTAACCAAGTTGATACGCTAGCACGCCTTAGTAAGGCATTAATCCTCATGACAAAGCCCCTCGGATAGGATTTATAAATTAGGGTCCGTTCGATAGTTTATCTCCGAGATTGTACTTACTGCCTCAGCAGTCAGGTAAAGCTACGGTCACAAAGGTTCGTACGAACGATTATTTCGTACGAATCCCCCTGTTTTTCCATTGTCTTCCCGAATTTCCATTGTCTGAAAATCGTTCGTACGGCGTTCGTAGCAGTTCGTAATGACATTTGTGACCGAGGCTTAAAATAAACCAAAACAAACCATCAATTGACAAATAATGAAGCTTTAAAGAGTCTTTAAAACAAATATCGATCGGAGGTGAGAGCAAAATGGTCCCCCCTGCCCCGACTCGGACCCCCTATTTTGAAGTCGGCATAAACATTTTGTTGGCAATATGGAACCTAATATGCTTCATCACCGCGGAACATGTCATAGAAATGGTATTCCCCTTTTACATACAGTTAACAACGAAATTATTCATACCCTTTGTAAATTTGATGTTTTTTGTTTCTTGCAACTCTAGAATGAAAGGATGACTGGTTGAGTTAGGGCCTTTGTTGAATACTTATAGAGACAAACTTTAATTATGTCACATTCTCTAGAAACATAAATTGGGACACATCAATTTGTCACAAAACTTGGTAAGGGTATGAATAATTTAGTTGTTAATTATATGGTGATTATTTCGCTGTTTAATTGACCATTGGACGCTGTCCTTGTTATGTGTTAACCCGTTGACTACTGTGTTCTCATATTGCCTATATGTTTAATACAGGGGGTGTTTCACAAAGACTAAGATCGACTTTAAGTTGGACTCAACTATTGCAGGCCGTTCATGCCACTGTTTGCTCTCACCATTTACTGGCATTGGTCTCTCAAGGGACGTACAAATCATGGCACAAATCTACAGAATTGACATTTTTTGATAATCATTATTGAAGGAAAAAATATTATATAAAGATCATAATGGTGAGAGCAAACAGTGGCATGAACGGCCTGCCATAGTCAAGTCAAGTCGATCTTAGTCTTTGTGAAACACTCCCCAGGAATCACCTGGTTCCAGTAGGCAATGGATTAATATACCCTCGCTTCAGACGGTCCTGCCCCCTGTTTCATAAAACATGTTATCAATAACAAGTTACAATAACTGTTATAAGCTACTGAAATCGTGGCATTTGATTGGCTGAGACCAAATTTGTCACGGAAATTTAGCATTTGTTATTGATAACAAGTTTAATGAAACAGGTCCCAGGGGTATAAATTGACAGAAATTCTCTAAACTTGTTGACATCCCCTTTAAATTTTTCTGTGATTCATCTTGGAATATCATCAACCCTGGGGAAAACTCTTCGTTAAGTTTCGTCAAAGTTACTTGTCTTGACATGGTCGCGGGTAGAATGCAGAGCTAATTTTGTTTCTCACTGTGATGTTACTGTCATAGCGGATACATGAGTGAAGGCTATGGTGAAAGTTGCGAAATACTGAATTTTCGTATCATTTTAAAGTCATGGGTCATTTGAACGTGGCAATAACATTGACAGTAGGCTACATTCCTACAATTATCGGTTTCTGTGTGATATTCAATATTTCAATATTATAAGTTAACACAATACAGAAAACTTTCATTAGTGAGATAATCGTAAATTGCGAATTAAAATTAAGCAGATAGAACTGTGCAAAGAATCACTTGGCTCGAGAAAATTAAGCGGATGAACGTTTGCTTACTTAGTTTGAAGGTGAGTGGGAGCTTAATATAATGTACACGCTAGGCTATTATGGGAAAAACCAAACTGATTTTGCTAATGCATTGTATTGACAAATCTAGACAAACACAGATAATGCAACATAAATGAATCAGATTCAGATAATCTTTGTAGATTTATCTAGACGAGGATGGCTTATCGGAGCTCGATTATCATTAGCTTTTGAAATACAGCATATATGGAAAGGATTGTGATACAGAGTGAGAAAAGGATAAGGATAGGGGAAATATAGTTGTGGGAGAGAGAGAGGGAGAGAGAGAGGGGGAGATAAAGAGAGAGAGAGAGAGCAAGAGGAGAGAGAGAATGGGGAAGGGAGGAGAGCGAGAGGAAAGAGTGAAAGGGGGAAGGGAGGTGTGAGATAAAAGTGAAGGGGGAGGAGAGAGAAAGGGGGAAGGGAGGAGAGAGATGCAGAGAGAGAAAGAGATGCAGAGAGAGAGAGAGAGAGAGAGAGAGAGAGAGAGCGAGAGCGAGAGGGGAGAGAGAAACAAACAGAGAGACACACAGAGCCAGAGAGAGAGAGAGAGAGAGAGAGAGGGAAATAGAGAAGGGGGGGGGTTACAGTTAGAAGAGACGGAGAATGATCTGGTATTTGTCCCTCGTGAAACATCAAGACACCGGGATCAAGAAAACAAATACTTGAAGGGCTTAAGATAATCGCATTTAATCACTTTCTCTCACAACACATTGTAACTGAAGATATGATTATGTTACATCAAAGCTTCATACTACATGCTTTAGTAATACACATGGGTTGAATCATCGCAGGATCACGTGACACTGACACTGTTTTTTTAAAGGTATTTTCCCATCAAATGACATATCAAGCACACGGTGGAGCCGACATACTCCCCCACCCCACCCCCATCAATTAATGCTGCAGTAGGTTTACGTACACTAGTCTGCCAAGAAAACTTACAACAAAGAAGCAAAACATTTTCCAGTCCTAGTTTATACAAACTGAAACATAATTATAACAAAGCTTTTTTGTATCATTTGATAAACGAACATAAAATACAACATAATTCATTGTTCATAATTTCACAATGTATATGACTAAAATATAAAACAATTACGTAATAGGATAATATTACCGCTCTACACAGCTACAGCCTAGTATGATTTATGATGCATCTTCACCGAATTTTCGAAAAAAATTATGCTGGTTGATGACCAAGTTGATGAGGGCTATAATATTCCCCTCTACAGGCTACAATACTTTCTTCCTGTTTCACCAGATAAGTAGTTCGAGGCCTCAGCAATTTTCACACGGAACAACTTTCTGTCGCTTTTTTTTTTAATGAACCTTAATTTGACCGTTATTTGACCGTTATTCTTCACTTGGCGGTATAGGTACACGCCTAATTACTCTGATAGTTTATCCATGGACCTACTAAGAAGGTCCATGGTTTATCAGGATATTAGTTCACTTCTAAAACATCCTGCGATTAGGGGTACACTGTAATTATCATGATATCCATGCAAGTCTGATCCGTTGATTGTAACAGTGATAATTATGCTCTATACAGTCGATACGAATAGTGATAGTGTCCCTGTTTGTTAGGTATTACAGGGGCATATTGTCAAATTGTAGCATATTATTCAATTCATTTCACTTCAATTCAAATTTATTGGTCCAAAAGGAAATTCGTCGCGTTTACATGCATTATTCACAGAGAAAAATAAATAAAATGTACATGTGACATGATACATACAACATAAAACGAGTATATAGAGAGAATAAACATATAGCACTTTAACATTCACATTATATAGATATTTTCTCTGAATTTACATTATATTCAATGTTCGTTCATATATCCAGAGTAATTACCAACACAATATAACATTGTAATTATTATTACTATTATCTTTATCAATATTGATATTTTTAATATCATTATTTGTATTGTTATCATTATTAGTTTGACTCATATCATTATGATAATAAAATATATATAGGCGTCATTTGCTTAATCTGGGTTTGATAAACGGAATAAGTATTGCTGCGACAAAAGTTTATAGATATGGAATAGATTTTAAATGAGTTAATACAATGCATATCATGATACAGTCAATGTTTTTTTTTCCAAAGGTATTTTGCCTTGTATATCATTGTATATACAGATGATGAGTAGGTCTATAATATATTTACAAAAAACAGTAATTAATGCGTAACTGATGCATAGTTCATTGTATATTACAACATTTTAAGAGGCATTCTCTGGGCAAACTACAGGTAGATACTCACATGGCTACGGGGGCTTGTGGACGCCCAGTCGAATCGCGAAACACAAAATAAGGAACAAATTATTTAGAGTGAGAGGGGAGGAAAATAGAGAGGGGTGAGCGGGAGAGAGAGAGGGAGAGGGAGAGTGCGAGAGGGGGAGAGGGGAGAGAGAGAGAGAGAGAGAAAGAGGGAGGGGAGAGAGAGAGAGAGAGAGAGAAAGAGGGAGGAAGAGAGAGGGAGAGAGAGAGGGTTGAGCGGAAGAGAGAGAAAGAGGGAGAGTGCGAGAGGGGGAGAGGGAGAGTGCGAGAGGGGAGAGAGAGAGAGAGAGAGAGAGAGAGGGAGGAGAGAGAGAGAGAGAGAGGGAGAGAGAGAGGAGAGAGAGAGGGAGAGAGGGAGAGAGAGGGGAGAGAGGGAGAGAGAGAGAGGGGGAGAGAGGAGAGAGAGAGAGAGGGAGAGGGAGAGGGGAAGAGGGAGTGAGAGAGAAAGAGAGAGAGAGGGAGGGGGGGGGAATAAGACAGAAACAGCATAGGACCCCCACCTCCCCCAACCGAACACACGGAACACTCTGTGTCCTTTTTTTTATCCACCTCGAAAGACTGGCAACCACCCTCTCCCTGCCGATGAAAGTGCCCCCTCTCGGTTGGGCCTCTGCTGTGCCGATGGATAATGTTTGTTATCCATGTATCTCGCGCAGAGGCCAGTAGAAAGGGCCACTATTTTGACAAATGACAAATCACATTTGACGTTAATTATGACGGCTCAGACAAAAGTGAAGCGTTCTCCATCGTGTATATTGGATGCATGAGGGTCGTTATGACCTACTATGATCTCGTTAACTATTTTCTAGCGACAACTGTGGTGAGGGGCGCTAGGTCATATCTCCCTAGTGATAATGATGTCCCACTTTCATTTGGTTATCAGAATTATCATGGTGAAGTATGTCATGTTATATTTCTATGTCCTCTCGGTTCGAACGTCATGATTGACCTGTATGGTCGTGATACTCGCCTTCACCAAACCTACTGCCAATTTTAAGGGAAGGGGGGCTCATGAATGATATGGGTACTAGAAAGTAAGTGGGTTTTATATGTAGGCCTATTTACATTGTTTGTTCAGCTTGAAATCGTATTTCAGAGACCTTTTTATACTTTCAATAATAAATAATCATTAGGGCATTTCGGAACACTAAGTCTGGGTACGTTCAACCGTCGCCTCATCTTTGTTTGTCTATCTGTCCTCCCCTTTCCTTCTTCTTTCTGTTTCTCTCTCTCTCTCTCTCTCTCTCTTTCTTCATTCTCAGTCTACCCACGCTTACCCTCATCATGTCATGAGTAGGAAATTCTGTAGAACGAAGTTATTTTAAACCTACGCTGTGATGTAAACCTACTAGCACTCGCGTTATCTGTCATGTCTGTATGTAACTCAGTTGGATGCATGAATCATGCATATTTTAAAGAGAGACTTTTATGTGTCGAATGGCTAACTTAAAGGGATCGTTGAGTTTTGTTGCAGAGGGCGCTAAACAAAATATTTTTTTTGGTGAGATAATGGAAAACTGAGTGTCAAATTTGAAAGAATATATTAAAATTAAAATGACGAAATCATCTTTTTTTGATCAAAGTCGGTTCAGAGACGGCTGAAATGTCCATATATATAACCATTTATAATATTTGTGGTGCCCCACAAATATTCGGTAATTTTGAACCAGTCGTTGAAAAACGTTTTATTCCAGCCAGTGCCATTATTGGCTTTTTCGTGTTGGTTATAATACGCACAACCAGCCGGCCCGTGTATTGTTATTATTAATTAATTAATTAATTAATTAACGGTCACCATATTTTTTGGAAAGTGGAGCTGAATTGGTATGATCGTATTCAATCTAAATTCACACATTTTAGGGTCTAAAATTACCTTCATAGCAATTTTAGGTTCTAAAAGGGCACTAGAAATGTCATAAATAAGAATAAGAGCAATAACCATGCACTTTGAAGGCATCTTAAACAAGAACTCAACTATCCCTTTAAAGCGCTGGAAGAAATATTTTCACAGCGTCTTACTTTGGGGCTCTTTCGACCTCTTCTGGAACCGCTTATGTGTGCACTAATTAAATCTGAGTAAAACTAAGTCATATATCTTGTAAGACTATAAATCAACAAGTTTTATGCTTTGGAAGGAAAAGTATTCGTTTTCAAAGCACTAGAAATTAGATGGATTCATTTACCAACTGACGCGACAATTATAAGCCCTACTTCTTGTTTAAGTAAAATAAAATTACCATAATCATAAAACGTGCGAGTCCTGGTGATTGTTGTTGTTATTCTGGTTGTTCCTGTATAAATATGTACTTTTTTTGTTCTTCGTCTTCTTCTCTCTCGTCTTCTTCTTCTTCCTCTTCCTGCTCTTTGTCTTTCTTTTCTTAAGGTGATATTAATCGTTACCCACTTTCATGTCTTTCTTTTGATAAAATTCGTCTCAATTAATAACCGTTAGAATCGCATCATTTAAATTAATCAGCAATTAAAACTACTTCAGTTGATTTCCTACAGCACTTATTCCATCAGCTATGACATTAATCTTGTTTATAATCTTTACTGTGCACGTAAACTTACTTGAAAGTCGCATTATAATGGATTGAGAGTCGGATCAATAAACCACTATATCACGACATCTCCACTTTAGTTGATAATACACGCTACTCTTACACAAATATTGGCTTTTTTCTCCCAGTAATGTACTAGTACCCTGAATGGTTTATAGCCGTTTGGTCTACAACAAGTTCGTTTACTACTCAATTGGTGTATTCCCATATGGTTTACACCAAGCCCGTCTGCTATCCACATGGTCTGATAATCATTTCGTCTACTTAAATCGTTATTTTGGTCTAATGATCGTTTAGGCTAATATTCATTTGGTCTAATTTCCATTCGGTCTAATCTCCGATAAGCCTACTACCCACTTGGTCTAATTTTCAGTCGGTCTAATTCTGCTTATTAGACTAAATGAACAATAGACCAAATGGGTAATTGGAGAGTAGACCATCTACTTTCTCTAATTATTGAATGTTATTATCACTGTTTAAAGCCCCACTGCACTACTTGTAGCTACTTGTTCCCTATATATAGAAAACAATGCCTAAGCGGTGCTCGTTGGTCTCCCATGATCCTCTTTTTTCTTATGTTAATTGGGAGCTGAGTTGATGAGATAATCAGCTGTCAGAGACCACGCTGGGAGGTCTAATCCTTCCTGGCCAAACTAGTGCAGACGGGCTTTAAAGCCCAAGTCCACTCCGATTTTCAAAAATTATAGCATGTTGTAAATAAATCAAAGGTTAAAACTGCCAAATATCACGGGCGTATACTTCAATCAGGTGATTTTTTAAGAGCGATTTTTGTTTCTGTTATTTCGAGCAAAACATCTAAATTGCTGTACGGATGTGACGTATGCTCCTCACAACGAAAGTGCCAGCAGTATACATTCTGACAATAGGCTATTTTCGTAATGTAACCAAATTTAATGCATACGTCTTTGTGAAGTGCCTCTATACAAACTATTTCATTCACCTGATAAGAATAATAGTATAATATAATAGAATATAATAGAATAATAGTATTTCATTATTCTTATCAGGTGAATGAAATAGTTTGTATCGAGGCACTTCACAAAGACGTATGCATTAAATTTGGTTACATTACGAATCTGTGTTGTGAAGACCCTATGTCACAACCGACTCGACCATTCACTTGTTTTTGCTCATTAAAAAAAAATATTAAAAATAAATCTGAGCACCATTTTCCAAAACCAAGTTATATTTGGGCTTTTTAGATTTTTGTCTATCTAATCAGCTCAACTTTTCAGTGGAGTGGACTTGTACTTTAATGTTATTAAGCATTAACGTATCAATTGACTGGAGCATCCGTGCTTAAAATTCATTTACTTATTTCTGTTTCTGTATAATCATGTTGTATAAACACATATTCAAGTGGAATATAATTTATGTTAAATGGAATCGTATAAAGATCATGGGAAAAAAAATCAATCAGATATGATTAATTACGTCTAGGGACCAATCTTTAACGTCAACATCCGGAATACGTGACTTTTCAAGGCGAAGAGAGAGAGAGAGAGACAGAGAGAGAGCTGACCAAGTGAACGAACCGCTAGACCAACTCACATCTCCCTTCACTCCCGAAACTGACAGAGCTAGGCTCTGTTCAAGGCTTTAGGAATTATGGTTAAGTGTCAAAATTATAGTCTGCGTTTATAGCGCTCGACTATAATGTTGATACGTCTTCAATGAACTGTAACAAAAAAAGGAATTGTCGCATAAAAAACTCTCGAACACTCGAAGCTGCAATGAATGCCATGATTGTCTGCACATGAAGATGTACACCGAATTGGTTGTGCTTATTTGCCATGTTAACGAAGTCCTATAAGTCCTTTTCTAACACCAGGGATTGGAATACGATTCCCACCTAAATCCCAGGGATCAAGGCCCGGATGTTTGGCAGGTTATGTGGATCTGAGCCCTATCCGTATTTCACGCTTTCCGACAAGGGAAACAAAAGGAAAGAAACAGTATGAGTGCTGTTTTTTTAACAAGTTTTGGTTAAAAGGTTTGTTGAACTGTGTATCCAGAGGTTATGTTCAGAATTAGAGAGAAGGGGTCTGAATGGAGAGAGAGAGAGAGAGAGAGGGAGAGAGGGGCACATAGAAAGTGAGAGGTGTACGGAAAAGAGGGAACAGAGAGAAGGGGATAATGGAAATAATGAAATTAACATTAAACAATTATTGACGGTAAAAAGGAGAGAGAAAGAGAGAGAGAGATTAGAGAAAGAAAGAGATTAAAAAAAGAAGGGAGATATTGGCAAATTGAAAGATAGGAAGGAGTGGTGGAGAGAGAAAGAGGAGGAGAAAGAGAAGGAAAGAGAGATAGAGAGAGAGAGAGAGAGGGCTAAGAGAAAGAGAGAGAATGGGAAAATTTTCAAACATGAGAGGTGAAGAGAAAAGAATGTAGATATTGGCAAACGGAACTATAGGAAGGAGTGGTGGAGAGAGAAAGAGGAAGAGAAAATGAAGGAAACAGAGAGACAGAGAGACAGGGAGAAAGAGAGCCTGAAGTGGATCAGATATGTATTCCATGCAGGACTCTATATTATAAAAACAAACGAAGTGATTCGATGTTTGGTTCGTAAACACTTACATGGAAACTAAAAGGGAAACCCCATTACCGTATAAACAAATATTAAAAACATAAAGAAAAGACACTGGCAAAGGTTTAAATGGCAATTATAAATATAATTTTGACATTCAACATGCAGAGACATGCTACCTCATCATTAAAAGGATGTGATCCTTAGAAGTTTTGTACGATCTTGAATATTAATAGTCCGAGAGAGAAATAGCGCAAATATATATATAAGCCGAATGGATGTATGATGCCATAAAATCCCTAGATGATCATATGCTAACCACGATGTATTATGGGGACGAATAATTTAAATTGAATTGGCCATTTTCGTAATGTTATCAAATTGCATACATTAGTTGATGCTAGGTAGGAAAAACATTATGGCTTGCCCTACCTTACATACGTAATGTATGCAATTCGCATTCTGACTATTGAAATACAGTTTTCGTAACAGGTGAATGAAATGATTTGTAACGAGGCACTTAACAAAGATTTATGCATTAAATTTGATTAGATTACGAAAATGGCCTTTTGAATTAAATTGAATAAATTAAGTGTAGTCAAGGTTTTGAGACGCTAATCATATAAGTATTATTAAATTTATGTTGACGATCGGAGAACAACCATTTGCGTGATGAAAACGGGTGTTCTATCATAAAGAATTTAAGGGCCTCACAAAAATAAATTAGTAATATGTATTAACAACATCGTGCACGAATGATTTAATAGTATTTGTTCTCTTGCAAATACATGTAAAGAGGTAGTGAGACCTTATAATGCAAACAAAAAACAAAAAAACAGAAGAATATTCCACGGTTAAACCACTTTCGGCATATTCGGAATAAACAGCATGTCCTTTAAAGATACTATGTCCCTTTTGCAGCCAACATCAAATTCTGTAGAACTTTGCAGGAATTATGAATATGTCATGTATGTCCCATCTGTGAAATTTAAACTTTAGCAGTGTCCTAATATTCAAATTATGCAAGGAAACCCGTTTACTTGCTAGACTTCACTGTCAGACACTATTGAGTGACTGACTGGCTTTTTTCATCTTTGGTAATAACATACATAAAATGAGCTGTAAAGGGTACATGAACATTTGTCTACATCAATAACCCACTTCTTGTAATGGCCAAAATTGAATCTTTGCGCAGCATAAAACGTACGACCATTCGGTACAATGGTCTGAAAATCAGACTATTACTTACTGGCTCTATAGCTCCTAAGTCGATTCGACAACTAATAGTCGTTATTTTCCCACTTAAAGACATTTTCAAGCCCCCTTTTTTTTTAGGGAAGTTCTAAATTAGTATTGTCTTTCAAATGCCGTGGGAATTTAACCTTTTCATTTTTTTGGCCTGCAAATGGGACATAGTACCTTTAATAGCCTGTTTATGAAAACTAAAATATGTTTGGTCGAAACCTATAATTAAAGATCTCTCACATAATGATTCAGTCTAAGAAATGTATTTCGGCCATGTCAATGACACGTCGAATATTGGCTTTGAAGCATGAGAAGTTATGAAGTTTAAAGTGAGAGAAAGTTTGCTGCTGGGTGAATTGGGTCGAGATGAAAGATTTGTCCCTTATCGCCGAATGCGGAGCAAGACACTGTTTCCTTTTTCTTGCTAGCTAGCGCCCACACCTGGATAGCGAGAGCGGTGACAGCGCTGAACGAGAGTCCATGCATGAATTGAATGGGAACAAAGATGATTATGATGATGATGATGATGATAATGTGGAGGATGATGATGAGGATGATGATGATGAGGAAGGATGATGATAATGATGAGGATGATGATGATGATGATGATGATGATAATGATGAGGATGATGATGATAATGATAATGTGGGGGATGGGGATGGGGATCAGGATGATGATGATGATGATGATAATAATGATGAGGATGATGATGATAATGATAATGTGGGGGATGGGGATGGGGATGGGGATCAGGATGATGATGATGAGGATGATGATGATAATGATAATGTGGGGGATGGGGATGGGGATCAGGATGATGATTATGATGATGATTATGAGGCTTGATGATGAGGATGAAGATGAGAACGATGATGATGAGGATTACGATGAGGAGGAAGATGCGGACGAGGAGAAAGGGTCGGGAATGGATGATGACGATTATGATGATAGTGATGAGGATGGTGATGGTGCTGGTAGTGTTCATGATGATGATGGTGGTGATGATGACTTCAACGTCGAGGGGACAAAATAATGTGCAAGCATTGAACCTGAGACTTCTCGTAAGGGAGTCGAGACAGTTTATAATCAAACCATAGTGCTCCTACTTCGAAAATTCCTTTGCGTATCTCTTATTAGAAGTGTCGTAGTCGAGTGGTTTAAGCACTTGACTTGAAATTCAAAGGTCGTGTTTCGATCCCCGACACGGCACTAATGTCCTTTGTCAAGGCATTAATCTTCATTTGCCACACTCGACCCAGGTGAGGTAAATGGGTACCTGGCAGGAATTAATTCCTTGAAATGCTAGAGCGCTGTAATGGCAGCTAGGCTAAAGCCGGGGTAATAATAATATTAGTGCGCCTCGGAATAGAATTTCTTGATAGACGGCGCTATTGAAATGCCTATTATTATTGTTATTATTCATATGTCACTCCATAAAGTACATTTATGAAAGTCATGGAAGAGCGGAAATTGTGTCTACAGATGTAACTATTTAACTCTGTCGTCTCCACTCTCCTAACCAATGTCCTAAACTCATTATCAGCTTCATATGAAAGAACATGGATTTGGTCTGGCCCGTCGCATGATTATATTCATCGTATCACTATAGCCATGGTTCAAATTCATCATCATGTAATGCGTGTTTTGAAGAAACATCGATGACTTGTCTTATGTACATTAACAAGAGACACAAACAAATATCATGACTAATTCTAACATATTCTCAAAAACCTAGACGCTCATTCAAACCAGCTTAATCTACTCGTATCCACTGTTTCCTGGTTTCTATATGACCTTACAACTTTCTCTAACATTAATTTTCTGAAAGGCAAAAGCATCGGGCAATTGTTTTTTTCAGGCAGGCGTCGAGGATTTCTCGTCCTCAAGGCCCCTACGTTTATAATGACTTTTGACTGTCATGATGCTACTCTCTCTGTTTACCACATCAACTACAGCTACAGCCGGTACTTGTACCATGTTGACTACTTCTATTACAGTTTATATCACTACGACGACCATACAACAAGTGCAAAGACAATTATTCATCCATCCACAGGGTGATGGCGATAGAGCTGCCTGCACGATACATGACGCCCCCCACACTTTTTTTTCTCAACTTCTGGATACTCCCCTGCTACCGTATGATAACGTATACATATAAAAGAAATCTCGAGATCTTTCCTTTCTCTCTCCGTCTCTCCCTCCTTCTTCTCCCTCTTCATCCCTAAATGTATAGTTGTTTCCCTCCTCTCTCTTCCATTCTATCACTCTCTCTTCCTCTCTCTTCCTCTCTCTCTCTCTCACTTTCTCTCCCCTCCCTACCTCTCTTTATCAACATTCATTTTCGTTTGCAAAGTTTGATTTAAAAAAAAATCTTTTCACCATGTATTTCAAAATTTCTCGATCACTTTAATCCTCAATAAAGTCATTTATTATAATGTTTCTACTAGACTTTTTAATCTTTTCCCCTTTTATAATAATGATGATTATCAGATATTTTCATAGAAGAAAGACACTCTTTGATCAGATAAACAGAGTGTCCAGTCATGGTCAAGGGTTTAATGAGACCTCCACCCCAACCTATTAGGTTTCCATTACTCAGTCTATAGAATTGAATATCAGTGTTAACGATCTAACCTGCAGGTCTGTGCACATTGCCGCTTCTTCTAAAACATATTCTCTTTCTCTCTCTCTCTTTCTCTCTCTCATTCTCTCCCTCTCTCTCATCATCCTTTTCGTCTGAAGTTCTTTTCTCATTCTTCTTAATTATATTACTACGATAATACTAATCATTATTATTACTATTATTATCATTATTATCATCATCCTCATTGCTGAAAGTAATACAATTTTATCTTATTTTTTAAATATTTCAAATAGACTTTGACAATTCTGTCCTTTGCACCACGATGGAAATATGAATATCTATATTGAACAAAGTGTTATTACTATCATTACTATTATCATTATCATTACTATCATTATTATTGTCATTACTATTATTATCATCATTTTATTATCATAATCATCATTATCATAATCATCAATATCATTATCATCACAATCATTATTAGTAGTAGTGGTAGTAGTAGTAGTAGTAGTAGTAGTAGTAGTAGTAGTAGTAGTAGTAGTAGTAGTATTAGTACATTGTAGTAGTAGTAATAGTAGTAGTATAAGTAGTAGTAGTAGTAGTAGTAGTAGTAGTAGTAGTAGTAGTAGTAGTAGTAGTAAGTAGTAGTAGTGGTATAAGTGGTAGTGTTGTAGTAGTAGTAGTGGTAGTGGTGGTGGTATGAAGAAGTGGTAGCTGTTGTAATGGTAAGTGGTGGTGGTAATTGGTTGGTGGTGTTGTGGTGTGGTTGTGGTGTTGGTGTGGTGAAAGTGGTGGTGGTGGTGGTGTGGTTATGAGTGTTGGTGTGGTGGTGGTGTTGGTGGTGGTGGTGGTGGTAGTGGTGGTGGTGGTGGTATGTGTTGTGGTAGTGGTGGTGGTGTTGTTGTTGTTGGTGTTGTTGGTGTTGTTGGTGGTGGTGGTGGTGGTGGTGTGGAGTGGTGGTGGTAAGTTACAGGTGGTGGTGTTAAGGTGTTGCCAAGTGTGTAAAGCTGTGTTGGTTATAGTGGTTGTGGTGGCTGTTGCAAGTTGGTGTAATGCTGGTGGTGGTATGGCTGTGGTGGTGGTGCTGGTAGTTGTGGTAAAGTTGGCTGGTGCTGGTAGTGGTGGTGGTGGTGTGTTGCTGGTGGTGTTGCTGTTAGCTGTTGCTGTGTTGCTGTGCTGGTCAGGTAGCTGGTAGTGCTGCTGGTGCTGGTTGCTGTGGTGGTGGTAGTGGCTGCTGTGCTGTTGCTGCAGTGTTGGTGCTGTTAGTAAGCGTAGTAGTAGTTGTTAGCTGTAGTAGTAGTAGTAGTAGTAGTAGTAGTAGTAGTAGTAGTAGTGTGGTGGTGGTAGTCTATCTGTAATAGGCGCAGTAATACGAGTAGTAAAAGTAGAATACTAGGAATTTTATAGTTGATGTTATCATCATTATTGTCATTATTACCTATACCATTCTTTGGTGGCATCAGAATGCAAAATGTTCTCGCGTGCGCCTCAAATAATCTGACAATGTGGACGGTCCCGTCCATGACCACAGTCACGCACTTGAACTTTTTCTGTCTGTCCGATAATCTGTCGCAAGTAACAAGTGCGTCTTCAATCAGATATTATAGCAACACCGATACTGATATGATGGTTGTTATATGATATAGTTTACTTGAAGCACCACGCCTTCATATCGAGTGTAATAAAAGTGACCGTACACTCAGACTCCTGCACCCCATATCAAATGTATCACCAATCCCATGTTTTAGTCAGGAAAAGAACACGGAACATTTGGTTAAAAACAGGAAACAACGAACATACGTGCACCCCTCCATTTCATGGGAAGAAAAAAAAATATTGGTAGTAATAGTTTTCTAGCGAGCGATTTATTCAACAGATCAGTGTATGCAAGGAGTTGTGATATCTCCTTGGTGTATGCACGCATGATAAGGGTAAATCAAGAGTGGTCAAGAAACACACTACAGCTTTAAAAACAAAACAAAACAATTAATTGTTCGAACTTGCAAGCCAAAAGTATTTTAGCTGATGTCAGAAGAGAAAATTATCCCCATTTGTTTTTCTTTGTTGTTTTTTGCGAGTGTGTCTCGTTAAGGCACTTTGGGGAATAAATACATAAATACAGATATTGTTCGCTTCTTAAGAGATTTTTTCAACCGATTTTAGTAATTAATTATGTTGAAATCCCCAACACTTTCGTTTGCTTTTACGTATTAAATGAACCATTGAAGTTTTAAATGGTACCTTTAAATCATAAAATACGCTGGCAGATGCCTTCCGCTCGTGAATTTATTAAGCCTTTGTTGCTACTTGCTGAAACGCGATGTACAAAGTCTATGGCAGTCAGTGCTCATGTTGTTAGCGACACTTTATTAATTAGAGCCTTTGACAGTTAGCTTGTTTATACATGACGTCGGAAGTTCACTTATTACGCCAAGGCTGTGAACCAATATAAAGATCATTTCGTGATCATAACAACCTGTTTGACAAAGCTCTAGATTCGTTTTAAGATATATCGTACTGAATTCTAAAAATATGATTTTAATGAAATAGTGCAAATTTATGAAAATATATATATTTTTTTAAATAAAACAATGATTATGCACTCTTCAGATGTGCAGGAGTGAAAATACACTCTTTTAAAAATTATATTAGGGATCACTTTGTTTTGGGGTAGAAATCCATGCTCACTACAAGTGGCATCCAATGTAAAAGAGTATTGCAAACCAATATACTTGTGGATTCTAGTGAATTCCACTAGAATATTATGCTTATTCAATTCCAAAACAAAGGGATCTTAATTTTACTCCTGAACGAGTGGCTTTCCACTCAAATGAATGAAGGAAGTATGTCTTGGTTGATCAAGACGATTATTGTAAACTTCCGTTTTCGATAATGGGTAATTATGGAAGATAATTGCTAATGTTATCCTTTGTTTCATGATCTTTCCCTCATCTATAGAGATCATTATGTATTCCCCCCGTAGCGTAAGTTTGTGTTAGTCAAATAAATCCGTTATTCTGACGATACAGAAACTTCAAATCTTTCCTGACTTGTAAATGCTCTAGAAAACCAAATCTAACCCTTACTGTAAATGTAACAAAGAGGCATTACTGCATAGACTCTACTCTCAAAACTAATTCAATGTTATCTTGTCTGGAATGCAAAGACTTGATCGACATTGGGCATTTGTAGTAAATGAAACGTTTACTGCATGGCAGCGACAGAATAAAAAAAAGTGAAATTCTAAATCCTAATCGCAGCAAATGTTCTCATTCGTTTACCAAAAAAGAAGAAAAGGATATAAAGAATTGAGCAAAGGAAGTGTGTCATTTACCTCTACAGCAATGCAATATTCCTCCAAAAGACGTTCAATGTATCCAAAGTATAAAATCCATGGAAAAATGGGGGGATCGTGAACAAAACCGCTGTCCTGTATTTAAAGAGACAACGAATATATTTGAGAGAGAGAGAAAAACGTTAACGTCGGTTCTCTGTATGAGTCCAGAAGTGCATGTACTGAAATGTTCTGGAGGAACAGGGGCAGAATCTATCTTGGGATTCGAGAGAGTCAAGCAGACAGGGGGCAAGGAGGGAGAGAGAGAAAATAGCCGCAAACGCTGTCTATTAACCGTAAAATGTGGAGGAAATTTAAAAAGGAAGTGCGTAGTCTGCTAGCAAGACGAACACAAATATTTCAAGTGGGCGCATAATTCTTGCGGTCAGCGCGCGGTTTTTTGAGGCATGATGTAAGGCTCTCTCTCTCTCTCACTCTTTCTCTCTTTCTTTCTCCCTTCTCTCTCATTTTCAGTTATGGAGGAAAATATATATTTCTTGCTTGACGATTCAGGATGACATCATCGACACTCTTGGACTATTTACGTCTCAATCGGTTGCTATGGCTAACAAATCAAATATATTAATGTGGTTTTCGCTTTATTCAAATAAAAATACTGGGATCATGAATTTGAGATCGATTGCAAATAGTGTCTGTAGTGTATCTGTGATTATTTTGCCTCACGAGGGGCGACAATGTACAGAAATTCATGCCCCTATGCCCCTCCCACCCCCATATGAAACCGAGTGTAATGAAGATTAAGTGATTATGTACAGTACCACAATAAATTTGATATTCTACTTTCAATCTATTTGGGTTTGCCTTGCTCTAACAATAGATCAATTAATACAGCTTAAAAGTTTAGGGAAATACATGATTTATATAGCAAAGCGAAATCATGTTAAGAACCAGAGAGGAATTGGGAAACATAAATGAGTAATATTTAGGTAATCATGAAAGTAATAAGCATAAAAAGCAGAGAGACAGAGCACCATGGTAGATCGTTACAAACTGACATGAAGATTCCCCTGCCCTAAACAGGGACCATTACCTCCTCAAATGAGAAATAACCCCCCGATTATAGTCATCTAATACTACAATTAATAAAATGCACATCTACAAAATATGCATCTGCGTTTGCAAGCTCTCTGGGTAATGACAGGCCCGATCTCTTTATATATTAATCAGAGCCCCCGTCTTACTAAGAGTTACGATTGATCCAAATCAATCGCAAGTTTCCAGTCTCCTAAAATATCTCTTGTGTACATAGTTGCGATTGAAGTTGCGATTGATATCAACTCTTTGTAAGACGGGGCCCAGGAGTGAACTAACACTATCCCGTTTAGAGAAATGGCACAAATCTCATTAGAAGCTAATTCTTAATAACTTATAGTTCACAGTTGTTCTGATTTTTTGAGACACATTTATGAAAATCATTTGTTTAAAAGGCTCTCTCGTTGACACCTCGCGTACACCTTGAAGTGTCACCCACGCATCAAAATGCTCGATAAAAAAATTAGCATCTCTTGACTGAATTATCACATAATAGGAAGGTAAATAGATGACGGATTTACCGTTTGGCCATGATTGTAAAATGTATTCTACTTTATTATTGTGTATCTAAAGATTAAAGATAAGCTTGAGTTCTTGTAAATATAGAAAATAAATTCTCACAGAATCCAACGAAACTTACACTGAATGTTCAAGATTACAAATAAATGACATGTGACAAACAATTTTGGTAGAAAATGTATAGTGGCTGAGTAATGAGCATAGAAAGATAAGGAAATCAAGGTAAGTAGGCCCGACACCATGTGCTTATAACACAGGTCACTATGTGCAAATGGGAGGTTTGTTTTTTATCGAGAATGATGCCCAGTAAGTTTTTGTGCGTTTTTTTTAAATTTCACTGGTTAAAACAACCAATCTACAGCAGGATAAACAATCCAGAATAAATCATAGCAATTTTCTCTAAAAATACGATTCCCATACCAGAGTCTTTGATTAGCTTTAAAGCCCCTTTGCACTACTTGTAGCTTCTTGCTCCCTCTATATAGAAAACAATGCCTAAGCGGTGCCCGTTGGTCCCCCATGATCCTCTTTTTCTTATGTTAATTGAGAGCTGATTTGATGAGATAACCACCTGCCAGTGACCACGCAGGAAGGTCTAATCCCTCCTGGCCAAACTAGTGCAGACGGGCTTTAAGACAGGAATAACTGAACCATGCATTCAATAGACGAATGTAACATTCAAGTAATATTTATTTCAAAAGGAGGAGAACGCGAAAGATCACTATCAAAGCTTGTACTAGAGACTATCGACACTCTCCTACTTCTTAAGGAACCGTACGTTGCAGCATCTGCAAGAAAATTGGCGATGTAAACAGGTTACAGTTGATAGGAGAGGAAACTATGATTAACTCAACACCCGTGTTGAAAGCTGTAAGAGAACAAGTCTCCTCTCTGCCTAGTCGAAACTCTCATGTTGGATTTATAAAGTGGCTACAATGCAAGGACATTAACAAAATTTAATGTGTGTTTGTCTCAATAATCATAAAGCAGCGTTGGGACAACTTTGTTTTGATGAACTGGGGGGCATTTCATGAAACAATTAGTCGGTGGTTTTCACCGACTAATATCATTTTCACCGACAATTTTATTGTCACCGACTATTTTCCAGGCCTCTGATTGGTCAAATTTAGTCCGCCCGACAGTTGTCGGTGGACAAATGTTGATGAAATGCCCCCCAGATGTGTTTTAGATTGGAAGTCCATGTTGATATTAAGATTTTAAATATTTGTATATAGAAGCAGAAAAATGAGAGAAACGGGTCAGTGAAAGTTTGAGCAAAAACCGATTAAAAATAAGATAGTTATGATTTTTTAAAGGTGCAATCAATCAAAAACAAATTGGCAACTCTGTGACGTATCTGGCGAGCTCCCCTCCTTTTATTTAAACCACCTTAATATCAGGATGGACTTCCCCTTTAAGCTTTCTGAGACTCAAGCTGTAAGTGTTTAAGCGCTTGAATTTGATTTTATACTTGGATAAATCTAATCCAAGCGATGTTGATGTCAGTGGCGCTACTTCAGTTAAATGGTTTGATGATTGGTTTGCTAAGAACGCATCTATTATGATTGTAGTAAGCAGCCAGGAGATCGACGGCTTTAAGTCTTCTCCGAGAAACTGTGGTAATATAGTTATATCGACTGCTACGAGAGGACTAGCTGTTTCTATACGCTCAAGGGATAGTTGAATCCCCTGCTATCACCCCGAGGCGCGCCTGAGTATTAAAGCAGTCGATATGACTTTTATATGCTGAATTAAAACAAAAATCTACCAATAATTCTTACCTTAGCCTTTTAGTGAGTAAAAATGTGTTAAAACATCACAGAAAATCTGAAACACTGTCTGCCTATCTTCGCTTAATCTTCGAGTGAAAGTTTCAATCACTTGGGAATCGCAGACAAAGAGCACTGTACCGGCGTCTATGTATGGCGCGCCGTTTGACCAATAATTCAGATAAACAGTGTTTATCGCCGATAAACAGTGTTTATCGCCGAAAAACACTGTTTATCGAGCGATAAACACTGTTTATCGAGTGATAAACACTGTTTATCGAGAGAAACTATGTTTTTCGACTGATAAACACAGTTTCTCTCGATAAACACTGTTTATCGGCGATAAACACTGTTTTTCGGTGATAAACATTGTTTATCGAGCGATAAACACTGTTTATCAAGAGAAACTATGTTTATCGACTGATAAACACAGTTTATCTCGATAAACAATGTTTATCGCCGAAAAACAGTGTTTATCGCCGAAAACAGTGTTTATCGCCGATAAACACTGTTTATCGAGCGCGCCGTTTGACCAATAATTCAGATAAACAGTGTTTATCGCCGAAAAACACTGTTTATCGAGCGATAAACACTGTTTATCAGTATGGCGCCGTTTGACCAATAAATCAGATAAACACTGTTTATCGTCGAAAAACACTGTTTATCGAGTGATAAACACTGTTTATCAAGCGATAAACACTGTTTATCGAGAGAAACTATGTTTATCGACTGATAAACACAGTTTCTCTCGATAAACAATGTTTATCACCGAAAAACAGTGTTTATCGCCGAAAACAGTGTTTATCGCCGATAAACAGTGTTTATCGAGAGAAACTGTGTTTATCAGTCGAAAACATAGTTTCTCTCGATAAACAATGTTTATCACTCGATAAACAGTGTTTATCGCTCGATAAACAGTGTTTTTCGGCGATAAACACTGTTTATCGGCGATAAACACTGTTTATCTGAATTATTGGTCAAACGGCGCGCCCATAGGCGTCCGTGCTCGCACGTAGACAATTTTAACACGCAAACCAATGGGGATCGCAGTAAACCAATGGGAATCGCAGGATAATGAGGCGGAGGGTAGAAACTTTTAACTAGGCCCTGTGGGCTATTGCTTTGCCCTGTGAGTTGGGCATGGTTTGAAATCACGACTCCAATTTCGACCAATCAGATGGCTAGATTTCTAAAGTGAGGTATATAATAATGATTAATGCCTTACCAAAGGGCACTAGCGCATCGACTTGGTTTCGAACCCAGGACCTCCCGGTTACGAGACCACTGCCTTACCACTCTCTCTCCCTTTTCCTCTCCCTCCAGCTCTCTCTCTCTCTCTCCTTTTCTCCTCCTCTCTCTCCCTTTCTCCCTCTCTCTCTCTCTCTCTCTCTTCCTCTCCCCCTCTTCATGTGGGTTGATCAAGCAATGAGGCCATCTCTTTTAACAGTTATATCAACTTTGTTCATATTGACATCTAACCGTTTTCTTCATAGAGATCGAAATAGAAGCTTCAATAAATTAAAATCTGGCTAGCTTTCAACGGAGCAATGAACGAAAAACTGCTTGAACACAGCATGATATAAGCTAACACGACTAATAAGCGTAATTACAATTTAGCATGTATGGCCTCACAATAATGACTAGACGATTGATCTGAAATTTCCGTTCAATTAATTCATTTAAATCCACTGAAACAATCAATGCGATGGAGTAGACCTATATAATGAACATGCTATGTAATATGCTACTAGTTCTGTTTTCATTCTTGTTCCTCACTCCTGCTAGATCCAGCGAGTTTCAAATGTCTTCCTAAAACTCAACAATATTTCATGTTTTGTTTAATGTATCGTATTGTGCAAATTGATCTACATGTATATGTATATTAATATGTGAATATGTAAAAATGTACCATCATTGTAAATATGAAAAATTGAAAGAGGAAAAATAAATGAATTGAATTGAACAATCAAGTTTTGATAAGTTCACTACGATCGCAAAGATGTTTACAAATCAATTTCAGAAACCGTATGCGTAGCCGACATAGAAATGTACAAACATGACCCTTGACCTGTATATCACGTTATGTTATAATCATAACATGATTTCGATAAGCAATACAATTAAATATCGAAATTACCGTTAAGTTGATTTATTTGAAAGTCTTTGCTCTATTTCATATTCATCAATTCATTTCAATTTACGTAAAGACATGACCAATATATTACAGAACACAGACGCTTTAATTAAACTTGTAAAGATAATGAAATATTCCGACGTATCATATTGGTAAAACTGTCCCAATCAGTACAATGACGTTGAAACGGCTTTCGAAAGAATTTCACAATTGTTCTGACTGAAGAAACCACATTGACATGTGAAAACTAAATATTTAATGCGACTTCCGACTAAACTTCCATCACTCAAGCATAGGTTGTTACCATGGTGATAGAGGCGAATAAAAGGCCCATACCCAGTCAACTGACTCAAAAGCAGAATAGCTTTGAAGCTTCTATACAAACTCAAAAATCAATGGGAAGGGTAGATTTGCAGAAGAATTCAATATTGTGATTTTTCTCTCGTCGGCATAATGAGTTTGTGATCTTTGAGTGGGTTAGGGAGCTATAGAAAATCACCGCATTGAAAATGGATGAATGCGTTTTGAAGTGTAATGGAAAATGATCCCTGAAATTACTATGGTGGTCTTGAATCACTGCATGATCACATACCCAGCCCTACACAGAGAGCTCCCATGTCACCCTTATTCCTCAGTCACACCGCCAAACCCACTGACTCTTGGCCATGGGGGGGGGGGGGTAATGTCATTGTTTGATCTGTCTATTTTAGGTCCGGTGTCGGTTTCGTTGATGTGGCTGAGATAGTGTTCCATTAGTTGGAAACTTTTCCAAACTAATTTTTATAAAACGCGTTATTCTAAAACACAGGACGTATGATGGCAAGAATCAAAAGAATAAATCGCCGGGAAAAAAAAAATCGATTAGCGTATTCAATTTAGATTATATTTACAAGTATCTCACACAGAAAAATACACAATATACCGTGATATGGTAATCCTTGTCACAAGCAAAATATTATGTGGTGTGATGATGTTTTCTAATGATTCTTGTCATCAAAGGTTGTGTGTATATATTACAATATCGCGTTATAAAGAGTCTGTTTATAAATTACAACACATCACAAAGTGCAAGATGTGGTTTACTTGGGTTGCAAATTTGCCACCACAGTTTAAAGATCGCACCAAACTCTAGATGCATATTTTCTTTGGGTGCAAATTTGCACCCCCTACATTTCTAGTTTACACAAGCTTTAGGTGCAGAATTTTCTCTGGGTGCAACTTAGCACCCTTCGGCTTTTCAGATTACACCAAGCTATGACCACGTAGATTTGTTTGGGGTGCAAATGGTAATGGTGTTGCATCCAACAAAGGATCCTCATTTCTTCTTAGTGAGAACAGAAATATTTCAAGAAAACCAACTTGATCCACTGGTCAGCTGGTACTGGAGAGAAGACATTAAAACATCACATGTCAGAGCAGTGAGATATTGTACTGTATAAATGCGTTTTCATCGCATCACGGAGGTAGGATGGTATTCTACATAGTATCCTTTCTTATGTGTAGGCCTTCTACATGACTGCCTTTTCTAAAGTATTCAAACTCTTGCAAATAATTATTTTCTGCTCTCGTTCACTTTGCAGCTTGGTCTATTTGTGTATTGAACGTATATTTAAATAAAAGACGAAGATATTCATGTCGCATCAGGGATATTCGTATTGTTACGTAACAAACTACTCAGATATTTCTGACATAGCATCAATTAATAAATTAACAAAAAAACTACTCTCCCTTCCACGGAGAGACATGCATTCATTACAGGTCCTTGATCGCATTCGGTACATATCTGACTTGCATTCCTGAGCGAACGCAGTGCTTGGCAGGTATATATGCCCTTTGAAGGATGCTTTACAAGGCTATATGCATTCGAATATCTAACAAGAGCCTTGTGAACAGTTTCTAAAACACTTACATGTACAAGCATATGACAAACATCATCACATAAATTTAGATTGGAATAGGGCCCATGTTCTAAACGTTAATAAATGGGGGTCATGGCAAAGGGACAACATCCGGGTCATCATGTGCTGAGCATTTAGTATATAGTGCTAAATGATTTTAAACGTGTTAAGTATCAATAGACGTTTATGCAGGTCGCTTGTGAAATATATTTCGTGCATCAAAACCAGAGAAATTCCACGACTTTGACTGGTCTGAAGGAAAACAAATCAAAACAAATAATGGCAAATTTCAAGACAACTTAATTTCATGCTTCATTGCACTCTCTGCATGTTTACCAACACAACCACGATTATGTTTGATATTGCCTTAATTGTTTGCTCTGCGTGGAAGTTAGATGATATTACTACAATGAATTTAAGGTCAACAACAAACTGTGCGTGGCGCAATTTTGAAGCATTATGCAGATTAAAGATTGATGTCATGACTTAGGGTATAGAGTACCGAAGTGTGACGTCATATTAGCCAAGTTGTCAAGGTTGCTGGTTCCAAACAATTTTGTGCTAAACAATGGCGTGGTGATCACACCAGCGCCAAACATTGAATTTGCCCTGCTCCAGCCTGTTGCTTGAATGATGTCGCGGTGAACCTCATGCATAGCCTCTGTTGTTTGGAACCAGTAACCTGAACGACGAGCGAATATGACATTAGCACTTCGGTACTATATACTAGCTAGCTAGCGCACTGGAATGGCTTTGAACCAAGGACCTCCATGTTCGAAGACCACTACTCTGACCGTTTTGCTATCGCGCCGCCTCCTATAGGGACACAATATTAATTGAATTATTTAAAGACAAAGTATTTTCTATTGCTCATTGCTAATTCGTTTGTGTAATTTTGTCAACTTAGTTTATTATGATCATCTTCCGAATTTCTGATTTTCTTGAGAAGGCGCGATGTCTCAGTGGTACTTTTAAATGAACAAAAGCTCAAAATAGCTACACTAACATAAAAATACAACCATGTGAAAGTCATTAGACTCATACAAGATCATGTTGAGCAAAATTTCCTTTATTTCCCGATGATTGTTCAGATTAGATTCTCAAAATCGATAGACTACAACAAGCATTTTTCTTTGCAATCTGTCACAATAAAAACATTTCCTAAGCCAAGAGTTTCATGACATCTGTAGTATATCATTTACAATCACAAGGGACAGATAAAGACTATATTATTCATGGCTTCACACGTGCAAACAATTTCTTTGAGGATATAGGCACTGCCAATATGCCCGCCTCTGTCATCCTCAAATGTAGGAAATATTGCTTTTTTTTTACTCGAAGTACAAAATGGGTATTGTCGCGTTCAGGTTACCATAAAATAGATTTGATCTATTACAGGCCTGTATGATAAAGAATACTTAATTTCCAGATGTATTGAAATGAATTGTATCTCAAAATGAATTTTCATTTGAAAAATGCGAGTTAATTAAAATAAATTATCGTTTCCAGAAATGCTAAGGTCACAATATTTGAATCACAGAGAACTTCAACGTTAATAGGGCGAACGAATTCTTAGTTTGTAGTATACGACTTTTACAACAAAAAGAAGGGGGTGGGCCGGTTACTACGCCTATCTATTTCATATTTTCACATGTTTTAATATAAAATGTTTTGTAGAGTTAATTCTTTCTTATCAGTCAGAGTTTTGCTTCTCAAACCTCTTTTAGACCTTTATTATATAGCGAGATTCAATTATAAGTAAAAGTAAAAGAAGAAAAAATTACTCTTCTCTGTTTCTTAATGCTTTATTATTGTTTTTCCCCGTTTTGTTTCGTTTTATCTTGTTTTGTTCTGTTTATATATATATATATATATATATATATATATATATATTGTTTTAAGGCATATACCAAAAGAAGGTAATTCAAATTGGAAGCGGGCGGGAGACAAGGAAATGAGAGTATGTTGTACTTGGTCATACATACACTGTACATGTATGTCTTTGGATAAGGTTAGTTTCTACAGATCATAATCTTACAGCAATGTCGGAAAATCTCATTTGATGGCGACAAGATAACTAGCCAATCACTTTCGATATCAAATCATGATATGATATGAACATATCCTCTTCTTGATTTCAAAATAAACTTTATCAACATATAGGATCGTGTAATCATAATCAAATAAAAGAATAAAATTCTCCGAAACGTTGCCGCGCACTAAAATACATGGTCCGTGGGGAAGCCTTCAGGAGGCGTAGGAAAAGAGGAGCATGAGACACGTGCGCCCCCCCCCCCATCGGATGCGAAAAGGAGGAAGGGAGAAAAATAGAGGATAATAAAATGGAGAGGGGAAAGAACAAGATAAGAAAATGATAACGATAATGCGGGCGATAATGCCCCCTGCCTTAAGCCTCCCTCTGATCGATAAACCTTGTTAATCCAAATTTTATTAAATCGAGCATCGAGTAAGACAAGTGCGCCCCCATTACGTCACTGACCCCTAACTGGCTGACCCCACCCTATGCCACTGTACATTGGCGGAGGGGGTGCAAATCGTAAGTCTAATAGTATTCTCGATAATTTGATGAATCTAATTTGATTCTTTTTGTGATTTGTCATTTTTTCAAATATTTGTTTGTAGATATTTAAATTTGTTTTATATTTGTTTGTCAAAGTTATTGTGTTGATTTGCCTTGTTTTTTAATAATGTGTACGGAATTGTTGAAAAGCAGTCTGTTTCTACTGGTTGTGAGTTTTTACCGTGAATAAATAAATACACAACAATACAATACATGGGCATATGCTAGAAACATGCACATGTCGTTTGTTTCCCACATGAGATACCTTAAAGAATATGTTATTTAAAAGGGGTTATAGTAGAATATATTTTGGGGGTGGGGGCTTCTTGGGGCCTTGGGGTTCTTGCATTAATGTTATACATGTGCCACGCGAAAATTCTACGGGCCTTGAGCTCCATCCCCGCCCCCAAAACAGCAACAACAACATAGAACCGCTACTGATGTTATTTTTGACGGCAAGACCGACCTCATATCATCGACAAAATAGAGTGAAAACTTGGCTCCATAACCTCAACATCCTATAGAATATGCTATTTTAGGCAGCTTCATCGACATTACAACGTGGAGAAAGAGAGGGAGGGAGGAACAGGGAGGGAGAGAGAGAGAGAGAGAGAGAGAGAGAGAGAGAGAGAGAGAGAGAGAGAGAGAGAGAGAGAGAGACAGAGAGAGAGTGAAAACTTGGCTCGACAACCTCGGCAACTTCAACCAAAAATATTTTTAGCGGCAACACCGAATTTGCATCACGAAAGAAAATTGTTTGGAAAGTTGGTTCTAAAACCTTTAAAATATCGCCATCGACAAAATACTTCTGAAACTTGGCCCGACGACCTCTAGGTATTTGTCGTCGCCTCGCGTGATGGTAAGCGTACACGACAGCGTTGACCTACTCGACATCCGTTCCGATGTCGAACAGACCTCTTCCAAGATAAACCTCGGCCCCATCTCAGCATACCAGCTGTTTCCAGCATTTTCACACGGGACAACTTTAGAAAGTGGAATTCTCAGCACGTGTATAAGGGGTCTTACTACCTGTAACTTTTTGGAGGTATTTCATAAACGCTAATATCAAGCGATCCGCATGATAATATTCCTGTTTCTTGTATTTTGCTTGAAAGTCTGAAGTGACTGCTGTTGCCAAAAGGATATGAATCTTGTTTGGTTTATCCCATCTCGGAAAGTTTGGAGATTTAAAAAAAATTATAAACAAGTCTTAATTATTTTGTTGAATGAACCATGTGACGTACATGTAGTTTTTGTTATCTCTCCGTTTCCTGGGGGGTGGGTTCAATCGATTTCATTTTTTAAGTAGTTCAACATTTCACCGATCCTCTCTTATCCCAATTATATCGGATGGTATGGTAATATTATTTTCAAAAGAAGATCTATAAGTGGTCTGGTCTGTTACAATAAAGATGAGAGACATTTGACGTCAATTTAAACAGACCAAACAATCATCGAAAATGTTCAATTTGTCAAAATTTGGTATTACAACTCAAAGTACATGAGTCAAGCAATATCAGTTTATCTCATGACATATGTCCACTGTTGTGTCGTACCTGTCACCTCAATGTTATGAGAATTAATGTGATTCGGAAGTGGAAGCGGAAAGTCAAATAGGCCGAATAATTATTCAAAACGGGGACAAAGGTGAACGGGGAACAAATCATGACGGAAAGATGGCATTGTGTCGCAAGAAGTAACAAAAACAGAAATTCAAAGTAGGTTTCGGGTAATTTGTGTAGACCATGATCAAACATGTGAGCCAAAATTAGCATGAACTAAAATCAGGGATCATATCATTTAGAGCATAGATACTTATCCAGAGCACCACAATGCAAATGATCCCCCTCCCCTTCTTCTTCTCTCTCGTTGCCCCTCTCCTTTCTCTCTCTGTCTCTCTCTCTCTCTCTGTCCCTCTTATTTTTTTCCCACCGTCCCCTCTCCGTCCCTTCTCTATCCTCTGTCATTCTTTTCTTCATCTTCTTCTTCTTCTTCTTCTTCTTCTTCTTCTTCTTCTTCTTCTTCATCTTCTTCTTCTTCTTCTCCTCCTCCTCCTTCTTCTTATCTCCGTCCCTTTCTCTCACAATCTCTCTCTTTCTCTCTCTCTCTCTCTCCCTCTCTCTCCCTCTCTCTCTTCCCTCTCCTTCTCTTCTTCTTGTATCCTCTCTCTTCCCTTCTCAATCTAAACAAAAATCATGACCTGTCCCTTTTCTCCCTCTTTCTTCCTCTCTCTCCTGCTCTCATTATGTCTCTGTGCCTCAGTTTCCCCTTATACCTGTCTGGCTGTCTTTTCTCACTCTGCCCCCCTCCCCTCCCCTCCCCGCTCTCTCTCTCTCTCTCTCTCTCTGTCCCTCTCTCTTTTCACTTCCCTTTCCATCTTCATCTAATGACCTGATAGCATGATGGCATTTCAACTCTCACAGATCATGACAATTTACATGTCCCATGTACATGGACATTCCCAACGTATCATACAAGCAGACAGCCATGTCAACCTAGCTCATCTCACTTCAAACTTCCGAGGTCTGATGACGTCATAGTATGACTCGTCTTCTTATCTATGACAGGCCTGACAGTCGGAAGTCCTATCGGTACCTAACCACACGGGGGCTCACAGGGGCGTATACAAAAGGGGGCAGCGGAGCACGTGCCCCGGGTGGCACTTGAAGGGGGCGCAAAAAAGAAGAAGATAGAAATAGAAAGGGTGAAAGTGGGAAAAATTATGGTCTTTCATTAATATATTATGCGCCAACAAGTAAGGACAAAATCGCAAAGACTCTCGAAAAATCACTAAAGGCAGTGTAATGGCCTTGTCAATTACTTCTTTGAAATGCACGAACATATTACAATAACATATTACGTTCAATAAGGTATTGAAATTGATCTTAAATTTGTTTATTGAAAGTTTTATCGATCGTGTTCAAGATAACGTAAATAAGACTTGTTTTCTTTTTAAAGTTTGTAATGTGGCCATTTTCTATAGCTAGCTCGACCGCTTCCCCCTCTCGCCGCCCCTTCGCATCTGTTTCTTCAGAAACCCACTCATTTTGTTTCTTCATTCATTGTTTGCTCCCGGATACTATAATCCCTCATTACGCCTCTGCCCATGCTGATGGTGCTTACTATTTTACGACTGGAATAGACTGACTATCAAGATTCCGTCTCAGATATAGGGGAATGGTTCCATTTTGACCACCATTATAACTTTGTAACCTTTCCATGCACAAATTATAGCTACACTTTTGCTCACAAATTTGGAATAAGTTTTCTACAGGTCTCCTTTCATGAAACGACTGTGACAATGTAGTTTATTCTCGATTAAAAAAAAAAAAGTTTAAATCTTATCAAAAGTTTATTGATCAGTCTCTATGACTCTTTAGATTGATAAACAAAGTTCTGAGAAGATTTTTATACCCCTTATCAATCAAGAATTGATCATATTTTTCACAACCACTTCATGAAAAGAGGAAAAAACTATTCAAACTTTATGGGCAACAGTGTAGTTAGGTTGCCCTGATCATTCACAGAACTTCTGCGTCTAAGACCCCGTTCTTAGTTAGACCGCTCCAACGAAGTGAGTGAGAACGGGGTCTAAAGCAACTTTACAAAATAATAGTAATAAACACGTGTCCTAAAGCCGCAATTCTAATTGGTTGAAATCCACATTACCTTTATTATTATTATCTATTACTGTTATCATATCTTGTTCAGATTGCTTTTAAACACAGTTCTGTATCCAACAGACCTCTCCTCATTAAAACGTATCTAACACCGCAATTTCTTTTAAGTCTTGTTTAAGTATTGTCCACTGTTCCTATACTAAGCCACATCTTTATTTTGATAATTGACTTCTGAAATAATTTAAGGTCAATATCCTGTTTTGCATTCTTCTCTGTTTCTCTCTCTCTCTGTGTCTCTCTATCACCACCCTCTTTCCTTACCCCCTCTCTCTCTCTCTCAGTCTCCACTTTTTCTTCCTCTACCCTCTATTTTTAACTATCTCTACCTTTTTTCAGCTCTCTTTCTTTCTTTATCTCTACCCCCCTCGCTCTATCTCTTTCTTTTCATTTCCCTCTACTAGTATTTCTTTTTCTTCTTTCCTCTTTAAACGCCTTCTTCATTTCTGTATAATTGTAGTTTAGAATATTCACACAATAATTATCGTATGATAGAAATCAAAACTTCAATTAAATCAGATTGTCGCTCTTATTGCATTGCTTAGATTATATCAAGACAAACAACAAACTCCGATCTATAAAGAGCAAAATAAATGTGTAATCTTTCCTGTTTATGCAATTATGCATTGCTTAAAGAGAAAGACCAGTTTTGGTCATGCGATTGCATTGTGAAAGAAACGTTGTGGAATCTATCAGAAAAGGTTGATCATCTAGCATATAAGTATTGGTGTGTACTGCAAGGTTCTTGAATCATCAAAATGAGAAGAAATTTGGCCCAGTCTTGGTAAAGTTACAAGCACTGTACACAGAAAGATGTATATGGGACTACGCGACCACGTTCGCGATATCTATTTGGTCCCAATAGATATAATAATTTACCAAATATATCAATAGTAGGCGGTTTCCCGGCAAAATGTGTACACCCTGTATTATCACGTATTAGTCAAAACATATTCTTTCATATGATTGGTAATGAGAGCTTCCATTTCATTTTTTGAGAGAGGGGCGTTTCCAAAACTGGTCTTTACCTTTAAATACTTTCTACGCGTCTGATTACCGGCTATCGTGTGTAACATGTGAAACTGTAAGCCACTCTACGGAAATTAAAGAGTTTTATGTTTATTCGACCTCATCTTCCTGTGAACATGATGAGTTTCATACATTACTTTTAGTCCATGGTGTAAACATTATTAGGAGTTATTCCTTGTCGTCAGTTAGTAATGTCTAGAGCAGATTAAATATTGCATCATTCCAAAATGCATGGTCATAAAGTCACATTCTCAATTTGTTGATTGATTTCGAAAAGCTGAACAGGGATAAGGATACGCAAGGGAAAATACTTATTTCAAATGAGAAGTAAAAATATTCCATTTATACTTCGATTGGAATGACCCTTAAATTCAAACTATAACAGCAATTTAAAAAAAAATCCCACGCCACTGCTACCACACGTATGATCATAATAATCGCCCCCATCACATTTTTGCTTAAGTTTAACAAACATTTTCATAAGTTAAAACAGTGTTTTTTAGTATCTTCGAACTCTTTATCGACAACGAATTCTTTTATTTTTGAATATTCATCTTATCATAAGTTTACTTTTATTAACCTTATCTTAATATTCCTTTTCAAGGCTTGGTTTTTTTTTAAAAACCCCGATGTATCTTGACGGTAAATTACCTTCAACGCTATCAGTAGGTGAAATTAAAAATGGTCTCTCGCTCTCCTAATTTTACCGCGAAGCGAAGCGTTCCTGGTGTTCTCGTAGAAAGAAAACTGGTCTTATTCCAAAGACTACATTATTGTTTTCTTAGGGGTCAAAGCACTTTCTTTCAGTCTTCAATGCAAGCAAATAGTTCGCTTGAAATCACTTGAATAGATTACGAACAAAACATTATTTTCTGATTGAGCTTTGGGTTATATATTTCTTCCAGTCTCTCACGCATATGTTGATTCGCACTGATGTAACCTTCACGGTTAACTGGTCCGGACCAAGCTTATATTATTCACTAATCTTGGGTATAATTGAGTAGTACTAGTAAACACAAACAATGTAGGGATACATTAATCTTATAGACATGCTAGGATTACGAGTTTTGTTTTTATACTGCATCATAAACAATTGACCGTTCCTCACAACAATAGACTGTCATATGTCATAGTTTGCCCGAGGTAATCCCAACTACACAACAAGTGTCTATATGTAATGCAAACTATACGCATACTTTTTTTGTTTAATAGCATGACTTTATATTTATGTTTTCACATTTTATGGGCTACGACCCAAAGTCAGTAAAAAAAAAATATGATCAGAACTACTTCTATATTCATATTCATATTTCTCCAATAAGAACTAGCTGCAGCTAATTATCGCGGCCGAACGTAAACTACTAAAAGATTGTAGTATCTCACCATCTACTAACGTTCTAGGAGAAGTGATTACTCATTCAATTGCCCATTGTTAGAACATAATTGTTAGCTATGTTAAAATAACATAGCTATTTTATTGCTGGTACTATTATTCTCAAAGTGACCCCGAACTAAAGAAGACGTTTTGTTATTGAGAACCGGGATAATGGGTTTACGCTGACTCATATAAAACGAAAAATCATGTCATTAAGGTCTCGTTAAGATAAGTGTAGTGATAATAATAATAGTTGCAATTCGAGGGTGGTATAAAATGGCAGTATTACCAAGAATATTTTCGCAAACTCCTTTCGTGGTGATCATTTGGTATTTTCAATCCATACTTTATTACTGAGAAATGCCCAGGAGGCTATACATTTTCATATGCAGCCACTGTTTTATGGAATCACTTGCCTATATACCTTAGAAATATAGAAACATACGAAAAGTTCAAAATTGATTCGAAAAAATACCTATTCAGCACTTTGTAAAAATCTCACAATTATGAACCCAGTGCACTCTTTCCTCTCCTGTATAACTTATTTTTATTACTATTATACTTCCATTCTGTATACAGTGGCGGATCCAGGGGGGGCCCCTTCCCTAGATAAAAAAAAACAGGTAAAAACACCCTTTTTTGAACAAAATGAAGATGGGCCCCCTCCCCTGGCGCTCAAGGGGGTGGTAATTTTAAATAATTTTCGAGGCCAAAAAAATTGTGCTCACTACCCCTCAATGAGCGGAAAATCGGTCGGCACGGTTTTCAAATTTTGGCACGAAGTGGCCCCCTTTTTCGGCCCCCTCCCTTGCCGCCGGCTGGATCCGCCCCCTGTCTGTATATATATATATATATATATATATATATATATATATATAAATTTTAAAACATCAAGGAGAGATTGTCAGATAGAAAAGAGGTTGAACGATATAAATAGATACCCACATTAAAAGAAAATCAGACAAACGGAATGACAGACAAAGAGACAGACAGACAGACAGACGTATAGACATCAGGAAGGGTTGGCATTTCATGACAACCCGATTAAGTGGATTTAGCGACACGAGACTAAAACGTTCACCGCGATTGACACAATATAATTTATGTTCGATGTTTGAACCAGATTCAAATACTTGTTGCACGGTCTGATTCGAAGACACACAATTTACTTATGTATTTCATCGTCTGGCTACTGTGCTGAGCCATAAGGTATATTGTAGGGGAATTCTGTAAACGAAAATGAACTTTGAATCTTGGTATACTACCACCGTACGTGATGTAATTCGCCTTTCATAGTAAACAATCATGACGATAGCAACATCAGGCCAGAGAGGCAGGCAGAGAGAGAGAGAGAGGGATGGAGAGAGAGAGAGAGGGATGGAGAGAGAGAGAGAGAGGGGTGGAGAGAGAAAGAGAGAGACAGAGAGAAAAAGAGAGACAGAGAGACAGAGGCAGAGAGACAGACAGAGATAGACAGACAGACAGATATAATCATCACTTATAAACATCATTCTGTTTAACGTGCCTTCCTACAGTTTGATTCAGATCAAATCATGCACATTTCACGCGTTTTTCTATATCTATCCCTAGCATATACTAATATATAGGACAGTCATGTACATGTGTATTTGAAGTTAATATATGGCATTGTTTTCATCATTCATTCATGGGCCCTGTTTCATAACACTTGTTATCAATGACAAGTTTCAATGACTGTTGTAAGCTACTGAAACCGTGGCATTTGATTGGCTGAGAGCAAATTTGTCATAGAAATTTAGCATTTGTTATTGATAACAAGTTTTATGAAACAGGGCCCTAGACTCAACCGAGCATTCTGTTTTCCACCCACCTGCGGTTGCACGCCTTGAACCTTCGTGACAGGTGGCCTGAACGCACTAATAAATGGGGAATTTGATACAGCTCTATTAAACGTGTACGCACAATGAAATAGTCTACTATCATACTCTTCTAGTTCTTCTACTTTACTCTAGTCCACTCAGCTATTATGCTATTCGACTATTCTATTATTAACACGATAGCAACTACAATATGTACTTTCGAAAAATAAACCTTACTCCTAAGGCAATTTCAATAGTATTGCGCGCCATCGATTGGAATGTGCGCAGATGACAATGATGTATTCCGAACAATTTTCTATGGGACATACAAAAGCCTATTGAAATTGCCCTTGAGTTGATTTTTCGGAAATACTAGCGATCGTGTTTATTCTACTGTTCTGATATTCAACTGTTCTACTATTCTACCAATTACACTAATAATTTATTGTTCTAATATTCTATATTACAGTTCTATTTTTCTACTATAATGCCCGCAACTATACTTCCCTTATAATGCCAAACCTGTTTCTTTTGGTAATTTTGTTTGACAAGAGCGTGCAGTATTACCATATAAGGCGGGGGGTCTTGGTGAAATGCACCCCTCTCACACCACCACCCGCGAATAATCTTGAAGATACTAATATACGGGCACTAAAACCTCATTAGTAGGGGCAGCGCGATGTGATCCATCAATCTGATATCATATCTAGTTAATTCCAACGGTGAAAATGTCACTATTGTCTCTATTAGTATTACGAGTTAAAGATTATTTTGCTGCCTTCGCTGCCTCGGGCAAAGATAATAATGAGGGCAAATGAGATGTCAGCCGCCCCCCTGGCAGATTGCAATGTGCTCGTGCTCCAATGAGTATTTCAGACTTAGCTTGTGCATATGGTATGTCTATGTGCAGATCAGTCCTACGTAATAATGCTAAGAAGACGATAGCAATAGGACAGCACAATAGTGTGGGCAAAATATACAAGCTTCAACGAGCAAGATAATGGATATAATCTGTTAAACTACGCTCACAATCACACATTTATTTTAGTACCATACACCCGTGCACGAAAGGTACATTCCACGATCCAAAGCCGGTCTTGCGTGTACAATGTTCTTTTACTGTTTACAGTGGAGCGTTGATTATTGTAGCTAGATCTAGTACAAGAGTAAATAATATTAACAAGAGAGCAAACAAAGTGCAGAAACGCACGTTTCGTACACTTACCTGTCTCGATCTCCTGCAAGACTGGCAAGTCTGAATTACTCCTCTGAGTAGTCTATTCCTGCTTGTAAATGAGGGACTAGTCACTAGACCTTCTTTGAACGGACAGAGTAATTTGCGAACTTGGCAAGGGGTTTAATCCTCGAGCAGACGAATTCTGCTTTTCGTTCTATTTTTGTAAAGCTATTATGACCCATCGATGCATAGCGCTTTGCAACTTTAACGCTGATGGCGCCATAATCCATCTGTACGGTAATTTTGTTGAGTTCGATGATCAAGATGGACGAATAGTTGCTTCTCTCTCTCTCTCTCTCTCTCTCTCTTTCTCTCCCTCTGTCTCTCTCTATTTCTCACTACCTCCCCTTCTCTCTTTCTGTAACTCTGTAAACACACACACATGCACCCTTACACACACACACTCTCTCTCTCTCTCTCTCTCTCTCTCTCCCTCTCCCGGCTTCCTCTCTTCCTCCCATTTCTATATCAATCTATTCCATCCTTTCTATATACCACTTCTCTTTTTCTTTCTCCTGGAGTATCTCTAGCTTGTATCAAATTTTGTTCCATTTTTTTAAAATCTTGCCTTTTATCTTTGATTTTACTGTCCACTATTTTCTTGCTATACACACTTTTCAATCTATTCTATTTGTATCTAATGTATGCCTATTAATTTTCTCTACTTCTCCTTCGCCCATCGCCTCACCCCCTCTCCCCTCTCTATCTCCCCCTCTCTCCCTCTCTCTCTCTCTGTCTCTCTCTCTTTCCTCTTATTTTTCAAATGATAATGAGGCCCTTATATAACTCATAACTCTTACTCATAATGATCATAATTCTCATAATTCGCCACCAATTACAATGTCTTAGGATTTTTCATGTAAATCTTCAAAAGGGGTCCACTCTGTGATATTGGCAATATGCATGCATATTTTCTAAAATTCTACTTCTGTTTCTAATTGGCAAAAAGAAATTCGAAACCTGGCATATAGCTTCTCCGATTTTATAAATATTTATTAGTTCTATATACATGTACGTACATTTTGTAATTATATCTTGTTTAACATACATTGGTTTCGCATTGATTTGTGACAGTAGATCTTCAGTATTCATTACAACACTATTCATACAATACATATGAAAACATAAAGACATTGATTTTAACAAAAAAATACGTATCAAAAGTATTCCAATTATCCATGATGTAACGAACTCAATTTATTGTGAAAGCATGATCTAGTAACTATCTAACCTTTTTAATTTGATTTACATGAATGTTCTGAGACATTTGCATACCAAAATTGTAATAGAAAACGACTGAATTCGAAAGAATTCGAAATATATGTTGGCCTACTACTGACGGAAAACAATCTTAGAAGCATACAGTTTATATTTGAGATTTTGTTAATATGTCCTATTCGTGAATCGCGTGCCCTTATACAGTGTAAATTATAGTTTGCCTCATCATTAAAGGTGGTGTGTCCCTTTTGCAGGCTGAACATATAAACTTGTGTGAATCCTTTCATGGTAACATGAGATAATACCAACTAAAAACTCCCCTGAAAAGATTAAAACTGGTAATTGCCTTTATGTGGAATTATAGTGACTGTTAGGAATTTTCGCAACCCGTTTCGAAAATTATGCGTAGAAAATAGTCTGATTTTCAGACCATTGTACCGTATGGTCGTACGTTTTGTGCTGCGCAAAGATTCAATCAGCTTAATTTTGGCCATTACAAGAAGAGGGTTATTGATGTGTACAAATGCTCATGTACCCTTTACAGCTCATTTAATGTATGCTATTAACAAAGAAAAAAAGAAGTCAGTCAGTGAAGTCTAGAAAGTAAACGGGTTTCCTTGCATGATTTGAATACTAGGACACTGCTAACGTTTAAATTTTACAGATAGGACATTCGTGACATATTCATAATTCCTGCAAAGTTCTACAGTATTTGATGTTGGCTGCAAAAGGGATACACTACCTTTAACGAAAGATACACGAATGATAGCGATTAACAAGAGAGAAAAGTAAAAATATCTGATAACCTTTCGTTGTACATGAACAATGTAACAAACTAATGAATGAAAACAGTGAGAGTATTATATCCACAAGATGTACTTTCATCAAATATAATTAGAATGAATATCATTTAACATACACATATCGGGGTTGGGGGCCGGGGGAATCAGCTCTATTTATTGCTGGGGAGACGTAGTAAGGAAAATTTCTTTTGTATTGCATTTGAATAATTCACCTTATATATTTGATGACAATCGTGAAGACAGATGAATTGATAACGAGTATCGCATAGAATTTTCGACGAAAATTCCTTTTGCAATGTTCTGGATTTCAATTATGACTTCAAGAAAACCACAAAGTGCCACTCGAGTTAATGTTGTCTCCTCCTCCCTGATATGTTACTTAATGCTTTCTAGCCATAAAGCAAGCCTTTCCAACGTTCGGTCTTCAGGCTTTTTTTATTCTCCATACCTTGAGTGGAAAACCTAAGTCGCCAACTTTTCGTAAGAAGAGTCAAGTCAAATAAAACTTGAGATTTTCATCTCTGTTACTGTTTCCACACTCCTGTAGTGACTGTTTCGCCCTCTAGGCAGGTACATCAGAGATTACTAATGGCCCACAATGCATTTCTGAGTCACTCTTTTTTTAAACTTCCACCCTCTCCCAAGCAAATCGATCGATTTTTCCCTCTCCTCTCCTCACACGCTCCCTCTAACACTAACGTAACGCGAAGAGAAACTATCGAATTACTCTTTGTGCGATCGCAATCGCTCGGAGCGAAATTGCATGAATTATCGTCTGCGCTGGGTGTGAAGCGCGCGAAAATGAGCCCAAATTTTGCGTAAGTCGTAAGTTAATGGCGGATAGAGTTGGTAACCGCCCGAAGCGCACGGCGTAGAGATTCTCTTGCCACTGTTGCAAAAATGAAAGAGGATTATTGGTACTCTTCGAGACTTCCTAATTGTGTTGAATTCTGACGTTATTACCTTTGTCATGTGGAGTATTTTGACAGCATTCGGTTATTGAATAAGAGGTGTCATTATTAAGCCCTCCACTCTTTGCCGAAAATCACTTTTGAAGGCTTTAAAGATGAAAGATTATCATGATTATGCTGACATCATATTGATTTAGAGAGTAGCTGCACTGGAAAGCACCCCTTAGCCACCCAATCTAAAATTCGAAGGGAGACTCATTAATCCATTATTGTAGTCTATAACGACTAACCTGCATGGCTTTCAATGATAATTTTTTTTCCCCAAATCGTTGAGACATTACTTTTTGAAAGTGAGAAAGCAAAATGATTGTTCCACCGAAAATTGAATATCATGTGATATCAAATATTATTATGCTGAAATAATACTTAAAACAAACGTAAATAGAAATAACTATCTGACGCACTTTATATTTCGTGCATAATTCCCATGGCATGATTATGAAAGATAGACAAAGTAGCTGTTTTATTTTAACAACTTTTCATCTTCAGAAGACAAAAAGAGAATGACAAAGCTCATTGATTCATTACATAATTCACTGTATGATTACACGATTAGTTACAGTAGTTATTTTTCATAGCATTCTAGATGATTTCTTGTAACGTTGGTGGTATTATCAAAGGGATAACCCCACCCCCAAAAAAAAAAATCCTTTTACTTTAACAACTTTCGATCTTCAGTAGACGAACCTCGAAACTTTATACTCTGACAAAATTACATGTAAATCAGGAGTTCTCTGCAGTTCTTATATTATAATTTCATACAACTCATAATGTTCTTTTCGTCAGAGGGCTTCTAAATAAAAATGGTCATAACTGTTTGACCTCTAAATATTTTCGATCTAACGTGGACTAAAATAGAATTATATATATATTGCCCCAATGATAGATTCTTCTTACAAAACAACAAAGTTACACAGTAGCTATCTAACATCATAGACTTTTGCATGATTTCATGGTATCGATGAACAGTTATTCTTTTTATAGTTTTAAATAAACTTTATATCTTCAGTAGACGTACATGACCAGTGTTGTAGTAGAGTCCGCCCTCGAGGTCGTACATTAATCGTCTTTCCTTCGGCCTCGGACAGAGTTACAAAACCTATGGAAGGTAATATTTTTCACCGGCCTCGTTACTTGAAACTGCCAGCCTCAAAACTACATCACTGAAAAAATAACAGATTTCAATTGCATCGCTACGTAATTGAAATATGCCTGCCTTAACAGGCTTAATTCAAACTGTGATTACTTTTAATGCTTTTAAAAGTCTTGAAACGTGGTGTGAGTGCGACCCCAGGTTGTAAAGTCCATGTAGCTGGCAAATAGTTCACCTCATGATATAACGGTGTTCACTCTTAAAGAAGAGATGACGTAGGTCCATTTTCACGATTCAAGGTCCATTTTCACTGCCATCTTTAATAGCACTGTTCTCTTGTAGAGGTAGGCTTATATAATATGCCTGCCTTAACAGGCTTAATTCAAACTGTGATTACTTTTAATGCTTTTAAAAGTCTTGAAACGTGGTGTGAGTGCGACCCCAGGTTGTAAAGTCCATGTAGCTGGCAAATAGTTCACCTCATGATATAACGGTGTTCACTCTTAAAGAAGAGATGACGTAGGTCCATTTTCACGATTCAAGGTCCATTTTCACTGCCATCTTAGCACTGTTCTCTTGTAGAGGTAGGCTTATATATTGCCAAGATGTCTCTGGGTTTGTTTTTTAAATTCTTCTTGCACATTATTCCGTTGTCAGATGGTTGGCAATCCTCTGCCAGTTGACTCATTCACAAAATAGTTACATTACATTTCGTTACTTCATATCTTCGCTGCAGTTGTCATGATCAGTATTTTTCATTGTTTAAATTGTGTTGATTTTGTCCAATGTTTTTTCACATTCTTTCCAGGATCTTCTCGATTTGCACTTTTCCTAAAGTCCTCCTGAAAAACAGTTCTTCTAGATTCTCCGTACCGACTCGCTTCAGTGCGGGCATTGTGAGCAGAAGTTTGCCGAATCTCGCAGGACTCTCGGGATGCACGATATTTTCGTACTGCGCTAGAACCACCTGCGATTGGTCGCGAAAGAATTCCACCTTGCTTTTCTCTCGAAGCGTTCCTTTGGTATCTGTAAGTATAGGGGAAATATAAAGAAATAAAAGATAGTAATGGCGCTTTTAAAATGGCAACTGGCTGGAATGCTCCCCAGGGAGTGGAGAATGTGCATACATTGTGTGCGAGTAAGCATGAATCCGATGACCGGGGTAATATATATCTGTAAAGCGCATTGAGAGGGCCTGCGGTCCTGAAATGCGCTATATAAGGACGAATTATTATTATTATTATTATTATAACATTTTCACACTCACTTATTAGCCAATGAATGAATATCAACTAATTAAAAGTAATCAGTCTCCTTTAACATGTCTAATAATTGCAATCTCAGGTCGGGGAAGAGAAAAAACTAAAATTCAAATTAAAGTTCGATAAACAAACCTATAGTATAAGTGTTTGATTGTTACAAATATTTTCTCTACAAATAAGGGCACTGGAAAACATAAGATTACATAAAAGGATAGAAAGGAACGTGGTGAAGGTAGGAATTAGGGAGGAGGTAGAAACAGAAAGAAAGAAACAGAGGGGTCAGACAAAAAAGAAAACATGACCCAGAGACACTCAGATGCTCGGTTGCTTCGCTCACTCGCATCTCCCCTTAACTGGACCCACGTACGCTACAACATCATGCCCATTGCCAATTGGGCCTGTACCGGCTTAATAAACCGTTTAATTTCACGCCCTCTCCCGCGATATTACTTGTTTACTTAATTGCGTTCACTTCACACTGAAGTCCTACCAATCTCTACGGACTAAAGATCATTAACAATGCTGTTTGGTAATTTCAAGTGCGTCTCACTGCATTTACGAGTCAGCGAACCACTCCGAACCCTCTTTCCACGAACGGCGAAGCCTGCACGCTCCCGCGGCTAGTCGCATTCCACTCGCGCGCGTTGTGATTCTCAATGCATGCAGCAGGCGAAAAAAAACGGCGGAAATTCAGCTTGGCTGAATCAATATCGGCGGTAGGTCGCTTGCTTGTATTTCTAAAAGAACTTGTCGGTGTTGGCGATGGTAGTTTACCCTATCACTGAGAAATGTTTAATTTATTAAAAATCAGTTGTGAGGAAATAATTCTTGGTTTCGACCACCTAGCGAAAACATAGTTAATGCATGTATATAGGAGTAATGCATTGTACTGATTGGTAAATGGCGCATACGACCAGTTTGGTTATTACGACTCCCGAGCTTAATATTTCAATATCATGAAGATTTTCTTTCCTAGTTAAAAGAGAACGATCTTCTCAAGGGTTCTTAATCGTATCGTATCTTAAGTGCCATGCAGTATACCCCCCCCCCAACAACAACAACGACTGGATACACACTCTTTCAGTGTCTGTATAAAAAATCGTGATATCTTGGATGCCAGTATACGCCCCCTCCCCCACATACCCACAAATACATACGCACACACAACTGGACATTAGCCATGCCACTATCCGTATCAGTGACTGATTATTCTGACATGTCTGACATATTGATTCTCTTATCTGGTTTAAAGAGAACAGTTGCTTCAAGAAGTAAGATGAATATTGATTGTCTTACCTGGTTTAAAGAGAACGATTGCCTCAAGGAAAGTGAACTGAAAATTGCTAAGATTAAGGGTTCGTAATCGTACTGTGATAATATTATGTTGAATGCCAGTATATACCCCCACGCACACACACACACAACTGGACATTTGCCATGCTACTAAGTAAGGTAACGAATTATGGATTGTCTTATCTGGTTAAAAAAAGAACGATTGCCTTAAGGAAAGTGAACTGGAAATTGCTAAGGTTACGGGTTCTTAATCGTACCGTGGTTTTGAATGCCAGTATACCCCACGCACACGCACACATTTGCCATGCCACTATCGGTATCAGTGACTGATTATTCTGACATGTCTGAAGTAAGATAAAATATTGATTGTCTTACCTAGTTTAAAGAGAACGATTGCCTTAAGGAAAGCGAACTCGTGCGTGCTAAGATTAAGGGTTCGTAGTCGTACTGGTATTTCCTGGATGTCAGTGTGCCCCACCCCCCTCCCCAACAACTAAACATGTAATACGCCACCTTCTGAATAAAAATCTGATACTGGCGTTGAAGAAGTAAAATGCATTAAAAAGTAAGATAAATATTGATTGCCATACCTGGTTTAAAGAGAACGATTGCCTCCAGGAAAGCGAACTCGTGGGTGCTAAGATTCAGGGTTCGTAGTCGTACTGTGATCTCTTGAATGTCATCCACGACTTCGCTCTTTCGACGAGTCGCGCCCTGTAATCGGAGATAAAAGAAGGAGTATGAAAAAAATCAATTTAAAAGGAGATAACAGTACTAAATGAATGCCGAATGGATTATTGAAGAGATAAAATAAGTAAAGTCAATCTTATTTTCAATTATCATTTGTCTTACTAAATAACGTTGGGTTCTATTAATTCATATTCTCTCTTTATCTAAGCCTGTGGTATGTTAAATCTGCTTTCCAACACATAAACGTGAAATCATTCGATTGCGTCAAAGACATGCACTACAAAATAACAATTAAGATACAAATGAAATAGAATTTGTATTAACCTATAACACTTATGACAATGGCAGTCAGGAGCATCAATAAAACATTTTGAAAGTGTGTGTTGATTGAAATAAAATATCCTTAGTTTTTTAGCAAAGAATTAAGTTAAAAAGGAGAGAAAAAAAGTAACGCTATCACCTTAGTTTTTTAGCAAAGAATTAGTTTTTTAGCAAAGAATTAAGGTAAAAAGGAAAAAAAAGTAACGCTATCACACGATGACGAGTTTAAATTTTACTGTCCATGCGTTAAATATGATTTTCTGTCTTTTTCGCGCACATACTTTTGAGTCTGTTTCTGTCTTGGCATCGTCCATCCGTAGATGGGAGTGGCTTAGCAGAGCGCAGAAGTCTGCAGGGGGCCAGTAGGCGGCGTGGAGCAGGAAAAGCTCCGCCCAACATTCTTGTAATAGGCTATTTTGGTCCCATGGGTCTAACGCCCTGTGAAAAAAAATAACCATTTTCATCATAACTACAATGCAAGTTTATTTACGGCTGTAGATCTTGTAAATACATTTGACAAATTTAAATTCTTATTTATTCAAAATAGAAAGAACAAATATTTCACAATTACAATATTCACATCCTGAAACTACTACGTGACTGGGATTTGCCAAATGAATGTAGAATTTGGTGTGTTCACTGAAATGTTGTAAGGAATATTGCACATATCTATTTTAGACGTTTTACTAGCAGAAAACACAGTTACATTCAGTCTGCAGTCAGTTAATGATTGGGCTATGCAGAGAATTAATACTATTTCATTCAAATGAACGGTTTATATCAATATTCTAACTTCCAAAGTGTTATGAAAGATGGTATATACGATCAGGATGTCACCTTTATTTAAAAACATGATAGGTAAGGAGAAAGTAAATATGCATTTTGCGGTCCTATGCTCAGGAGAGAAAGATATACTAGGAAAATAGGTATTTAATGTTGTAAAATAATCATTCAAATTTAAATCATAGCAAATTTCATTCATTCGTGAAAAATAAGAAACGAATAGACAAGAAAAGGTTTTAAAAAAAGGAAGGAAATAGCAGTGCACATTTACGCCAAGGCGTATCATTTTATTCAACGTATCATGAACCATAGGGCTTGATATCATTTGCTGAGATATATTAGTAATAAAAGAGGAATAAAGAACCATTGAAGTTATACAATAATCACGACTTCGTCAAGGATCTCGACTACCACCCACCTAAACGGTTGCACTGATTTCGACGTCCTTAGCGCATGAATAATGATCTGCGTAGCGGCCTCTTCGATAGCTGATGCGCCGGAGAGTCGGGGAGAAGTACACATAGCGAGAGGAAAGTTGGCTGCGAGCATGGGAGAACGAGGCAGCCACGGGACAAGTTGTGGCGGGGTAGCAGCGGAAGCCGAGGAGGTCGAGCTCCGCTCGGATCCAGAGCTGACTGGGCTTGTACTAGCTCCTGTATTGATGAGAAGTGAGAAAAATGAGTCTCTAATTATTATGTTATTTCAATCATTCTTATGAGACATAATCCTAGAACCATTAATAATCACTGTTAGAAATGAAAATTGGAAAAAAGGTCCATTGTGTTAACCTTCTTGTTCCGTCTGATCATTTCAAATAAATTGGCCTTCTTGGTATAATAATATGTGCAATCAATAAGTTTGTGGTAACATAAATGTGAAACTTTTATTACACAATTAATAATTCGGTCATGATCGTAATTTTCCATCTGACGCCATTAAATGTATATTTAGTATCAAATTTTCACGTTCAAGTTCGAATTATTTAACTCCAATAAAAATAAATACACAATGGCATTCCTCTACGATCTTAGAGATGTATACATAATAATACGTAGAATTAAGGGTAAAAGTCGAGAGGAACGTTTCTTCAAAATGATATTAAAATACTAAATAGTTTTTAAATGAGGGACAAAAAGCAAATGTCATATTTTGTTACGTCACGCAAAACACACCTAAAACGCAAAAAAGATATTGATCTGAGTGGTTTGTAAAATTCCTGCACGAATATTGGTTATCAACTAGTTAAAAAATGCATCTCCTCATATTCTATCATTTAATTTAATCAATTATTGATCTGTCTGTGTTTAACATTTTGATTCGTGTGTATGCCCCTCCCCCTTCGTGCCCCCCTCTTCAATCTATCTCTCTCTCCCTATCTCTCTCTCTCTCTCTCTCTCTCTTTCTCTTTTTTTTCTCTATCATCGGTTGCTCAAGCATCCTCTCAATTGCTATACTTTCCTCCTCTTCCTCTACCTCTTCCTCTCCCCCTCCTTTTATCAATATTTAATTGCTTGTTACGCGCTGAAAGTGGATATCAAACAAACTTTGTTTTTTAGTCGCGTGTATGAAAGCAAACGGTTTAAATCAACAGTCGCTGAGAAAATAAAAGATCTCGCTTCGTGTAACAAGTCGAAATGTGATAATGTCTTTGACCATCGAGCTGGCTTAATGCGTTTATATTGGCTCGCCAAAGAAGGAAGAGTGATGATGATATTGTTTAAGGAAATGGAAAGTAAAGAGAGATGATGTGTGTGACTGTGCGTTAGGGAAAGAGAGAGAGAGAGAGAGAGATAGAGAGAGAGAGATGCAGAAAGACACGCACAGAGACAGAGGCAGAGACGGTGAGAGAGGGAGATAAAGAAAGGGAGAGATAGAAATATCAACTATAAAAGGGGGAAAGAGGGACTCGGGAGAGAGATGGAGAGAAAGAGAGAGGGAAGAGAGATATAGATACAGAGGAGGATAAGTGGAAAGGAGCCCCATACCCACAAAAAGAGGCAAAAACAGGATGAGATTTAAAAATATGTATATATATTTAAAAGGGAGAAAGAGGGACTCGGGAGGGAGACTGAGAGTAAGAGAGAGATATAATTATAGATACAGAGAAGGGGATAAGTGGAGAGGGAGCCCCTAACCACAAAAAGAGACAAAAACCGGATGAGATTTTTTTTTTAATTATATAATATTTTGAAAAGGGAGAGGGACGAAGGAAAGAACAGATAACTAGACAGAGGGAGATATAGAAATATATAGGTAGAATGGCAAACGGATGACAAGCAGAAAAGAGAGAGGGGGAATGAGAGAGGCAGGGGTGAGTTAGATACTAAGAGATATATATATATATATATATAGGTAGAATGGCAAACGGGAATGAAGCAGAAAGCGAGAGAGAGGAAATGAGAGAGGGAGGGATGAGTTAGATACTAAGAGAGAGAGAGAGAGAGAGAGAGAGAGATGTATATATATATATAAAGATACAGACAGAGAGAGAGACGGAGAGACAGAGTCAGAAATTAAGAGGAGAGAGAGAGAGAGAGAGAGTGGTGAGAACAAAACCTAATCATTTTCTCTCGCCTCTCATCGCATCCTCGGCCCCTTTACCGTGGAGCATCTCCTGAGTAAATACTCCGTTCGGGGCTCGCCTCCAAACTTTTCTTGGCTAAACCCGTCTTCATCTTCGATAAACTTGATTAGACCAATAATCACTGTGGTCTATGATGCTGCGACGAGGGATGCATGAAAATTACTTGAGGAGAGAAGGGCGCGATGCCGAGGAAGAGAGGAGAATGGAGGGGGAGAAAGAGATAGATAGAGAGAGAGAGAGAGAGAGAGAGAGAGATGGGAGGGAGTGAGTGAGAGAGAGAGAGAGAGGGGGGTAGACAATGGGAGTGAGTGAGAGAGAGAGAGAGAGGGGGGTAGACAATGGGAGAGAGAAACAAAAGAGATTCATATATAACTATGTAGAGAGAAGTGAGACGGGACAAACAGCAAAAGAGAAAGAAGAGAGAAAGAGGGAGAGAGAGAGAGAGAGAAAGAGAGAGAAAGAGAAGAGAAGAGAGAGAGAGAGAGAGAGAGAGAGAGGAAGGGCAAGAGCGAGAAAAGGTTTTCAGGTAGAGCAAATAGAGAGGGGGATTAGGTTACAAAATTATAAAGAGGGTAATGCAAAAACAAAAATAAAACATATGGAAAAGAAGTAGTTTAAAAAAACGAGAAGAAATGAGGGCGGTAAAATATGGGAGAAGGAACGATATTGAAGGGAGAATTAAAAAATTAAGACACACACACACACAGAGAATGAATAATGATGGAAATATAAATGAATCATAAAGCGGAGAGCTGGGAAAACTAAAAGGTATTACAGAATTATACATATCGATTGGAGTGCTTGACTTAGCTCTAAAGAAGCCAATGGAGAAAAAGGGAGAAACAGGGTACACCATAAGTTGCAGGAGGTGTGAATTGCCAGATGCAAAAAGTGAAGTAGACATTCTCCAAAGAAGAAGAGATGAATTGGACGGATGGATGCATGGAGAGAGAAAGAGAGAGTGTGAGAATATTGAGAAAATGAAAATACCGATGCACCCTAAACAGCAAAAGTAAAAAGATCGATAAACCAAACTCGTAAAATCTTATTATCCGTATCGCCTGGGACCGGGAAATATTTTTCCAGCGGATCAATAAGCAAGTACACGCCGTCAATCAGGTTTTGATTGTTCGCAGCAGCTTCCCTCTTGATAATTTTTAGACCATCCTTGTGTTTTGGGCTTTAAATCGGTGGTCCCTTCGCAACTTAGGGGCCCTGGTTTTTAACTCGCGTCTGTTTTCCAGTGACGGATGGCCGTGCCTTGGTATTGATTAGTTGTCAGCGCCGAGCTTGTTCAGATGCTTTCTGATGTTGGTCAGTCGCAGAGCTCGATGTATCGGTGACCAAGCGAAGTTAGCAAGACGGTGATGCGCGCCGGTGTTCGATCTTTGTTGTCAGGTCTTTGCCGCCGGAGATCGCGAGCGAAGGAGGGATGCAGAATGACAGAGGGAATGTGGGGTTCGTGATGAGAGGTTAAGAAAACATGGTGAGAGAAGATAAAGATAGGAGATAATTACATAAGGATGATATCCAGAGGAAGAGATATTAATTATAGCGATAGAGGAGAAGACGGTTGAAAAACACAAGCGCTCAAAAGAAAATTGAGGAGAAAATTATAATGTCAAAGAGCAGACTGAGAACAAGACTGTCATTATCTATCTATGATCAGATAACGGATTATTGCAAAACATGAAATACATGCAGACAAAACGATAAAATAACAATGGGCGATAGATAATACAGAAAAATAAGGGGAAAAGATTGACACACAGAGAGACAGCAAAATAGATAATTAATCAAATAGATATGTAGATAGATAATCGATAGATAGATGGATCAATAGTAGGATACATAGATAGATGGATAGATGGATAGATAGATAGACTGGTACTTGCGATAAAACACATGGATAACGATATCTAAAACAGACACAAAGAATATTGGATGAGTAAGTATAGGAGTATGATGACAAGAACCGTAACCATCATGACGTAATAATGAGGTTAATGACGGCAATGATTACGATGAGGAGGAGGAAAAGAAGGAAGAGAAAGAAGAGGAGGAAGAGGAGGAGGAGGGCGGAGGGGGTAATACTAACGCGACTGCTGACTGAAGATAATAATGACGATTATAAGTTTAGTAAATAAATTTACTTTCGGTAAAATCATAACGTCGGGTGTTATTTTTATTTCTCTCTCCATCTTGGTGGTGTAATTCTCGTTTGTTATAAATAATCGCTTTATACATTGAAATCCATGACAGTAAAGAATGGGGAAATGAAACTAAAGGAAATATATAGTCTTTTCGAGAAAACGAGACTATCTTTTCTCTTTCTCTCAAAACTCTTTAGACCTAGCAAGTAATAGCAAGGCATTCTAGGAAGCGACCTCTCTCATCACGGAACAGATTTATACATATTTAGACCATTTTTCTAATATCTTATGTTTATCCATAAGCATTGAGCTATCCTTAGCTTTGATGAAGCCACTTTTAGTGCATATTCTTTTCACCAATTACTTCTTTGATTATCTTATGCATATGACATGACGCTGCTTTTGATGTGTTTTCTATTTCCTCCCATTATTCATTGATCCATTCGTCTTTTGCTAAATTGCATTTTTGCTTTATTTCTTTATTCAAGTTTTTTTTTTTTAAAATTCTCCTTGCTTCCATCACATTTAGAATATCCTGTGTTATCCTCTTTTGTGAGTTTTCTTGATATGAGACAGGGATGTGAATGAAACTATCTTTGTTTTTTCTCCTAAAAAACCTTTCAGACCTCACAAGCATCGATATTGAGGCATTCTAAATAGAGAATACATTTTCTGGTCTTTCTAAGGATACTATATGCTCGCTTACTTTACAAATCCTCAGCCTCATAAATCAACGATAGTGATTGGAATTTATGACATGGTCTTTTGAAGAAGAGTATGCATGCCCTTTTTCCTAAAAGATATTCAAACCCACATATGCCTGAGTCACACCTTTGCGTATTTGGCTTGCGTATTGCTGCGTATTTATGGCGAGCCGTGTTAACATTTATTCCTATTTATTGATATCAAGAAATTATTTTCTGTTGTAAAGCAATGGTAATTCTTGATATCAAGAATTCGATTTCTTGATATCAAGAACTCATTTTTTTAATATCAAGATATCAGTTCTTGGTATCAAGAAATAGGAATAAATGTTAACACGGCTCGCCATAAATACGCAGCAATACGCAAGAACTGATATCTTGATATTAAAAAAATGAGTTCTTGATATCAAGAAATCGAATTCTTGATATCAAGAATTACCATTGCTTTACAACAGAAAATAATTTCTTGATATCAATAAATAGGAATAAATGTTAAAACGGCTCGCCATAAATACGCAGCAATACGCAAGCCAAATACGCAAAGGTGTGACTCAGGCATATAGCAAGGCCAAGGCAAACTTAAGAAGCAGACAAAATTGCTGGTAGGTAGGTGACAATGTTTGCTTTTTCTTCTATAAAATCTTCAGACCTAACGATCAACGATAACAATCAACGATAACAATCAACGATAACAATCAACTATAGCAAGGCATTCTAAGAAAATAATGGATTTACTGGTCTTTCGATGGAGACTATCCCTGCCTTTTCTCCTAAAAAATCTTCCCGTTTTTAGCCTCCTGATCTTCACTCAAACCAATCGATCGGAAAACGGTGAATTATTCAAGTTTCTGGCAGCTCGCGTCATTGCGGCTCACTTATTGAAAGGCAAGGTATATGGTGGGGTAGACGCTTATCTTTACTTAACCTTTTAGCAGCCGGGCTCTCCCGGGCAAACACATCCATTAATGTCCCCCGGAGCTGTGGGGGTTAAGACAATCGCGATGTCTCTATTTTTCTGTTTTGCCAGAGATTGAGAGAAGGCACTGTTTCGTCATGAATAATTCAGATTTTTAGACTTTGATGGCCGTAGCACTTTTGATCAAATGTGATCTAAGAATGGTGGGAGTTGAGAAGGGGGTTTGCAAGGGTCCTGCTCACCCCCCCCCCCTCCCTCCCCCTTTGCACACACAGACTTGCAATCTGGAATACGTGTGTTTTGGCCGTAAAAAAGTACCCAGTATTGGGTAAACTTACCCAGTTGGGTGGTACATTTTACTCAATATTGTGTAAAATCTTATATCCAACAGATAAGCATGTTCCCTTTTAACTCAACATTGAGGAAAGTTTTACCCAACTGTTTCATCTGCTTTGCATTCATGACTTTGATGTATAATGTTAACGTTTATTTGTGTCATCCATTATTGTAACATTATACAGTCATGTATCATAGTTTTATTGGCTTATTGCTATTAAAAAACAACGAATGAATGAAAATATG